>KV419396.1:573486-981564 GCA_001630475.1 Sistotremastrum niveocremeum HHB9708
AGGTCACCTCAGCTAGTCGCGTCGTTGTTCGCTTAAAATGTTCACATAAACAATGTACAAATAAAGATAATATTCTACCCGTTGTCTGCCCTCTCAGATCTCCGCTGTCCTCCTTCGCCCTCGGATTTATAGCGACTTAAGCTGAGGTGACCTCTGGGTAGGAGAGTGAGGTACTAGAGGAGATGACGAACATGGGTAGATCGGAAGCAGTCACGGTGTGGACAGTCAAGCACGTGATCCCAGGGCAAACACTCGGTCGCGGCGTTGGGTGTCGTCACTGTCGATCCTCTCGTTAGACTCGTAGAGGTGGGTCCGTTCATGTATCTTGTATCTTTTGATATTTCTGTATTATGTGTATACACGGGCAGATGTTCCAGAGGTCGCCAGGGGTTCCTGCGCCCGTACGGCTCGCCACTACACTTGTGGATATTCAAACAACATATACTAGTATAAGGATATTACCGTGACTACAGTATGTTGCTCAATATGTATGTTCAAGCCTGAAGCACCGATGGCGCACCTCTATAATAATAAGCAACAATATTATCGTGAAATAGCAGCCGATGCAAAGGCAACAAAGCTACGCTATGACAATGCAGGATTAAACGTCAAGAGCAGAAGGACAGGCCATGATTTCCGGGTTTGGGGAGTTCAAGAAAATCAGAAACGGTCCAGAGTATGGAGCGGGCGCACTTTGACAGTGGATTAAGAAACGGGACTCGTTGCAGAGCATATTCTCAGATTGGAAAGGATGCTCGAAGAGTAACTTACATGTCGGAGTTCGGCAACCTCTAGTATTCATGCTACCTTTATACTACTAATGCGATTCTTAACCCAGGATCACTCATCGCCGTCAGAGGGCTACTCTTTTTGGTATTAATGTCGCCGAGGCCGGGGGCCATATCTATTGCTCACTATTATCACACGACTCTTTGGTGCCTTGGACATCCTGACCTCCTCGAACAACACGGAAGACCTTGGTTGTGGCAAACCCGAGCATCAAGTTTTTAATATTCCACGCAAAGCGGGGGTGACCGATGAGTGTTCTCTATTCAACCCCTTTGCTAATACCCTGTTTAATCCACGTCTCGAACAATCCCTTTGCCCGGTATAGAGTCGTCCTTGCCAACTTCAGGGTCATTGGGGCCATATACATGTACCGCGACGCCGTGTCGCAGCTGTAGCTAAATTGAACGTGGACAAAATGGAACGCAAGCGAACTTCTACATACAAAGATATTAAGAGTTACGATTGTACAAAATACATGCCCCCTGAATTTTTTGTGCTGACAGCTCGTGAAGATGCCTATTTTGGTCACGTGTGTACCCTTTAGCTTTCCAGTGACTCGACTTGCAACGTTTCCGGACCACAATGGAGAAATTACAACAATTCATCCTCTCAACTCTCGATAAGGATGAATCAATCTCAGATACCCGGCGACTAGCTCTCGTCGCTGATGCTGACATTCCACCTCCTTCCTCTGCAGAAGGACAGCAAGCCATTCAGGGCGCATTGAGCTCGTTGTCCAGTCGAGAGGTCTGTCAAATGGAGTACAATTCCATCAATACTTACTCACCATTGATTGTTCCCGAAGATGGTCACTTTCGAAACGCATGAAGATGTTTCTTATGCTTTGAAACCCGAAGGAGAACAGATCGCTCGAGAGGGTTCACATGAAGCACGAGTCTGGGCCGCTCTTCCAGCGAAGGGAAAAGGGACGCCTCTTAGTGCCAAAGAGATCATTCAAGTCGTTGGTGCGGAATCTGCCAAGATTGGCCAGGGGAAGGCAATTAAAGCCAAGTGGATCGAGAAGGATGGCGCTGGCTTCGTGAAAGCTGTAAGCCCGGTGACCTACTTTCGCGATGGCGAGATCGCTCACTTTGCAATAGACCGACAAAATCCAGGACACTACTCAACTCGATCTCCAAGAAATTCAGTCTTCGGGCACAGTTGCTGCCGGGGAGAAAGTCTTGTCCGAACTCAAGAAACGCAATCTGATAGTCCTAAGGTTGGTCCATCCATCCGCATGAAGCAGCAGGCTGAATAAATATCAAGGAAGTCGCTTTGGTACACTGTCCACAAAGGACCCCAGTTCAGCACCTCCGTGCAGAAACCGGAAACTGACCTCACGGTCGATATGTTGACGAGGTTCGTTTCCTGCCGTTTTGTTCCATCCACTACCTGATCTATAAACACACAGTGGTGCCTGGAAAACTTCAAACTTCAAAAAGTATAATTTCGAAGCCGAAGGAGCTCCGACGAGCAGTGGTGCTCTACATCCTCTGCTGAAGGTCCGCGAAGAGTTCCGTAATATTTTCTTAGAGATGGGGTGAGTGCGATCTTTTGCTATCATCAAAGTCTCATCTCATATCGCGTCTCCCTACAAGTTTCGCTGAGATGCCCACTTCACAATACGTCGAGTCAAGCTTCTGGAATTTTGACGCTCTTTTCGTCCCTCAGCAACATCCAGCTCGCGAGTCCCAGGACACTTTCTTCATCTCAGACCCAGCCGCAGCACTCCCTCCCCCAAAAGCTTACTACCAGAGCGTCGCAACAGTACACGAGAAAGGAGGTTACGGATCTCTTGGATATCGAGCGCCATGGTCCACCGAAGAATCGCACAAACTAGTTCTTCGCACTCACACTACGGCCTGCTCGGCGCAACTGTTGAGAAAATTGGCTACGCAGCCCGGAGGGTTCAAGCCTGCTAAACTCTTCAGTATTGACCGCGTCTTCCGTAACGAAGCAACGGACAATACACATCTCGCAGAGTTCCATCAAGTTGAAGGCGTCATAGCCGATCATGAATTGACATTGCCAGATTTAATAGGTGGCTCGAAGCCCAGAACTTGCCTATACAAAGCTGATATATCCCTATAACAGGCTTTTTGCACACTTTCTTCAGTAAAATGGGTTTGAAGAATCTCCGTTTCAAGCCTGCCTATAACCCTTACACCGAACCTTCAATGGAAATCTTCGCTTTCCACCCCGCCCTCAATAAATGGGTAGAAATAGGTAACAGTGGAATGTTCCGACCCGAAATGTTAGAGCCTATGGGCTTCCCGAAAGATGTTCGTGTTCATGGCTTTGGTTTGAGCTTGGAGCGACCTACCATGATTCGGTATGTATTGCTTCATGACCTTGCGCCTGAATTTCTCACTCATGTCCATCACCTTCAGTTATGGCATCAGCAACATCCGAACGCTAGTCGGTCATAAAGTAAATGTAGACTGGGTAGAGAACAGCGCAGCAGTCAGATTTTAGTTAAATCTTGTAATTCATAGAGAATGGATAAATGGATAAGAATGGAAGTTCGTGTAGTGCAGCATCAGTAATAATGTAAGAAAAGTAAAGCGAAACTTGATCCGATCAAGAAGACTAGAATGAACAGTCGACTATCTTTGCCTCTCCGCCGTGCCTCTCTCAGCTGTACATTCGCTCTTTCGACAGTACTCGAGCTAGCGATTGCATCATCGTATAATTGATCTGTGATCTCCGTCTGTTGAGTGAGATGGGTCACAAGTTCTGTCTGAAGAGCCGCAATATCGAGTAGACTCGACTCGGCCTTTTGAACTGCAGCCAAAGTCGTCTGGAGTCCGCGCAATAACGCCGCATTCTCAGACTCAAATTGCTGGATTTGAGCTTGAGTTAGCTCTTCCTCAGGCTCGGAATCCTCGTCTTCAGGTTGATATGACTGTGGTGGCGGTGTTGGGTACGCCGCGCTTGGCAGACTAGTAAATCTGCTCAGACTGGATGCAAGTCCCGAGCTCGAGCCGCTATCTTGCGGTCTCGTGGATCCATTAGGACTCGAGATATTTGTCCCATCCAACCCCATTGTAAGGGCTTCTCTGGCGGCTCCGCTACCAAGCGTCTTGGCTCGACCGAGTTGGCGATTGATGCGTTCTTCTTGCATGTCTCTCTGTATTTGACTGGCTCTGGCGAGCCGTCGATTAAGATACCACGTTATGCTCGCATGGTGTGCCGCTATAAAATCGGAAGCCGAAGTCTCGGAGAGGACTGCAGGAGACGCAAGTCGGGCAGGAAGGAATCTAGCGAGAGGGGATTTGACAGTAGTTGTTTGTTGTCTCACTGCGGAAATTTCGTTAGCAGGAATATTGAATAATTAGATTAGAGTGCTTCACGTTTCTCCACCGTCTCCAATTCTTTGACTCGGTTGGCACAGCGACTAAGGATTTGCCGGGCTTGAATATCAAACTGATCCCTCTGTTCGTTGGAGAGATGTGTAATGTTCTCCCATGGGTTGGAACTGCTCTGAGGATCTGGCGACCTTGAGGCGTGCGTCAGGAATGACGGGACAGTGTCAATGTCGAGGTATGGTTTCCGGATGCTTTCTAGCATGCGGTTGAGTTGGTCTATATGGCTTAACTTGATGATATTAGAGTGACGAGATCACGACTATTTTTGATACTCACAACGATGTAAGCCTCAGCCAGATATTGCTTCAAGCTCATAATCGTTGAAGGCTGCTCGTCGGGAGGCCCACGATTCTGAGAAAGCGGTCTGTTTCCTTTCCTGACATCTCCATGGGTCTGACGGGTTTTAATTTCCTGGACTAGACTCTTGAAAGTTGGTGTTTGACTGGTAAAGCCCATGCTAACGTCCAATCTGAGGCGTCAGAAGCGCTGACGCGCGTGTACAAAAGCAGAAACATCGGGGTTTGATTTTCTTTACTTTACCACCAAGTCCTGGGTTGCAAAACCAAAATTTTGCTGGTGTATCATCATGCCAGCTGTATGACTGGTCGTGGTTATAGAGAGCTTAGTATCCTTGTTTGAGGTGGAGGGAAGGGTTTTCACCGCTTTCTGCCATAGTTTGTGATACACATTTATTCGGTTCGGTCCTGCGCTGTCTTGGGCGATTTATGTTGATACTCTGTCTATAGCGTTGCCACACATATAATCGAATCCCTTCATATAATCTCCTCTGATGTTTTGTCGAGCGCAACGCTTTGGCCCAATTCCCTTTCAAGTGCGAAGGTCATCCAATGTCGCGAGAGCGGCGAGCTCGAGGCGTGTCGTATGGTCTATAACTGGCTTGGCCGCCACTGCGACTTTGGGAATATACTGGGCATATGGGAGATCAGAATCACCGCGCATGAAGACCTCGTACTTCCAACCAATGCACCCTTCTCATTTTACACCCACAATAATATCCTCGTCCACTCCTTCGCCTTCGGATCCCACATCGAAATTCATAGAACTGAAAATTCCTCTGTCGTTGTTGCCACCGGACTACCAAGACTTATCTGCTGTGTGGTCATTGTGCATCAAGGACGACGACATTCAGACTGAAAGGCCATACACCCCCCTCGATGGTATAGATAAAAATGGCAAAGTGCGCCTATGGATTCGCCGCTACCCAGACGGAGAAGTTGGTAGATGGATACACAACAAGACTGTTGGAAAAAAGCTGGAGATTAGAGGTCCGCTTCAGACAATCGACATGAAAGCGGAAAATGGCAAGTGGGATCATATAATAATGGTATTTCATCCGTCTATTGACATGAAAGCTATCTGACAGACCAAGATATCAGGCGGCACAGGCATAACGCCATTCTACCAATTAATGCACCAAGTTTTTTCTGGCAACAAGCCTGGTTCCGGGTTTGAAAACACTCGGTTCACGCTGCTTCATTCCTCAAGGACATACTCTCAATTACCGCCGCGGCCAATCCTTGGCCCCTTGTCCTACTGGGCCGACCGATACAAGGACCGATTTGCCATGAAACTTTTTGTGGATTCTGCAGAAGACATGGGATCGTCTAATGTCCATCGAGTTACGGTCCGCCGGATTGCTCGCGGTGACGTCGAAGCTGCAGCTTTGATTATGGGAGAAAATAAATCCGAAAAAGGTATCATCGAACGTATCCGCCCTGCTCAGAAAGATGTTGTCGGGCAACTGGATAGAACGTTGGTTTTAGTTTGTGGACCAGATCCGTAAGTTGTCCCTGTGTAAATTGCGTCCTAGCTGACGCATTTTCTAGCATGGTCGCTGCGATTGCTGGTCCTCGAGCGCGAGACCTCAGTCAAGGCCCAGTGAGGGGTATACTGGGTGATTTAGGCTTCGATAATAGCAGTGTTAAGAAATTGTAGTGATGTGTAGTGTTATTCGACAACTTAAGTGGAATTATATCTTCTGCCAGACTCAAAATCACGTAGCAGTGGGGCTCCTTCGTCGACTTCCTCTAGTGCATCTACGGCCGCAGCGTCAACTTCAGGAGGGAGCCTTTTCAATTTCCGGATTTCCATTTGAGTCCACCGATGTACAAGCCTGAACACAGTCAATCGGTTGAAATGGCGCACAACTATATGACACATACGCTCCGGTAACCAGAATTAGGACGATGGTCAGAGCAATGACTACAGCATTGATGATCTTCGTGTCTGTGCACGAATAGTTAATGACACCCGTACAACTCAACTCGAACGACCTACTAGTGTCCATTTCCCCTCTCCTATGACCATCCGAGAATTTCGCAATCTGCGATCCAACGAAAACAGGAAGGCAAGCCTTTGGTAATGTGCATAATGTAGCAACGAAGAATTGCCAGAAAGAAACGCCTTCGACGCTGGCAAAGAATGCATTGGAATAAACCCAAGGTGGGAAACCAGAGATGCGGATGAGGATAATCAACGGCAACCCTTTTTCACGCTTGGGGAACAAATGATGAGGGGAAGGATATGAAGATATTCTGAAAGGGGCTCACGATGACGGCCTCGAGTGCTTGCCAGCGCTCATTGGTTGTCGCCCAGGCTTGAACACGACTTTTGAAAGCCCAACGCAAGACTAGGAAGACGAGACACGCAGCCACCACCGCCGAGGGAGCACCGATAAGGTATCCACGTCTAAAGCCGTACGTGAATCCGCAGACATTCAATGTGGTGTCGAACCCAATCAAAGGAGGAAAAGATGCGACAACTGGAACATTAATCTAGTTAGCAATCCCCGGAGTCTTATGCAGCAGAAAAGCTCACCGATGATGCCCACAAGGATGAGCCAACCATACGGAATATGCTCGAGCTCTTGAGCGCTGTCGTAAAGTGCTTGGGCCAAGCGTGCCGGAGTGAATACGATGAGAGCCGTGAAGAGTACGATGTGGAACACAATCAGAAACCAAAAGACAGACTAGATATTGTCATCGTTGCTCTCATTAGCTTCATCAACCCGGGACTACTGCAAGCTTGGACCGACCTTCCCCAGCCAATTCAAGCGCTTATAGCGGACGACGGCCTCACGACAGTAGTGCACGGTCTTCTGAAAAGGCCACAGGAGAACTGCTTTCATCTGGACTGTCATATCGTAAGAGAGAAGGGCCGCAGTGCATCGCGGTTACAGACGCCGAATTGAGCTGAGAACAGTTAGCGTCGAAGCCGCGCGCTTCTTGGCGTCGCTAGCAAGGCGCTGTGCAAGGGAAGCTCCATGATCGGCGCAGAAGAAAAAATTGGACTGGATATTGACGGTGATGATAGCGTACAACCCAAGTAAAGAAAGCAATAGCGATACAAATATAAGGATAGCCTTTTATACAGTGTCCGACGAAAATCTTCGGATGAGAGGGGTGGCTTCTTCAGCCTCGACCAAGGCTTCAGCAGCTTCTCTCTCCTCTTCTATTGTGGACGCCTCGAGCGCACGGAATTCTTTTTGTGTCAGCCGATAGACAACCCTAGAGAAGAAAAGAAATTGTTATCAGGACGGAGGCAATGGAATGCGGAAAATGCATACCATCCAGCTGTTATGCCAAGCAAGACCCCAACGCCAATTGAGACGCCGTTCAGAACTTTGCTCACTGTACATGATTAGTACGATTGATAAAGAATTGACATAAGGACATACAAGGATCCATCTTCTCGCGATGCTTTCCATCTGCCAATTCTGCGATGCGTGATCCAACGAATACAGTGAGGAATATTTTGGGCAGCAAACAGATCGTCGCGATGACAAATTGCCACAGAGAAACAGTCTCGATACTCGCAAAGAGCGCGTTAGAGTAGACCCACGGGGGAAGTGGGGAGACTCGAATGAGGATGATCAATGGGAGGCCTTTGGCGCGCTACAAATCGTGGAGTATATTAGGACGGGATGCATTCGTTTCAGGCAAATAAAAGCTCACAATAACATCTTCCAGTGCCTTCCATTTGGCATTTGAAGATGCGAATTTCCTCATGCGCGATTGAAAGACATATCTCAAAGTCAAAAACACGATTGCGGATCCAAGGACAGTCGCAGGAGCAGCAATCAAGAACCCTTTGATGCCATAGGCAAACCCACAGACAGAGACGGTAGTCGAGTAACCAATCAGAGGTGGAAAAGATGTCACGACTTGAACACTGTTAATTTCAGGCGTGAAATTGATTTAATCGAACGCACTCATAAAGCCCACAATGCCTAGCCAGCCAAAGGGAGCATCCTTGATTCGTTGAGCAGTGTCATAGAGTATCTGTGCCAAACCAGCCGGTGTCACGTAGATTATAAGAGATATCAGTCCGACGTTGATCAGAACAAAGAGCGCTATAATGCACTGCGACCATGTTAAGAGCTTGCTACAAGCTACAACGACGAACGTGCCTTTGCTGCAAGTGGCAAACCAAGAAAACGGGTCCTCAACGAGAGAGCATATCGATAAACAGACTTGAAGACGGCTGCGACACGAGCTCCAAGACGCGTACGAGACTCGCTGTCGTCGTCTGGGAGTTGCATGGGAGAGAGGTGAGGCGGCCCATGTTGGTCAAGCCGAACCTCGAGATCGAAATCGGTCAGCGACGTCAGGGGACTCGGCATATCCGGGTGCCGAACATCGCCGAACATTATATTTTACAAAATATTAATTACGTCATGGCCACCTCTCCCTCGACGCCTTGCACGTCTTCCTCGCCTTCGAACGCATCTACAGGGAGCTGGCCTTGTATTTGTGTTAACGCTCCTCGTAATAGATAGAAGAAGGGGCCAGATTTTGCGGGTGGTGGTGTTATTTGATATCCAATAGGGAGATTGCAACGCGGGCAGTGGAATTGCCACAGCTTTTCCAAGCCAGTCGCACTGCTCAAATATAAGCTTGTGTATAAAAGAAGTTGAGGAAAAATTACCGCTCTATCAGGGTTGGCCCTGAATGTACAGCATTTACTTTGAAGATTTGGGCTTTCTGGTCACCGTCATCTTCATTGCGAAGAATTATAGACTCATCCGTTCGGCGTCGCGGGAGGGTCCCAAGATCTCTATCCACGACAAGCTAGCAAACAGTCTGAGTACGGAGTCTCGTGTCGCGACAGCTAGCCATTTACAATGAATTCTCCACACAGGCAATAGTAAACTTTGAGAGCAGCAGTTGAAGAGGCGGTCGGTTTAGCTGGACCTCTCCATCAGCCGTGGTGTATCAGGGCGACTGGAAAGAGCGTGAACCGTCTGTCGATGAAGATATTGCTGAACGAGAAACAACCTGTAAAACGCCATCAGACCACGGCCGGAGTGTCCAATTGTCAAGACTCACCTTCGGCATTATGAGTTACTTGTCCTAATATAAAGTGTCTGAAAGAAAACTTAGACAGCAAAAGTTCAAGATGGACTTGAGAAGAGACGAGCGACAAAGTCAAACGTTCCGATTCCGAATTAGATCGACTCGAAGATCTTCAAGATCTTGAAATAATCTTGTGCATGCGAACATGAAGTACGTCGCTCTTCTCAGTGGTGGCAAAGACAGCTGTTACAATCTTCTTCACTGTCACCAAAATGGACATGTCCTAGTCGCCGCAGCATCTCTAGGCCCAGAACCAGGAAAAGGTTCATAAAATCATGACGAGACATTATGGACACTCATTCGAATGCAAGAGGAACTGGATTCGTACATGTATCAGACCGTTGGTCAAGACGCGATTGAACTGGTGGCACGAGCACTTGATGTCCCTCTGCACCGACGAGTCATCCGTGGCACGGCTATCGCGCAAGGCTCGGAGTATGGCAGCAGGTTACCTGGATCTGGTGTTTCTGTGTCAGGAGACGAAACTGAGGACCTCTATGAACTGCTTCGAGATGTCAAGGTATGTACTTCGTGCGATTCTCATGACGTTGTCCAAATCGATGTTCAGGAACGCTATCCAGACGTAGGCGGTGTGTCCGTCGGTGCCATACTATCCAATTATCAACGTGTCCGTGTTGAACAAGTGTCAGCTCGAAACCATCTATAGAGACTTTATGCTAATACTCTCTCGTAGTTGCGGCAGGCTCGGCTTGACGCCGCTTGCCTACCTTTGGCAACGCGACCAGGAAGAGTTGCTGCAGGAAATGATCGATGCTGGGTTGAAAGCTGTTTTGATCAAAGTGGCAGGCATTGGTCTTGAGGCCCGACATCTTGGGAAAACTTTGATTGAGATGCAA
Organism: Sistotremastrum niveocremeum HHB9708; assembly: GCA_001630475.1. Lineage (NCBI taxonomy): Eukaryota > Fungi > Basidiomycota > Agaricomycetes > Sistotremastrales > Sistotremastraceae > Sertulicium > Sertulicium niveocremeum. The sequence continues at coordinate 583,876 of KV419396.1, forward strand.
CACACCCTGCTGAAGCTGGTTGGTCTTATTTGCTTCCCTCTCAGAATCTGTTCAAATCAGCGTTCTAGAATGCCATGTACGGCTCCCATGTCTGTGGTGAGGGCGGAGAGTACGAGACTTTGACTCTAGGTTGCCCACTCTTTAAGCAAGCCATTGTACTGTGAGTCTTTCCCTCCTGCTTCTTAGTCGTTGTGCAAACCTGGAATAGGGACGAAGTGGAGACAGTCATTCACTCCGAAAATTCATTTGCCTCGGTTGCTTATCTACGCGTCAAGAAAGGATCCCTTTCATCAAAGGATACCCCGCGAGACTGGATAGCACACATGCCGCCTCTATTGGACGAAACGAGCAATGCGCTAGCAGAGCACATGACTGCTCCCATGCCTTCTGAAGGATCAAGTACGACGACAACCTCCACTCCGTCGGTTTCCGAGCCAAGCGTCCAGCTTGATCAAAGCGAAATCGTCAATTGGTCGGGAAATTGGCTGTCGATATGCAATCTTACCGCTCCGCCGCCAAAAGATAACGCCCCTTGGTCCATCTCTGACGAGGCTCACGCATGCTTTAATCACTTGAAAGGTAAAAGTTCCATATATTCGTAGACATGCGCATACATATCCCCCTACAGAAAGACTCGACGAACAAGGCATCTCCTGGTCACATATCGCCAGTATCAACCTCTTCGTTCGCGACATGAATTATTTCTCGTCCATCAATGAAGTGTACAAGACATACTTTGGAACAAGTCCTCCCTCTAGAGCTACGGTATCCGCAATGCTTACGGGCCCTCGACGAATGATATTGGAGATCCTAGCTTTTTTCGACAAAACAAATGATGCGAGACAATCTTTGCATGTACAGAGTTTGAGCTATTGGGCACCACCTAACATTGGACCATATTCTCAAGCTATAACTGTAAGCGTTCTTCGGCTGGGCTTGCTTGGTGTAACACTGCTCAGCTCGTGATATCTTTAGGTCGGAGGACAGACATTTATCTCAGGACAAATCGGACTGATACCCAGTTCTAACTCTTTACCTGTCCCATCGTCGCTTTCGACAGAAATGGCACTTTCGTGGCAGCATGTCCGCCGCATTGAGGCTGCCGTGAACCCAGAAGCAACTCAGAAGAAAATATTGCAATCATGCATATCATGGGTTGCTCGCCTGCAAGACTTGCAAACGATCATTGACGCCTGGGAATTTATAGAGGAGGTAAGGAATTTCTGCCAGCGATGCTTTGATTATTGAGACTCTTCATGGTTCAGGTCAGGACCGTTCCACTTCTGTTTCTAGTCGTTGGGGCTTTGCCCAAGGGTGCCCTCGTCGAGACCCAAACACTGTTTCACTCTGGTGTAACTGAGGTCGAAGATGCTGAAGGATTTATGGAAGCTCAAATTGTTATTCAGAAATTTCATACACGTACGAGCTTCATCACTCTGCTTTCATTCTCGACTAACGGCATTCCTAGAGTCATTCAATTCCTCTAATGGTGGGATCAATGTACTGTTGGAGTCATGTTCAATCTCCGGAACTAAATCCGCATGGGACCTACTATTCATACGGACCAATGGTGCACAAGCAGAAAATGCTGATCTCCCGGGCTTGAAAGTGGCCTACGTAAAAGAGAGTTCACCACAGAAAACAAGCCTCGTTCCTCTTTGCATCCGTCTGTTTCATGTGGGATGCGATTATACAACAGGTATTTGCATTACTATGCTACAAGATATGAGCTGATACATGTGAAGCGCTTCTTATCTTGAAGAACTTGCTTGGTGTTGGCCAGAGTAACTTGCCGGTCACAACAGTGCCCGTGCAAGCAATCGCCTCTCGAGATGGTCAACAATGGGACTTCGGTGCTTGCGTTATATATCTGTGATACGATGCCGCCGCTCCCATATAACGGCGGGTCGTCTCTCGTTACCCGGAGAAAAAGTCATTAGGGCGATCCTCGTTCATTACTTTCTAACATTTCTGCCAACCTCTTTCTCATCTCCTTCTCTGTCTTGGTCGGAGGAACCATGCGGGAAATCAATGCAGCAACCTGCCACTTATTGAGCGGTGTTTTGCAACCATTGGGAGGTGGCTTACTATTGCACAAATGCCACCAAATCTCATGACCCACCCAACACCGTCCTTGCCATAATAGACCGTTGGATTCTCAGGGTCATTCGGATTAGCTAATTTGAAGATGACACTCGCAATGATGGACACCTGTCCGTCGCATATATCAATGGTTGCAGTTTCAAAGGGATGATTGGGGCTTACGAGTAGCTGCGGGAACACGATGGCAAGGTTATGGATTCCGAGGACTGTGCCTCCGGCTAACGGTTTGGATTTTGACAAATCATCGTCTGGCGACCCCTCATGAAGGCCTTTCAGCGAGTGTCTTCGCAACAAGGCACTACGTTCATCTGCATCTTGACTTGTTCCTGGCCTAATTGCCGGCGTGGATATCGCCCTTTGGTGAGGTGGTGGCCTTGAAGGTCCAGATGTGATACCGGTTGCTCCAATCAGTCGTTTGGTGTTATGCGTGTCAACTTCTTTGAGGTACTGTGCTACCATTTAGTGTGAGTCAGCGTCAGGCTTTAGAGCGCATACCTCCATCAAAATGGCGAAGGGAACCCAGACCGTGATAGCCCAGCAGACTCCAAGGAGGGCAACCGCAACCGTGGCCTGAGTGAGTCATCAGCATCGGGCTTGATATCCAAGGTATTTAGCCGTACCCAGAATACAGTCGTGATGAAGAATGTGGAGAACATGATGATCGCGAAAAGCACCAATGCGGCAGTCCAAATATTTCTGAGCATGAATGGCATCGTCGGCAATTTGAGGGGACGGCCCTCTCGGGCTGCCTCTGATTTCCAGCTGCGAACCATCTCGCGAATACGAACAAACTCTGCGTCCTCGTCTTCATCATCTGCTGCATCATGAGCAAGCAGTCTCCTGTCACGACCAGCGAGCCAAGGGATCAATGAGCCAGCAAGAACCGCCACTATTAAAGCATTTTAGAGTCATTTTTCTCCTTCGCAATCTGAAACCGAGCATACCAATGCCATACAAAAACATCGCAAATTCACCAGCCCTGAATGCAAGTGAGATGGCGTGAGATATCAAATTGGAAATGGCCCACCTTGTAGCATCATCGACGTCTGGATCTCTGTCGATCTCCTTGGCCATCACTTGTCCCACGTATGCGGTCCTGTAATGAAACTTGAGAGAGACTCGTATAAACCACGAGTCGACTCACGAATAAAAGAGGAAAGGAAACCTGTCTTGAGCGTTAGTATGACCGTCACATGAATAAATATACCAACATACCATGCCATCCATGAGAATACCTGAACGTAACAGACGCGTCGTATAGGTCGTGGTAAATGCCGTATGGCGTTTGTGATGTTGTTGACAACTGCCCTGTAACCTCCACTGCGCGGTGTCAACAATGTGAATAGTGACAATGCGAACATGCTGTACCTCCGTGGTCCGCCTGAAAGGTCCACTTCCTTCGGTGGTTCTTCGTGACAGGTGACCGTGATCAGGACTGTTGATACAAGGATGACTAGAGCTACAATGCACAGTTTTCGGAACTGGTCCCCTCCAAGAAGTCGTAAGAGCGGGAGATTTCCGAGGTTCCAAAATCCTGTTTCCAATATGATTGTTGAATAATTGAGTAAACCTAGCAAGTGTCATACCGAATGCGCTGCCGATTATATTTCCAGCATTTATCATCCTTCCGTGCCAAGCATTCGCGACGCTCAGCTGTTCTTGAGCTGTGACGTCAAGGAGAAGATTTCGTAATGACGCTTGAATACCATTCAATGCGAAGTCAAGGAAATAGAATGCAGTGATTGCCATGGGTATAGCAGCCCTTTTGACCTGGTGACGAATCAGCGAGGAATACGGCACGAGTCAGACGAATATCTGACTTTAGGGTGGGTAAGCTCATAAGGGGTTTTGTCACCAGAGAGTCGAATGAAGAATGAAGAGATGGATGTGGAATATGCCAACGTTAAACCTGCCAACACCAGAACCACAGTGGAGGCGATGACCCAAGACCTTCGACGATATTTCGAGTGTGAAGCATCAGAGATGGCACCTTGGGAGTAAACATCAGCAAGTATCAACTTGACAAGCGGGATCGTTTACTCACCAATGAGTGGTTGAGCGATTAATCCAGACAACGGTCCTATCAAACGATCAGAATGACATAAACGACTGGTGCCTCATGTTCTCACCTGCGAGCCAAACCAACGAGGTTAAGGAATCCGGAACTCCCAGAGCAAGCAAATAGGGCGTTCCATAGCTGCATGCATTGACACGTATGAGGCCTTGTCGCGAGAAACGAGTGACGGTCAACCCACCCAAGTTCGACTGTCCACGCGATTTGTGCGCCAGCCATACTTATACTCAGCGTGAGGAGGTCGCCTGTTGTCATGCGCTTGGGGCCTTTCTTGACTTTGATTTCAGCCATGCCAGGTCCCTTGCCCTTGCTATCGTTCGAGCCATTTGACCGAATGAGACTAGGAAATGGATCCGGCGGTGGTAGTGGCACCTGGTACTTGACAGGCGACAAGGATTCACTGGGGAAAGGAACCGGAGCCTCTGGTTGAGTCGTCGACAGAGGCGGCGGTCGAGGAGACTGGGACATGGACGGGGACGACAAGTGGCGATAGACTGGAGCTGAAATGAGAAGCACGTTCAAGACATTTTGGCTATGTCACTTCTCTCAACGCCCAATGCGGCAACTTCGCCTCGATTGTCTCTCAGATCCGATATGTCCGTCACTATCCTCGAACAGCACAAAAAGAAACAACAGCTGATATATAGTAAGGCCAACAAGTATTTAAGTTAGATGTGGTCACAGGAAAGCAATGCACGCGATAAGCAAACAACTAGACAATGTCAACAGAAAACAGAATAAAATCACAATATATGGCACCCTATGCGCAACCCTGAATGCGCCTCATATACCGTTCACCGATGCCCCGCGTCGGTGGTTTAGCTGTGATACATGCATGTCCATATGGTGCGACCCGTTCGAGGACACCTTGGAATGGAGAATGGAGAAGGGCGACCGTCGGCTTGCGACAGCTGCTGGTGGACCCGTTTCCGGATGCCCGAGGGGAAGTGTGCCTCCCCGGCGCGTCGCACGTCCTGCGTCATGTGTGATGCTTGGCCGTGTTTCTGGTCCTTGTTCATCAGCCAAGGATAGAAACGATGATCCAAGTCTTGGAGACTGGCGCGCAGTGATAGTGGATGAGGTGGCGGCGGATATGGATATTGGTGGCGGGCTCGAGCGTAGCTGAGCAGCTGAAGACCATTGTCTTAACGGCTTTTCTGGGACCGTCGTTTCAGTGCTTGTGCTACTACGTGAAGCCTCCGTTGAGACAGTGGTATTCTCGGGAAGAGTTCCTCGACTTCCACTACGGTCGCGTTTCAGGACATCCATGAACTGTGCCATAGCGTCTGCATCTCTCTCTCGTACGCGAGTTGCGACCGGAGTCAGAGCTGAGTGTGTGTTCCCAATTTGAGAAGGTGTAACTCGGCTCTTGAATTGGCTGGGAGGAGTGGCTGAAGTGTATATTCGACTCGATGACTGTGCGGAAGAACTCTGAGCTATACGAGTGCTCATGGGTATCGTTCCTTTAATCAGCGAGCCAAAGGAAGATTTAGCAGACACTTGTGATGAAGAGCTTGACGAATGTGACGGCATAAGGAATGATTCACGGTCAGTACTCTCCGATGTGCTTGTCGTGCCAGATCCACTTCGTAGCCGAGGATGTAAACTGTCCGATCCTCTCGTCGTCGTGGATAGTTTGACGTAGGAGTCATTCAGGTCATCGACGTCTGGCGGAGGACCACGCGTTGCTTGCCGCCGTGCCTTCTTATTGTTCTCGAACTGAATACGAGCGGACTCTTCCAGGGTGGCCATGGTTGAATTCCTGCATATATGTTGGTATGTCGACCTTAGCATGAAAGAGGAAAGTATAGTCACGAGTAGGCATAGTCAACGGCAGTGAATCCTTCGTTATTGCGAGCAGCAAATTTGCACCCTCGTTCAATGAGTATTTGAACCACCTAATCAGACTGAGGCGGCACCTCATAGTAAGAGTAATAGGAGCTTACGGCGAGATGCCCCCATGCGCTGGCACTTCAAGGAAAACGTTTAGAACGGATAATCTATGCCATAAAAATGTGACTCACTAATGCAAGGGCGTGTTGCCTTGGAGATCGGGTAAGTCGACGTCTGCGCCCACGTCACAGAGCATCTGCCAACGACTCAATTTCGCATACAAGCTTGCAGCTCCAAACTTCTCACCCGAACGAAGTCTTCATTGCCTTTTAAAGCCGCCGTATGCAAGGCCGTCTTTCCCGTGAGATTTGACCAGTCGAGTGTGAAGGGGTAACGTTCGTAGTACATTCGGGCCATCCGTAATGCGCTCCCGGCCAGATCTGGATGTGCGGGTTGGGTACGATAGTTTGATGGTTCTGGTTTGATGCCACCAAGGAGACTGAGGATGGTGTTGTTCTCGACGTCCTGTGTTTTCTCGGATGAATGAATAGACTCAACGTCATAGCTCGGACACGCACTTTACTGAGCTCCTCATCGTCGTGCCCACTGTTCAAAAGAAACTCGAAAACCTCCTCGTGACCACATAAAGCAGCCCATGCTAATGAAGTGTAACGACCGACGCCCGGGTCTGGGTTTCTCATGTCAGTCTTCTGGACGAGCCGCCTGACCAGAAACAGATTGTTCTCTGCGCAGAGTGAGCACTCCTATCAATTTGGGCCGAGCGGAACACACCTTTGACTGCTTTTCGCAGTCTCTGCCCAGTGTCTCTTTCCATGATGGGGAAAAAGGCGGGGTGCACAGGACTGCGGCTATTTGTATGAGACAAAGACAGTGGCAGTGGTCGCTACCGAGACAGCCTTGTCTTATCTCCGCTAAGACCGGTTACTTGACTCGTTTCAACCTTTGCGTAGAGCCCTAAAGCATGCCGACCGTTTCTGTCGACAAGAGTGACCTTTACGAAAGATTAGGAAGGACATATAGTATGTAACTAGCTCTTGCATCTATTTGGGCGAATACTCGGGTTCTTACCAGAGAAACAGCTACGCAAGAATTTGACGATCTCTGCTTTGACTTCGGCATCGAACTCGATGAAGATGTACGCGAGCTTATCTCCCACTCAACATGGCTTATTGGACCGTTAGACCACTGAAGAAGTAGAAGCCGCAGTGGCAAAAGGATTGCCAACTGAGAGACCCGTACGTCCATCCATGCCAACACGACGCTTGTAGTTATGCTAACCTGTCCATTCCAGCAATTGAAAATCGAAATACCGGCCAATCGGTATGGATCGGTTTCCTTTCAAACAATGCTCGTCTGATGTCGTCTCAGATACGATCTGCTCTGTCTCGAAGGAATCGCCCGAGCCCTGAGTATATTCCTTGAGAAAGCCAAACCACCCCAGTATCGCCTGGTACCTCCGGCTGGTGGTGAGCTCTTGACCGTGACGGTTGACCCGGAGGTGAGTCAATATCTTTGAGAGATTTGGTTTTCAGAGAATATAACCCTGCATTAGACGGCACGTGTCCGACCCTACTTTGCTGGCGCGATTTTGCGAAACGTGAAATTCACTCCGAGGTCCTATGCATCCTTCATTGACTTGCAAGACAAACTCCACCAAAATATATGTCGAAGGCGCCAATTTGTGGCTATCGGTACACACGATTTGGACACGTTGAAGCCTCCCTTCCGATATGAGGCACGCGCACCTGAGAAGATCAAGTTTGCCCCGCTCAACAAGGATACAGAGTATACTGCTGATCAATTGATGACCGTTTACGAGGTCTGTTATGTCTAACCTGCAATGCACGTCCGGATACTGATACGAATATAGTCTGACAAGCATTTATCGCGCTATCTGCACATCATTCGCGATTCTCCAGTGTACCCCATCATCTACGATAGCCGGGACCAGGTACTTTCAATGCCTCCCATTATCAACTCTCAACATTCCAAAATCACCCTCAACACCACCAACATCTTCATTGACACAACTGCCACTGACGAAACTAAATTGGCGATTGTCATTAACATGGTTGCTCTCATGTTCTCAGAATATTGTGAACAACCTTTCACGTACGCGTCTCGATCCAATATCTTCGCAGTTGTTCACGGTATCGCAGTGTTGAGCCGGTCAAGGTTGTTTATCCAGATGGACGAACTCAGATCACCCCGAACCTGGATACAATTCCTATGAAAGCCCGTGCATCGTACATCAACTCTTGTACTGCCTTGTCACTTCCGTCCGACGACATCGCGGCTTTGTTGCGACGCATGTCGCTCATTGCTCAAGTGTCAAAAACTGACAAGAACATCATTGATGTCGATATACCCCCGACTCGCCCCGATATCCTGCATGAATGCGATATCATGGAAGACGCAGCCATTGCATATGGTTTCAATAAATTACCCAAAGGCTTCCCCACCACGAACACTGTTGCTCAACCTCTCGCTATAAGCAAGATCAGTGATCTTGTGCGCCGAGAGTGGGTCCAGGCCGGTTGGGTCGAGGTCCTTCCTTTGATTTTGGTATGAACATAGTTCAATTCTTTGGCTGTCCGTTGATGCAATTTTCTACCGCTAGTGCTCTCATGAGGAGAATTTCGAGTGGCTGAACCGAAAAGATGACGGCACACTCGCAGTCAAACTTGCGAACCCCAAGACGCTCGAGTTCCAGGTCGTCCGGACTTCTTTGTTGCCAGGTCTTCTGAAGACGGCACGCGAAAATCGAAGCCATCCCCTGCCGTTGAGCATCTTCGAGACATCCGACGTTGTTGTGAAAGATCCGACTTTGGAAAGACAAGCACGCAATATCAGGAATGCGGCCGCTGTGTGGTGCAATCGGACTGCTGGATTCGAGGTCGTGCATGGTCTGCTTGACCGTATCATGAAGATGTTGGAAATCCCCTACATCGTGAATGCAGCGTCAAAGGCGGAGAGCGGATACTACATCAAAGAGAGAGAAGGTACGAGGGTTTCATTATAGATGCCGTGTATGATATTAATGCTGGGTGTTATTTTCTTACAGATCCCACTTTCTTCCCTGGGCGAGCGGCGACCATCTATTATCGCGCGCCACCTCAGCCACCTCAGCCACAGACAAAACTGGCCAACGTGAAAGAGACGCTCAAGTCTGCCTTCTCTTCGACTCCCACCCGAGATACCGAAATCGGCAGTCTGGGCATCCTTCATCCCAGCGTCTTGGAGAAATTCGACATTATTTTCCCATGCTCTGCTCTCGAATTCTCCTTGGAGCCTTTCAAGAAGAATATAGATTCACCGTGGGATCACGCGAATGACGAGGAACTGAGCAAGGGAGCGGATATAAAGGTTGTATAATTTAGAATTGATATCAAAGCGTCCTACTTGCAAATCATCACACTGAGATTGCTACTTCCTTCCGTCCTCCTTATTACAATTACAATAGCCCGGCCTCTCTGAGGCTCTGACGAAGTCTAGCATCCGTAACCAAAGCATCTCTAGCCCTTTCCTGATCAATCGCCCCAGGAATGATGAAACGCTCCCCCGTGGTGTCCTCTTCCGGTGCAAGCGAGCTTGCGCGGGAGAAGAAGAGTCTACCAAAAGGGTTGGCAGAGGCGGCGTGCTCGTTCGATGTTGAATCCGGGGTGCTGGTATGCGATGATAAAATTCTTCGCTCCCAGCGTTTGACACGCCAGAATCCAAGAACAGATGTTAGAAGCAAGAACCAGCCTGTGAAGAAATGAGAAAACATTCATTTTTTGAAGACATCCGAGACATACCAATAGTCATGAGCAAGAAAGACAACCAAGATGACGCAGTCGTCCCCAGTACGTAGGAGTTGTACTGGGAAGCGGTGTCGGGAGATGTAGCGTTCCCGCTGTGCTGGATTAACCAAGCATCTGCCTCTGTGACAGAAGAGGGTACATCGCCGTCCCATTCAACTTGCTGATTCCACTCGCCGGTGGCAGCGTCACGGGCACGAAGTGCCCAGCCGTATTGAATGAGTGTGATACCAAGGCCGGCTCGAGAACCGTACTTTGCAGCGTGCGTGGTGTGGAGGAGATAAGTTAAGACAAATCCGAGGAAATTAAAAGCGACTGATATAAGCATGGCCCAAAGGAAAGCAACTGATCGGAACGATGAGTACAGAATAAAATAGACAGAAGAAAGGAAATCGTACATAGAGAACCCGTCGGAAGCGAGTCGACAAAGAGTTCGCCCTCTGTGGCTCCTGACGACGGTGCATGGATAGTTGTCTCCCAGTACGGGGGGACGGCATCGGCCTGTGCCGTTGCATATGACTAAATAGAAGTCAGTATGCAGGCAGATAGAGAAGTAGGACGATCTGCATACCGGTGGTGCCTCTTTCTGCACTTCCTCAGGGGCCAAGTAGACGTCGTCACCCACTTGGATTCTCCGGGGCCGAGAAGGCTTGGATGCCAGATTTGCAAAGACCCCATCATTTTCGGTGCCTCCTCCAACCCGTGCGGCTCTCGATTCAACATCGGTTGGGACCTGTTGATACCGATTGGGAAGAAGACGTTGATACCAGGGCAGCTGGCGGGATCTGGGGGTAGGGCGCTCGATAGGTGATGTGGGTACTAATCCATTTGAATTTCCATCGGCTGAAAACAAGATACTGGACTGTCGAGGAGGAGAGCCTGGGGGTGGATAGTCGTAATCTACACGTTCGAAATCGTAGGGAGCAGAGGACGATTGGGGGAGTAATGGCTGAGTTGCTGCGGAGGTGTGTTCAGCAGACGTCGTGCGGGTGTCTTCCTCGTCGTCGGACTCGTCAAAGGCGGCCTCTAGTTCTGTATTGTTGTTCGATAATGAATTATGTGGAGAAGGAATGGGGGCATAATTGGCAGGCATGCGCTTGATGGTGGTGTCGGGGTGATGAGAGAATTGTTTGCGACTGTTATTCCGATGCGGTACATAACGATACGATATATACTACGGGTATATGACAAACTCGTACAACGGACATATAAGATTACTGATTAGCAGGCTGGCTTAATGGATCTAGAGGACAATGATCAGGAGAGTAGCAGGACAAGCGTTGGGCGCAAACGTACGGTCTGAATGAGGGTTGATTCGGGCTCGGCGTCGCTCAGCGGCAGCAATAAGATGGGCAACCCGTTGGCAACTCTCGATGCGCGAGTCGACGAGGCTGCTGAATTGGTGAAGGAGAGTTTCGCCGTCTGAGCGAGTGCGTCGGCCAGGACGCTGAGACTGAGTGGAAAGATTTGCGAGCCGCAGCTTCGCGTTTGTCCGTCGACGCGCCCAGAGTGGCTTGGAGAGCGTGGACGGTGATGGGGGCAGAGGAGGGGCGGGCATTGAGGTCGACTCGACGGGCGCGCGCAGCGCGTCCAAGGAGGTGTCGGTGTCCTCAGTTTTTGGGACGACAAGCGGGGTGACTGATGCAAGGGTAAGAGAGGCCTGAGCGTGCAATATCCACATTTGTTCTGTCTGATAAAATGAAACGAGGGATTCAAGGTGGTTCATCGTCGCAGACGACGACGGCGCCGAAGCGGCTGAGACGACGGGCATCGCAGAATGTGGGAGGGCGAACAAACGAGCTCATCGTTATAAACGTTCGAGTCGATCTGGTCGAGACTTTGGGCCGAGTGCGCTGACTAAGCGATCACTCATGTTCCTTCTGCTCCTCCTCCCTGCCCTCGCCCTCGCCGCCGACGTCCGCATCCACCACAGGATCACCGGCCAGCCATGGTCTCTCCGCGCTGAGCTGCACGGCGACCACCTCGAGACCATCCAGCCCTACTCCCAGCTCATCCCACCCTCGTACGCTCCCGGAGCCAGGTACCAGCTCGCTCTAGAACGCCCATCAGACAAGGACTCGAATTCATGGGACCTGGCGTCGGTCTATCTTGTATCTAATTTCATATTCTGCTGCTCCAATTATTGCACTCACATGGCCCAAGTGTCATTTGTCCTCGGCGGTGTCTGATACAATTGTCGTGCACGAGTTTGACGGAGTTCCCTATGCTCTGGACTATCGCGTGACCCCTGTGCCCCGGGACGGCTCTTGTCCATCTCTGGTCTCATCAATATCGGTTCCGAACACGACCATCTCGTTCTCATCTGCTCGTGTTCCTCCATCGCAAGTCTTTCTCTCGATATCTTTGCAGATGTGCTAAAGCAAGTGATCGGTTCTCTAGCCCCGCGCTCCGGGCACCTCCGCCGCTCACACCGGAAGGGCAGGTCGTGCCGCCCGTGCCCGAAAGATCGTTCCTGCAAAAATATTGGGTATACATTGCCATCTTTGTTGGAGTTATGCGTATGTCTTCACTGTGTCCTTCTGAGCATTCGTTGATGCGTTCGATCAGTGTTCGCGTCAGGCCCTGAAGAGGAGGCACCAGCCGCGGCCCCTCGAGCCCGCAGTTGAGGCTGTAGCAATAAAATGTATGAACCACCATTCAGGCGACCCAGACCGGTTTCGCACTACGCTGGGCCAGTGTATCATTTGTGCCTATCGTTCCAGAACGCAGAGTTCTCGGGACAAACCTCGATCGAGCTTCTACACGTTCCTTCTTGTTAATCACTTGTCCATCGCTTTCATCCTCGAAATCAGACTCTCATCTTTCCCGGTCTCGATGTTATGACGGGCTTTGTGGCGCTACAGCTACCAGCTCCAAGAGATTGCAGGGCAGCGTTCAGGATCGGACCAAAAAACGTGCAGGGGGGCCGAGTAGCCCGGCGGTCCAGAGGCACAGGAGCTCATTCCGGTAGAAGTAGGATAGGACTTCTCGCATATGATCGAGAGAGTTGGATGTCTAGATGATTGTACCATGTCATTCTGATCCTTTTCACCTTTTTTTCCGCGGTAGCGCTGAGGTCTGGTTCGAGTTCGATCAACAAACAAATTCAGTCGAGTCTGGCCGGGCGCTTCACACATTGGTACCGTAGCGCTGAACCGCTCGTCGTCATTCGACTCCTCAGCCGGTTTCATTGGCAATGTTGGTGTTCAGCAATCCTGCAGGGCAAGATAGTAATGCAAGGTCCAGCGGGTAACAATGCTCCTCCAATAATCGCTCATCATCTCTATTCATGAAAGACATGTTTACGCAGCACAAACCAATACGAGGTGGCTCTTCTTCCTATTCGTTTCCCACAAAGGCATACAAAACTTATTCTAGGTCGCTCTGTTCGGAGAGTTCTTCCCAAAAGACTTCAATCAAATCTTGAATCGATTCACGTTCCTCAGCGAATCAGCTCGCAAAACACACGTTCGCGAGGTCGTCTTTGAACCCTTGGATCATTCCAGCCGCGATCTAAGCTTACCAGAGCCCGTTCTGCTGCGATGCAAGAAAGAGTTACTGGATAATTCATCTTGGTATCATCTTGTCGTAGAACTGCTTTGTGGCCCTAATTTATTCCTGCCAGGCAGCTTTATTCGTTCTTGAAGCCTGAGCCTGTTAGGGTCCATCCCGAGGCTACTGTGCGAGCCGCCGTATATTGCCAAATGGAAGGCGATGCCTTGGGATTCGCCAGTGCTCTTGGCTACAAGTAGGTGTTGATCGAACTTCCAATTAACAAGTGCATTGACATTACAATAGGCAGAAGCACCAAATCTACAAACGAGGCTATTTATTCAAAAGAGCCAATCTAGATATACAAATGTTCCAGGAAGAGATGGTAAGCTCGCTATAATCTTGCATCACCAAGTTAACCTCGGTTCAAAAGGTGGATCCAAAGACTCACCAACCCATCCGAGCAGATCCAGAAGCGCTCTGGGAAGTAGAAGTAAAATCATCTTCTCCAACGCGCAACACCCCAGAGACCCCTCTCAGCAACGTCATCGATGCAATCCTAGAGGTGCAAGTCGCAATGCGAGGATTGCTGGATCTGCGTCGAAAAGACGCATGAAGAGCCTGAGGTCAGGGTACGCCGTTTTCTCGTTGTCGTTTTCGCTGTTCGACGAGTTTGGCTGCGACCTCGTTGATAGTCTCCTCGCCTTCACTCAGTAACTCGTTGTCTCCGTCCGAGTCATTTTGTAGAGGAGCATCGTGCTCTGGAACTTCCTCTTCGTCGAAATCAGCGGTGTCCAGAGGGTCGCCCGGGTCATCCGTAGATTGGTCGTCGTCGGAGGCTTCCTCGTAGTTGTCCTGTGTAGTAATGTCCATCTTCGATGATTCTCCATTAGAATCATAATCGCCCAAAAGCTCCAGGACGTCGTTCTCCTCTTCGTCACTCCCATAATCCCCAAGAAGACCCTGCAGAGTTTTCTGACTTTCTTTCGGGTCCAGCTTTCGCCTTTTACGAGGGGGTGCAACGTCTGTCTTCTCACCCGATTCTGCATCCACCGTTGTCCCCGTGAATTGGCCATCACGCCAGACTTCGATCGTTGGGAATTCCACGAAAGTTCGATTCTTCAGAAGAGAAGAGAGTTTCTGAAGTGGATTGAATCTGACGTATATGAGTCGCGTCTCGAGGGAATGGGAGTCGGAATGTTGTTTCATTAAACATAGTGGGGGTTCCTCGTCTTCGTCTGGGGAGCCGACGAGGTCTTTGACCCATGCAGGTACTTTCGATGTTTTAGAGTCTCTGAGGTGATAGCGGAGAACGTCGATGAGGGGTGTCTCGATGTCATTGCGATGAGTGAGTAGACAGAATGGCTGTGTGAGCGACTGTGGATTATGCAGGGGATCATGGAAATTGAACTCCAGAGTAAGATGTAAAGTCTTTGTCCTACAAATGAAACTGAAGTAGCGTCGAATTGGAGAGTGAATTGACTTACTTTGGATTCCAAACCGACTGGTTCTGAAGACGTCGTTGCATCCCAGAGGGTAACAGCTCGACAAAAATATCCTGGGCTTCAAGCTGGACCTTCATCGCATCTCGTTTACTGTGCTTCTTGAAACTTCGGTCTGAAGAATTATGGGCACCTCTTGCACCTCTTCCCCTGCCTCGCCCTCGCCCACGTCCTTGGTTCAAGCTGGCGGTGTATCCGCCCTTGACGATCTCACGTCCCCACTCGTCGGCTTTTCTCCCCATTTCCTCGAGGAAGGTATAGTCGTCCACCATCGTACCCCATGTGTACTGGTTCATGGGCACATAGGCAGCTTTATTGCGGATGCCAGAACATTTGTCGCGTTCCTTGTGCCCCGTAGAGCAAGTGGCAGAGCAAGTCCTTAACAGACATTTGGGGCATTTATAAATGGCTTCTTTGTCGTTGCAGAATTGACATTTCTGAGCCGGACTTGGTTCGAAGGACATGAAAGTTGTCGAATTCCGAAGGTTCCGATAATGGGTACAGGGAATCCAATCCTAAGGATTGTTTTTACGTATGATACATGCATCTATAGAACAGATATTGAACAGAAGAAGTTGAAAGATGCACATGCAACATGCAATGGTAAGTATGAAAATAAACATGGTATGATGTTTAGATGTCATCCATGTCCAGACTGATCTCCACCTTTTCACCAGGTTTGAAAGCAGGAAGGCCTAGGGGTGCGATTCTATCAGTAAAGATTAAGATCGAGAAGACGGAGAAGCAGACCTAGGTATGGGCAAGAAGAGCATCGGAACGCATCCCCAAGGTAGCAGCTTCCGCAACTGCTGGTGGCCTTTGGAGCAGCGGCAGCAGCAGCAACCAATCTGTCCTTCTCCGACAACGGGACCACTTGTGTCTTTCCAGTCTCCGCGCCATCGAGGAAGACAACCTGACTGTTCTGCAACTCTTCGGCCTCCATCTCTGCCAAACCACATGTACAGCCCTTGCACGCCTTCTTGCGTCTCGGTGCACCTGCAGCAGGTGGTTCACATGCTTCAGGCCGACGACGATCTTCCTCTGTTAGGAGTTTTTCGGCATCTATGCGAGGGGTGGAAGGAGAGTTGAGTGACCAGAGGGCCTTCTTCGCGGCTTTTCTATCGGGATCGGTGCTGCCCTTGGGAAGACGAAGAGGCGATGATTTAAGGGAGAGAGATGAGCCAACGTCGTGAGCAGGTCGTTGGGCCATGAGCGACCCTTGCTCAGGAGCGCTGGCGAGCACTCCAAATCCTGCCAGAGTAAGATCGGCTGAGACGGAGACGTTGGGAGGCAAGTTTGAAAATCTGAGCATTCCGCGGGGAACAAGAGCAGGGAAAAGGAGCTTGAGGAGTGCAGAAGTGCGTGAAGAGAGGTCGAGGTAGTCGTGGTGTGAGAGAATGATGTGGATGAGTGAATAACGAGCTGACGGGAGATTGGTCGCTGTAAAGCAAGTTAGCGGTGGCCAATGAGAGCAGCGGCGATAGTACCTCCATCAAGTATCCGGTCAATCATCTGCTTTTCGACATCGCGGGTTGCCTCTGCGCTCGCTAAGATCGTCTGGTACTGGCCGTCTTGTGCGGTGGCGAGCGAGCCGACGACGAGAGCGACGCCCTTTGACGGCGCCTGGGCGACGAAATGGTCAGCTTCGGACGACGGGGTGTAGATAGCAGTTGGGGCCATGAGAGTCGGGAAAGCAAAGAATTGTCATCAGCCCAGCTCTCCTCCAACTCTGACTAATCGCGTCGGGACTCGGACTCCGATAATCTGATTATCGGCATCTTCGGAGTTACAATGAAATGAATATAATAATTCAGAAAAAAAAGACAGAATTATCGTAAAATAACACAGAAATGCTACACGTTACACGTACACTCACTGCTCGTCGGGCACGACTTGTCCAGTCGACCCAGGGCCATCGGGGTGCGGCACCATCCCCATCTGAGGATCTGGAGGCATGAATGCACCTCGAATTCGTGTCGCCATCATTCGATACCACTCCGGATCCCCTCCAGCCTTCTCCTGTTCTGCCGTCACGTGTTGCATCTTTGTCAACTCATTCAGCCAGATATTGCGCCACAAAGGCTGACCCTCCGCATCCACTTCCGGCGCCAACTCGGTTTCACCTTCGACACCGAACGGACCGCCAGGCATGATGGGATATCCGACAGCCTGATCAAAGCTAGATCCATTTTGCTCAGTATATCGCACATGCAAGTGAATGTGGAACGTACGGATAAGGAGGGAAGCCGCCCCGATTTGACCCAGGGCCCTCGCCCATCCCGTCGCTGTAGCGGGGATCGGTAAATTGAGCCGCCTCCGGGTCGGGTTGGTGGTAATCCCTGTCTTCCTCCGGTACAGAGTTGTTGTTGCTGCCGCCTCCGCCTTTGCCTCCTCGCTTCTTCCGCACGCGATGTACCCCTGTGCGCGGATCGACGTTGTCGTTCACAGTCCAGTATGACCCTTTCCCACGATCCGTTAACGGCCGTGCAACCTTCTCAAAACAAGGGTTGAGCGACAGGTTGTGTCGGACAGAGTTCTGTGGCAAAGTGTGAGGATGGAACGTGGAGATAAGAGATGCATAAGGCGAAGAGGGCGTTTGCTCGTGGCGTGCCCACGTTGAACGTGCAGTGGAGGATATGAGAAATGGCGTGAAATGCTCACCTTCCAGCCAGCTGGCGCTGTTCTGAAGTATGGGAACTACACCGATGTTGTCAGATGTGCCAGCTGAGATGAGCGTGTTCGACCTGCCACTTACTCGACTTTCAATTGCGTAGTAAATATCTTCCAGTAAAAGTCTCTGATTAGGAGAGCCTTTGATCGCGTATCTGAGACCATCGCTATGAGCTCAAAGGGCTTGCAGAAGCGAACAGCGTGAAGCGCGAACCTTATCAGTGTCGAGTAGGGGTAGAAAGGCTTTGTGCCAGGGGGCCCGTCGCGGAGTGAATCCAGGTTGATGGGGAGGCCACCAGACAAGTCGTTTGGTGGCTCAGGATAGTACGAGTTATGTGGAATAGCGACTGCCATGTCTGGCGGCGGAATCATGGGCGGGGGAGGTGCAGACATGTTGCTGGGCGTTGGGGGGTCGATGTCGAGTTATGGCAAGATGGAGGTGAGCTCCGCTCGATATTCCGACGAAACCTTATTCGCGGCGCACGGGCCACCTTATTTCTGCCTTCGCCGTCGTCCATCAGGGTCGACACAGCGTACGTCGTCGTTGACGAGAGCCTCGGTTAATTGTGTTTGGAAACAGATTTGTCCAAGCTTGGGCCTTGTTTTTATCTGTCTAGACAATTTTGGCGTTGTGTAGTCTACCAACCTTCCAACACACAAATAAAGTCAAATCAAACAATGGCCTCCTGCCTCCCCGAGCTTCCCCTTTCTGTATCTTTCGTGCTCCCATCGTTCCCAAAACTAGTTGGACTATCGCTAGTTTTCTGCTCCGCTCTTACTCGTCTATTGCTGTGATTTTTTCTTTTGAGCCCCATGTCCCCCGACGTCGCCCTTGGTGCCCGCTGACTGGGAGGTGTCGTTTCCCTACATCTCTCCTCTTGTTGAACACCCAATAAGGCTCTGTCGTACAGCCATTGAAAGGCTGGGTCATCGTGTATCAGATGGTGCATTATATGCCGGGCATATTGTGGTGGTGGTTCATGATCATCGATCATCCTGTATCCATGCTTCACCCTGTTGAGCTTTGAAAAGGAAGAGAAAGCCTTCAACGATCATGGATTATGTGTCTTACTCCTTCATTGAATCTGCGTCTACACCCAGTTTGCCCCGTCACTTCGTTATTTAATTGCAGGCCTTTCCATCAGTTCTGTGTTGGCCTCTGTGGCCTGATTATTGTTTTTACTGATACATGAGAATGGAACAACGCCAATAAAACAATCTGATCAGAGCTCTGCGAGTAACATGGTTCCAAGGTTCTGCACAACCTGGTTGCCCATTGCCTTCTCCACCATATCTTCTAAATGTCGTTTGGGGTCCTGCTTCCCTACGTGTCGCGTCTTCAACTGCTCCGGTGTCAATGTTGTCTCTTCCTGCACAGACTTGTTGTATTGTCCGGCCAATGAGAGCATGGACTGGAAAGGATACACCGTCGGCATCCATCTGAGAGCAGACAAAGCAAGGATAAGACGGCTTACCTTGATGGCTTTCTCGTTCGAATCTTGGTGTTGATTGAAGTCAGTCAGCCGTAATCCTTCCGTCCAATTTCGTTTGTGCAGGTTCATCAACATCGTCTGCTCCAACTCGGTTTTCCGGTAGTTGACAGCTATGCTGTAATAGTGTCTGGGAGCCAAATCCAGTTAGATTCAATGATGTTATGACAAGAACTTGCTCACCTATTGAGACCATGGATCAGGGCTTGTATCGAGGGCTTGTTGATGTGACCGATGTTGGAGGTCGTCTGACGGGGCTCTTGGCCCATGACCACGCTGTGGGGGTTGATGAGACGGAATGCGTCGATGACGACCTTTCCTTTGACGGATTGGATGGGGTCAATGACGACAGCAACTGAACGGCTATTCAGTTGTTCAAATGACTAACGGACGCGTCAGTAGGTTCTGAATGTAGGGACCCGTTAGAGCGAACTTGTTGAGTATTGATATCCACACTCGACAGCCAGCATCCGAATCCTGGATGTGAATGGTACCAACCAACAACCATTTCCGGGCTGAAACGAATGGTCAGTCGTCATGCAAGCTAGGGAGGTTCGATGACGTTACCGGCCGGTCTGTTTCAACATCTCCAGCATTCTCTGCTGAAAGACATGGTCCACGGATTCGACAGAGACAGTTGTCCCTGATTGAGGCATGGCAAAGACGTCGATCACTTGCACAGTGTATTCGTCAACGAATTCTCCAAGCATCAGGCCCATAACCTCCATAGGAACACCAGCACGTCCGTGCTTCAACATCTGCAACAACATTGAGCTCACATCAATGGCATTGATCGTATTTCTGCGAACTGTCAACGCACCTTCAGGAGAGCCAAGGAAGAAATGTGAATGACTTCGCCACTGCCAAACCGGTAAGCCTGAATTCCGCACTAAATAGAGCCTCTCAACTTGTCGGGAATTGGTTGGTCTCCTGCAGGAGCACCTCCCATACCACCTCTAGCGGCTGCTTGGCCCAACATCTGTTCAAAACCTTCCATGCTGATAAAATCCCAAAGTAAGGACGCGCGTTGTTTGGCTTTCTGTTTTGGCAGAGGCTTCGCAGGGTCGACGCGACGGTTTGGCTTTATTGACATCTTGTTCATCTCGTTCCCTTGTCGCTCACTCGTTCTCGCACAGTACATATTGTTGTCGCTCTATGCCCACCATTCTTTGCTTATAACATCTCTTCAACAACTGTAAATTTTTCAAAGTTCGATCATGGATAAATTCGTCAAGATCGTCAAGACCTCCAACCCACAAGCCACAGATAAAGATAACCAAGATACCCAAGGAAAGAAACGCGGATCATTCAAATACAATCCGTATGGCGTTAGCAAGTCTCGAGAGAAAGCATTTGAAGCATACAAAGAACGCAAGCGGAAGGAGAAGTGAGTTGCACCTGAACAAGCCAAAGACGGGGTGGCTCTTATCATCCACCAAGAATTCTTGAACCGTTTGCCGTCAAACCCCAGAAAGGACGTGAACGCGAAGCACAAAGACAAGCGTTAACAGAACACCTGCTGAACACCTTGAAAGAGCCCACGAATCTCATCACCCATAATGACATTGGAAGTCGCGCATGTAACACCCAGTTTCGCTTTCAACGCGTCGTGTCGATAATGAAGGCAATTCAGATCATGTCAGCTCGTGTGTGACGGGACATCAAGTGGCAGATGGAGGCGGCCGTGCACGTCAATATATGCAGTCTCGGACGAGCAAATTGACAGACCAGCTCAAAGCCAAAGGCACGGAATCAAATGTCTTGAGCGGCGTCCGCGTGTACATCAATGGATTCCTGGTAGGATCAAGCAACCTCAACATTTGTTAATCAACGCTGATGGCAGCACAGGCCGGAACGACAGACATGGAAATGAAGAGAACCGTGCAGCTCGCCGGAGGTCGTATCCTGTGAGACATAAGACTGAGACATTAAAAACGTTCTGAACGCCTTTGCAGGAACACGCCCAGCGGAGCAAGTCATATCCTTACATCTCAGGGATTGAACCTATCCAAGGTCCACAAGCATTTCCATGGGAAGCCAAGGTCGACAGTCCATGTGGTGAAGCCAGAATGGGTTTCAGATAGCATCCAAGCGGGCAAGAAACTCTCTGAGTGGGACTATCAAATCCTTAAAGACAGCACACGCCAGGACGTGTCTGCCATGTTGGGCCAGGCGTCAACGCATTAGCAAAGATGCCGCCGCCGTTACGAACGTTACGCTGATGATGATGTTTACGCATGTATGCTTGTACCGATATTGAGAAACATCCTTGAAACATCCTGTCATGAAACTTGCTCTTAAATAGTCCCTTCCTTCTATCCTGTCTGCCAGTGGATTTCTGCAGATTACTACAATGCTGCGAATCCTAACCCCGCATCATGTTACTCTCATTTCGGCCTGCTATCCATCTTCAGCTGCGCTAGCCACCGCAGCTCCTGACTACGTTCCAAATAGCCAGGAAACTTCTAGGCTCGTCTACTATGCATCAAATCGTCCGGGAAAGCTCAACAAGCTAGGCTCTGAGTTAGAGAAGCGTGCTCGAGCGGAGGCACTTCGAGCTGCAGGAGGGAATAGTCGCGCTAGAGCATCGCTGCTTATAACACTCGCACTCTTCAAAGCCCTCACAACAGAATGCCGCCGTGATCTGGCACTATTGTCTCATCCACTCATGCAGGCGGTGTCGGTCTCCGTGGCTCGGTTATCGACGGACTTGGAAGTCGTGGCACGGGCGGCCAGCGTTGTGAGTTCCTGTGACGCCTCCAGTTGTACTCTATTCTCATAACACATATCGTTTAGCTCTCAGCATGGTGCGCCTATACCGACGGTATATTGATAGGCGTGGACGCAGACCTCACATCCACATATCTGGACGTCGTCTCTCGCTTTTGCAGATTATGCACGTCAAACACGAAGGTGGAACAAGACTTCGAAGTGCGGAATAGGTATGTCATATAAAACAGTAGAAATTTTCAATTGACTTTTCATCCAGAACTCGATTAATTGGCCTAGCTGCAGTGACCGCAGTAATCGAATCGGAAGCGCTCTACCGATCGACTTCAGAATTTCCTCGGCAGATGAATTTGATCATGCCAGCATTGATATTCAACATGCGAAAGGTCGATATGAAGATCTTGCAGACTGAGTAAGTTTTTCCTACTTTCAATAATTTATTGACTGAGTTTATGTTTTTAGAGCCGCCGCCATTAAAGTCAAAACACAGGCGACGCCGAGCCCATACATGCCGGACTTTCGACCTCGACCTCTCGCTGAACGACGAGCGGAGTCTATCCATGCACATATTGACGGGGAAACCGGCCCATCCAATGCAGATGTAGTCAACGCATGCCTCAGAGCATATTCCACACTCCTTCAACGCACTGCAGCCATACAAATCGCACAGACCCTGAGCTCATCACTTGACGAATTTGATTCGTCGAACGTGTGGTCAGAGTCAGATTTTTGCGTATGGTTTGGGGATAAGACTACGCAATGGTCTCAGTATCAATACCGCTACACCATACCAACCCGGCTCCTTGATCGACTATTGTCGATCCAAGAGAACACAAAACACCCAGAATCTCGCCGAGTGCTTCTAAGAATGGTCACTTCAGTCCTATCCTCAGAAACGCCTCTGTTCAACTTGTCGACTTCAGATCTCATGTCTCAGTTATGCACCTTTGCTCTCCGCCGCATCAACGTTAGCTATGAGGACGATCTTCTGCCTCCAGCTGCCGATTGCATTGCTGCTCTGGCAACGCATGTGCACTATGCGGATCAAATACAAGATCTTGCACAGGAAATAATCAGTAAAATGGCCGCTATTCAGATTCAGGGTTCGAGCGGACGAGGTCGTCAGGCACAGACGAGAGACGAGGGCCGCATCCAAAGCCTACGTTTCCTTCTTGCGTCGTTACATGGTCTTTTGCAAACGGCATGCCGGCACGATATTGGTCCAGAACATGCTGATGGACATGCTCCACTCAAAGAACGACAGTCGTCAGACACCGCAGGCGTAGTTGCTCAACCTCAAGATGCTCCTGAGAGTAGACCGGCTCGACGTACGCCCATCCATCCGGAAATCTGGCAGGAGAGTTTAGCTATACTCTGCGAGACGGACTATTCCGTTCGAGCGGATTATAGTAGAGAACTTATTCACTACATACAAAAAGAGCTTCCGCGAGAAGACCTTGAGGTCATCGAGAACGGAAAGGACGTGTCAAGGAATACTCTTCAGGTCGGGTCCTCGGCTGGAAGAAGCGATGCAGTTGTTCGTTTCTTACACGCGGTGCATGCTTCTGCATATTCGTTGGCCACCTCTTCTTCTCTTGGTCTCTCCACGCCCCCGATGCCATCGCCCATGCCATCAGTGGACGAGAACGAGGAGTCACCAAACATTCAAGTGGAACCGCCCTCAAGCCCTCCAGTCGAGGTCACCTCACCACCTGAAGATGGTCCTTCATCTCACCAACCTCCACCTGCGCCTCAGAGAAGCCCGAAAGCCCGCACGCTTTCAGTAAACCTAAAATTACTAGACAGACCCAGCTTCTCTGTTCCTCCTGACGGCGTCGCTGGCTCAGCCGTCGCCTCTGATTATACCCACCTATCAAAAATTCTGGTTGCTCTTCACGAGAGCGTTCCAGTGTCTAGTCTTCTGACTGGAGTACCAATGCTGCTTGCGTTAGATGCGGCTGTCGGCGCCGAAAAAATAGACCCCTTAGATTTGTGTCATCAACGGAAGCTGGCCATTCGGGAAATGCTCCTGCTATGTTGGGCATCCATTGGTCGAATATGGAAATGTCCTGAGGTCTCTCAAAGTGCTGAGAAGGTGTGTTTACTCTGACTCTCCGCGATCCCAACTAACTTTATACGCAGGCTTTGGCATCTCTGCACGGCGCGTCCGTCCTCCCGAACGTCTCAGATCGACACCCAGCATGGTTGCAAAACCCATCACAACCCGTCCCTTTTACCTCAACTCAATTTGATCCGTCCTCTCCGCCTCACACAATATTCAGTGTGAACCACGAATTGGTCTTGTCTGCGCTGGCCTCGAGCCATCTTGTACAGCAAGCAACGGGTCTCGACCGACAGTCCGTTTTGCGTAGCATTGCATCTGAATGGTCTATGCACTTGGCGCTCAAAAATTGTACGTACATCCGCTCAGTCGCGATATCCTATTCTAACATGCCCGTCCAGCTGTTGAAAGCTTTGCTGGCCGGGACTTACGCCGGACAGAGGGATCTTCTCCCATGAAACTTTCTCCTGCTCTGATGCACATTGAAAATCTGTCTTTAGCCAGTCTCACTCGCTCGACTCGCGGAGTAGGTGTTGGAGACTTGAAGGATGCCCTCGAAGGGCGAGCGAGCCTCTCAAATCCTGCTTTAGTCAATGGGTCATCATCGACGTTGGAACAACCTTCATCTGTCCATCATGAACTGGCATTGCGAAAGACTAGATCTAGACCCAGAGCCAAGCCTCGCCCTCAAAAGTCTGGCTCCAATGACGTCAAAGATGTCCTCAATAGACTGGGCATCGGGAAACAAAATGGCTCTTCACTCCTTAAAGCCTCGTTTCCTCCATTGAAGAGGGTAACTAGGTATGTTTCATGTGCTATCCCCCGATGTCAGCTTTCTGATTTGTGTGATAGTAAACCCTCCAACGTTACCCCTCCATACCCTACATGAACGGACGGCCATTCAGTGCCCTGAATTATATCTATATCATCCATTTAATTTTAATACATTCCAAGCCATCCTGTATATACTTCGCATACATACACATCTATCAATAGCATTACTTTCGTATCGACTGGATACGACGCCTTGCTTGATCCTCTTTCTCGCGCCAAAAGGAAATCTCGCTCTGTGCTTTGGGGTGGGTGCTAATTCGTCCATTTGACTGTGACTACGATGAGCAGTATCAGGGACTGATGATGGTTGAATGCTTACACTGAAAAAGTGTAGGATAATTTCGTATAGCGCCACCAGATAAGAGGCATTTTGTGCGGGGTCTTTGATTTTATTGGCTTGCATTGTTATAAGCCTTGATAATTCCTGCCTAAGCCGCCCCAAACTCAATTGAGAGTCAATAGGACGAACAAATCAGCAAAAACAACATCGCTCACTTTGAGAATATCATAGCCTCCTCATCGACGGTGAGTGCAGTCCAAGATGCAAAAAGGACTGCGTATCGACGAGCGATCTAATTGAGTATATGTAAGTGAAACCTTCAAGCACAGTACTATAAAGACTTACCGCCTGAACATGATTGTCTTTTATGGTGACTTTCGTCAGATAGCCAGCAGTGGTGCTGTCTATGAGCTTCTTCAGACTGTCGACTTGACCGGTGATGTCTTTTTGTAATACGGGCCACATAACAAGTCTGAGGCCAAAGGCAAAAGACTCTAGAGGCGGACAGTCACGAACAGAACACTCTGAGATGATAGCATCGTTGAGACGAATCATTGTCAAGAGAGGAGTCACGGCCGGACTCGAATCCAGAATCGTTTTCAGGAAATTCTGTGTAGACACTCAACAAGGTTGTCGTATGCTGTCGCTGGCATTGACGTACATCGCAATATTGAAGGACGGGATCGAAAATGTGCTTCCAAATTCCCTCAGCTGCCGCCTTGTCTTCCTTCGAGACCCCTTCTTCATGAAGCACTTGCATCTGCTTGGCTCGTGGGGTGGCTTCGTCTGCGTCGAAAGTAGACTCTTGTCCTGCCCCAGAGTCGCGTCGCATGAATGATCGAGGGGTTGTGGGAGAGACCAAGGGAGATCTCGGGGGTGGCGGAGATGGGTCTTTTGTGAAGAATTTGACAACAAACGCATATTCCACCGTCGAATTATCCAATAGTGTCATCATCATGGACCTAAAGAGAGCTTCTGTGGGCTCTTTCTGTACATTCAAACCAATTGAGGCATGGCATGAAGACACAAGTGAATGGCTTACAAAGGCTTTGTCCTCGGTCATGTATGCCAGTGTGGCAGCAGAGCCTTCGAGTGTGGCGTTCGCCAGTCTGTCCCAATCCACGTCGGGCTCTTCCATTTTCGGCGGCGCGGCAATACTTTCGCTTCTTTCAGATGATCTCGACTAGAGAATTGAGACACGCTCTTCCACAGGTTGGAGAAACTCACCTTTACTGCTGTAAGGGTACGAAGGTATCTTCGAAAACCTGTCTCATAATATGTTCGTGTAGCCCCGGTGTAAGCGCGTTGAATTTCAGCAGCTACGTCAGGCACATGGCGCAGAAGGAAAACATAGAGAGGGCGATATTTGAGCAGAATAGAGTTCTGCAGGACGGGGAGATTTGTTGACATGGACGTCTTGATAGGTGTGAGCAAATTGAGAAAGAATAAACGAAGTTTCGTTGCTGCCTAGAAATCAGGGTATGACAGATTGTTAAACATGGGATAGGCTATGACATACCACAATGCGAAGTCCCTCTCCTAATGAAGACAGATCCTTCACTGATTTCAATTTCGTCCGTGGCTCCATGGCGAGGAGATGGCCTTCAAAGTCCTGAATGCCAGTAATCCATGGTTCTCCGACCTCCGTGTCAAGAATCAGGGTGGCCAGAGCTGGAGGAATGCATATTTCTGTGAGAAGATTTGACAGAGGCTTTTCAATTTTCTGCAGTGAACGAATGCGTGAGCCTGAGCATGCAGACCGCAGCCGAAGTTCAGACTCACACGTCGACTTTTCAGTCTAGCATCAATGTCTTTGCTCCGGTTCTGCAAGTCAGATATCTGGCCTGACACTGCAGATAGATCTTTCTGGAATTTGGACAGAAAGCCTTCCAATGAATCCAGTAGGTTTACGCTTGTCTAGGTGACCGTTATAGAAGAGTTGTGACGCGAATTTTAGCAAGTTGCGTACTTGTACTTGATCGTGGAGTCCTATAAGCTCAAGTGTATGTTCCTGATCTATAAAGCACGGTCAACCACCATATTTTCATCGAAAACATCGAGGGCTCACAGAATGCCGAGTCGCTCATAACTGTGCCGCAAACAAGATAGGCGCCCAGTAGTGCGCCTCGGCTTTGGCTCCTGTGTAAGTAGCATACCGCACTTGGATGAATTTGGGCAGTGTATGTTGTGCGCTAGGTTCTACAACTGCTTTATTCTGTACATCTTAGTTCTACCTAAATAGGCGTGTAATTACAAGAAATTTGTAGCAAGTAAATGTGATGGACCGCAAGGGGACTGCGAATAGTTGAAACATGTACTATGTTCAGGTCGTCGGTGGGATGCGTGATAAATGAGACAAATGGACAATGAATGTTGAGAGCATAAAATAGCGTGAAGATAGATGAAGAAGTCCGGCTTTGCTTTGAGAGACTGGAACGACTATTCCATATCCATGTCGATGCGGTCTCCACGGCGTCCAGCGTAGCGTCCGCCAATCCGACTGTCGTCGTCAAACTCGTCTTCGCTGTTAGCCTCCGGTGTGGCTTGTCCACTGTGTTCGTCGGCCGGATGGACTGGGAAATAGCTGGGATTCGCCAACGACTCTCCCGTATAGCTGAATCCCTTGAACTTGTCCTGCACGCTGCTAGTCAGCACGCTTGCCGCCTCCTCCTGAGCCTTCTTCTTCTTGCTCTTTATACTGATACCCGTCCCGTTCGAAAGACCTTTGTCTTTGTTGTCGCTCCCCAGAGGTCCATTTGGCATATGAATGCCAGAATTTGACAAGCTAGCCGACTCGACCCATGCTTCTGATGGATCATCATCATCCAGATCGTCATCGATGAGACCGAAATCCTCCATGTTCGCGGAAGTGAATTCTGGATCAAAATTGGCAGTCGACTCGTCGGACTCCACCTCCGGTTTGAAAGGAGGCGTGACCTGTTTCAGGGACAAAGCACGCCAATCAATTGTCTTAAAAAAAGGGTGCTCTTTTAGCTCCGCTGCATCGCGTTGTGCGCCCAAACGATGCTTCGGGTTTCGATTGAGCAGCTGGAACATAATAAGAAAATGATGAAGGCGGTTGGCAGAAAAAGCTGAAACTTACCCCTTTGACAAATTGCTTTCCATCCTCATTAATGACGCCTTTGGGGAACCGGATTTTCCCGAAGCAGATATTTTTGTACATCTGCTGCGTGTCCTCCGCATAGAAGGGACTCCATCCGCAACACATTTCGAATAACAGGACGCCAAGCGACCAGAAGTCGACGAGTTTGGAATAACCATGGTCATCGAGGAGAACTTCTGGCGCCAGGTACTCCGTGGTGCCGCAAAATGTGTTAGTCAGCTGATCTGACGGCAAGTCCGGCTTCGAGAGACCAAAGTCACACAACGCGACGTGGCCCGTCGCGTCCAAGAGAATGTTCTCTGGTTTAAGGTCCCTGACGATGAGGTGTGAGAAGGCGCTACACGTGCGGGAATACGGGAAGCATACCGGTATACGATGTCGTACTTGTGAAGATGCTCCAGGGCAAGAATGAGCTCTGCTATGTAAAAGCGAGCTCTGTCTTCGGCAAATCTGGTCTCCTTCTGCAAATGCCAGAATAGTTCGCCCCCTGATTTGAAATCGGTGACCAGATAAAGGTCCTTATCGGTTTGGAAGGAGAATTTAAGCCCGACTAGGAAGGGTGACTCCAACGATCGTTGGAGGATCTTGCGTTCACCAATTGTATGGGCAACCTCCTTTTTTGCCACGATTTCCTTCTTCGACAAGACTTTCATAGCATATATTCTCTTGGTGTCTTTCTTTCGGACTTGGAAGACCCGTCCGAAAGTGCCACGGCCGATAAGTTTGAGGAACTCGAAGTCGCGAGGCGTCAGAGTGCGTTTGGTCTGCGGAATGTGAGAAAGGCCAAAAGATAATTGATCGGATGCATTTACCTTGTACTGCTCGTACGTGATCTGTACTCTGATCTCTCCAGTGACCTTCTCGCCTTTGTGAGGTTGCAGCCTGCAGATGATGAGTCAAAGAATCACAAGGCTTGATAATGGCAAAACGTACTTGTGCCATTGATCAACGGTGTGATCATGGATAAGCACAGGCTTGAGTTCCAGCATGCCTAGAAATCCAGCATTTTCATCGGCCCGATCGTAGATATTGAACGTAATGACGGATTGATCTGAAGTTACGTCGCTGGCACAAGAGATTGGCTTTTGTGGGTTTTCTGAGGACAAGAGATGACTTACAAAGAGACTTGATGCTTCCAAACGGGGTTGTGCGCTGACCTTCCAGAGCCAAAAAGACTGGTGGAAGGCGCCACAGACGCTGCAGAAGTGTTTGAGACGACTGTTCGAGGGTCACGGAGTGAAGATTTGCCCGAAGAGGTAGAGGAGGCGGGGGAGTTGCTGAGGGAGCTCTTTGCGGATCCGCCGCGGCTGGCGAGGCCAATGGCGCCAAGAGCAGATAATGCGGTTGACGATGTGTTCCGCGAGAGCGACACTGGGACGCCTTTGACTTCTTTCTCGGTCTCGTCTGTGGGCTCTCTAGAGACGAATTCGTTCTGTTCGAACTGGACGACGACATAGGGCCGAGCGAGCGGGTTGGAGACATGGAGATGACGGGCCTGGAGTAGTTTTACGTGCAGCTGGCCTCTGGGGGTGTTGGGATGTGACGGGGTGGCTGGCTGGACGGGCGGACGCTGTAGGTTGAAACGGGGAGGAGGAGGGGCCTGCATGTTGAAAACCGGGGCATGGAGAGAAAGCTGGGTCGTGGGAAGGGCGACGGGGAAGGCAGACGGGGCAGGAGAGGACAAGGGCCCAGACAAGGTAGGGGTTTGTGTGCCCGCACTGGCAGCAAGGCTGGTGGGCGTCAGGAGATGGTGGATGACGGGGGCGGCGCTGGGCGTGCGTGGCTGTGAGGGCGGGTGCGGCTGGTCATCAAATGGGTTGCGGTCGTGTCGAGAGGCCTTGGGCGTCGTCTGGTCGATGGGCCCGGATGGCCAGAGCTTGAGCATTGTTATCGACTTTGGGAGCAGTGGACGAGAGGGAGCGTGAGCTTGGGCAGTCGTGGAGCTCGACATCATCGTATTATAATCGATTAGAGATAACAGCTTATAAGAATATTCACTCCACTCTTCCGTCTCCGCCACCCACCGCTTGCTCCCCCGCCCACCGCAGCCCGCTCATCGTCGCCCCCGTCAACAGCCCTGCCACCCCGACCCGTCGCATGTTCTGCCATCCAAGCCGATCTAATTAATATTCAATTTTATTTTCATCTGCGCCGGTTCCTGGCACTTGCACTCACAGACTGCGCCAACCACCGCCGCCGTCCCCACCCCTGCGACTATTTCGCGACCTGGCCTTATCGCTTCGATCCGTTTGGCTCCTTCTTCAAGCAGTGCGAACGTCGTGCCCATCGCCCCGACCTTCAAGCCATCGATGCCGCCGCCTCGCAGCGCTCCCAGCATCACTCGGTAGTTTTTCGTCTTCTTGTAAAAGTACCATCCTTGTACCGTCGTCGGTGCACGGTGTGCATTTTCCGCGAGAAAGCGCAGGGATGCCGCACGGCCACCTCTTCGAACTCCAATTAGGAATCCGGCCGTGAAAGAGACTATAGGCACCAGCAACAACCGTGGCGGCACTCCCTTGATCGTTTCCAGCAGCTCGGTCTCCCTGTCGCCACCCTCAGCCGGTCTGGTCTGGGCCATCTCCGTCCGGTCGTGAACGTATGCTCAGTTGTCTAGTTCTATATCTTCAGACTTCCAGGGTAGATCTAGCTCGGGTGACCTCCGACTCGTCACGTCACACCACCAAACTCTACCAACTCAACAAGCTTCCGCCGTCTTTGCGGCTCAAGTTGATACCGCCTCTCAGAAGCTCGGGCAACACCTCGCCTTTCACCAGGGTATTTTTCACGATTGATGCGACATTGTGCGGCGTTACACGTCCGTACCTGACAAACGCTCCGTCAGCGCCGTCTCATTGACAAACCCAAAGAAATCTTACCAAACCCCAGAACCAGTTGGAGTGTAAATCTACTTTCTGTCAACTTGCTGAATATGACGCTTTCATTACCACTTACACAAAGATTCCCTGCGAATTTGTGACCGCCAACATGCGAGTTGTAAATAATGAGTGCTCTCTTTGGATCTCGTCCCGCGAGGCTCTTGAGTCTCTCTAAGGCCAACTGATCCTTCTGTTCTTGCGAGCCTTCGGTGGTGTTGAGTGGTTCTCCGTGTCCATCGTGATCATCGATCTGTGAGTGAACCTCCCACCCTTCATGCTCCAGCGCCGTTCTAAGAGCTACAGACCTGACATTCAGGCAATCTCTCGGTCAGCGATTTAGAGGCTTACAGTGCTCTAATTTTGGGGCGGCGACATGGCATCTATTATCTCGCTTCTTATGCGAACCTTGGGATGTAGTGTCAGATTAGCCAATATCCGATGATTGGAACACTCACATATGAGAATCACGGCAGAATATGGTATTGTGTATGCCTCCAGCCGACCTTGACCTGCAATCCCAATATCTGGTCCCAAATGTCCTAGCCACAGGTCGTGTGCATCTTGAACCGAGTTCTCCGCAAGCACGAATTTATAGTCCGGAAAGACGAGAACGGTCTGTCGGCCATTGTCGTCGACCGAGTTGTATGATCCATTGAGAATGGCGAGTCGAGTCGAGTTCTCGGGTACAAAGAGTCCGTCGGGCAAGGATGGATCTCCTTTACTGTTATTGGGGTGAACTTTGGGTGCCAGGCTGGAATTGATGTTCGAGATACGTTCTGCAAGTGAACCCTTCTCCTCCGTCACCTCTTTCACCCAGTCTTTCTTCCCTGTAGAGATGACACACTGTATAACGAAGCCAGGTTCGAAATTTAGTGAGAACGTGGGACTGTGAAGGAATAGGACAAGTCTGACCTGTCGGTGATAAGGCTTCACGCTCCCAAACATGTCGGACGTCGTGTCAATGTCGAATCGGGCAGGATATTCATCGTGTCCTTCATCGCACGGGTCGGGGCAGTACCGGCATGCGTCCTTGGACACTGGGACGCAGTGCGATTCGAGTTGGTCGGAGACAGCCATGGTGGAGCCAAAGTGAGTCAATCGGCGCACAGTCCCTAGCACTTTCTGCATGGCCTATCCCGGTCAAGGTGCTCGAGGTCTCCCGTGTTATGTAGCATTAATCACATCGCATCAGTCTTTAAATAAAGGCGACAGCGCACGGCCGCCATAGAATCCGAAGAGCCGCGTAATCTGATAACTCTGACGGCCAGCTAGCGCCCGCGGCCGTTTACCTAAATGGAAGGCTGTCGTTTCACTCAGGCACGATATAATTAGAAAGAGCATGGTCGAGAATAATGTGTATTGCTACTAAGTCGTGGGTTACGAGGCTCTAATAATGGTACAGAATGCAGAACATGAACATGAACATGATTAAACAAAGGAATGATCGTCAACAGTTTTGGAATGCAAGGATGTATCAAGAAATGTCGGAAAACTATGCAGTGTGTGAGAGAAAGGCATGAGGAAATCATTCGTATTAGAAAGTGGAGGGAAATGAGAAACGTTGTCATGAAACTGCCCTATTAGCCACGGGGTGTTCTCCGGCGGCAGATGTCGTAGTTTTGAATCCCAGTGTTCGCATGACCGACAGGATATCAGCCTTATGTACCGGTTTCGACAATGATGCCACAAAAAGATTGTTGTCGGTGGCATTTTCGTACGTCCCGTATGCACTCACTGCAACCAGCGGCGTATTCGTGTTCTTGCTTTTGGTACTCTTAATATATCGCGCAGCTGCTTCACCGTCGACTAGGAGAACATGTGAGTAGATTCGAAAATCTGGTGTTGTATACTCACCATAAGGCATATGGAGGTCGAGTATGATAACATCAAACCGAATATCACTGTTGGCCACACTCATAGCTTCCGCTCCGTCAGCGACGACAATGCAGCGACAGCCCATGCGGATCAGTAGTGTTTCAAGAATCTAATGAGGACAATGAGAAGAAGCTTCTGATGATGCAGGGACACAATATACCTTGCCAGAAATTGGATTGTCCTCAGCAATTAGGACGGTTACCGCTCTTTCTGGTGCAGAAAACGACCTTCGCATGTCCGATGAATCCACCGATGATTCGGGCGTGACTACATATGGTCTTCGGGCACCAGCAACTGGAATGCCCCATTGCTCAGAGCCTGATCCTTGTTCTGCACTAGACACAGATGCCGTCCTAAGTCGACTAGGCATAGAGTTTCTCCGAATATCAGGATCTAGCTGATTGAGCTTGAATCTTTCAACAGCACCAAATTCGCTGGGCCTCCTGCTGTGCGCTATAAAGCTTCCGGGAGTGGATGGAGGGACGCTACCACGGGAGGGAGAAGAAGCAATCGATGACGTCGAAGTCGAGGGTGACGGTGGATTGGTGGTAGACGGGTTTCGGGGATCCGGATGCGTCATTACGCTGGGAGGTTTCTTAATGCGCTGAGATAAACTTCGCCTGCGATTATGTGCAGCTGCAGGATCGGACAATGCGTGGACCATTGGGGCCATGTGGTCGGTTCGGAGTTTGCGAATAACGTCGTCATTGGCTTGTTTCAGGACTGGCAAATTCTTGAAACTGAAGGCACCGAAATCATCGTTCGCTTGGAACAATGTCGAGTCGCGACCGACAACTGCTACGGGCGCTGTACTTGAGGCAAGTGCAGGCCCGACCTTCTCGCCCTTTTGAGTCTCGGCAAGAGCCTCGTCGTCCTGGAAAAGCTGAGGCTGCGCTCCACGTGGATCGAAGTAGTCAGTGGACTCGGGATCCGTGATCTGTGGAATGAATTGTGCCTCCGTCGACGTGACCTTTTCCCAATCCACTCCAGCCAAGAAGGGATGTGCTTTAACCTCCTGGGGGCCATTTGCACCAAGCCTTGACTTGGGGTTTTTCTCCAAAAGGCGGCTCATGAAGTCACGTGCCTCGTCCGAGAAGTCGATATAGTCCTCATGCCAGTCAATCTGACCTGAAAGGATGTTCTCGAATACTTTCTCGGGCGTATCAGCATGGAAGGGAGGGAAGCCGTAGAGAAACTCATAAGTGATGACACCAAGTGCCCACTATTCCGACATCAGTGAAGACCCCACCGCAAAAGCCGATATGACGTACCCAATCAACCATGCGATCATCTACAGAGATACCCAATATTGTTTCAGGTGCCAGATAGTCAGGAGTCCCTACGACCTTTTGTTCTCCAGGTGGCGTCCCGCTTCCCGAAGTGGAATGTGATCGCAGATCCGTGGTCAACTCCGTGGCGAAAGATTGAAGTGGACTGTCGGAGGGTTTGCTCATGCCTCGGAACATGAACCCCCCTGCAAGGCTTTCCGATCCACTCGATTCGCCGGGGTCATCTGTGAGGGAGGTGGACAACGAAGACGTTCCGGCAACATGAGGCGCCGAATGAGTCTTAAGGGCGAAGTACGAACCTCCAGGATTTTCAGCTGCAAGTAATGGAGATGACAGGTAGGCGGAGTCGAGGGAGGGAGGTCGAGAACTTGGACTGTAGCGTGTGTGATGCCGCAGGACACCTGTGATATCTCTTGCTTGTCGTCCCAGTAGACCAATTCGACTAAGCCCGAAATCGGTGAGCTTGAGATGACCATGTTCATCGATGAGCAAGTTGTCAGGTTTCAGGTCACTTTCGTGCGGAATTCAGCAACTAGCGTATGCACAATCATAGAAAATCTTACCGATGCACAACTCCCCGTTGGTGAAGATACTCCAAACCAAGTGTCACTTCAGCGATATAATTTCGAGCCCACTCCTCGGGGAGGGCCCCGATAGTCTTGATGAGTGCGGCACAGTCACCTCCATTCAGATACTCCATGACAAGATAAAGATTATCTTTGCTCTGGAAGGTGAAGTATAATTTGACAACGAAGGGGGACTCGGCTTGCTTCATGAGAATCATGCGCTCCGCTTTGACGTTGGTGATCTGATTCTTGGCGATCATGTCCGACTTTTTCAGAACTTTGATGGCATAATAATCACCAGTAACCTTCTTCTTTGCAAGAAAGACAGAACCGAATGCACCCTTACTGATCGGTTTGATGATATCAAAGTCTTTGATCGATGAAGGCGTGGTTCTCGAAGAAGGTGCAATTGAGGGCAATCGAGGAGATAGCGGAGTTGAGACGGGCAACCCGGGTCCTCCAGAAGAAACAATGGGATTGATGGATGAAAGCCGTCGATGCGATGCTAATGAAACCTCTTTTGGCGCACTGCTGGGAGTAGCTGGCGGAGTGACGACCAGTCGAGGTTCATTCAAGATATTATGCGTTGACCGTCGAGTACGAATCGTCTTAGTGCTACTCTCGCCACCAGACAATTCCGTCGAGAAGTAAGGGCGAGTGGGAGATGGTGCAATGATAGGTGCAGCTAAAGCTAATGGCGACGAAACGGAAGATGGTGTGGAGGATCGAGTGAGACTTGACCCGATGCCTTGATAGGTCGCTGGGACAGGTTGAACTATGGGGACAAAAGGTCTATCGGCTTGATCATTGTTAGCAGATGGCGCAGGCGACGGAGCGAGAGGCGTTGGATCTGCGGAAGAGCCTGGCTCGTGTTCTTCCCCGTTGTATGCGTAGTCGGATTTTGCACTCGAACGCTCTCCCTCGCCGTCGGTGCTCTCCCCAGACTCTTCGTCCCCTGTGCCAGCAGCTGCAAGGCTCGCGACACGCTCTTCCCACTCCTGTCGGATTTTTTCGGAATATCGGATGGTGTTTTGCATGCGCACAACATTGTCCAATTTGGCCTTCATCAGAGTATCGACATCAGCAACGAGTTTCACAAGAGCCGGATCTTCAGCCGATGGCTTACTCCAAGTGCGGATGGTCTGGATTTTCCGTTCAGAAGTGGGTGAAAGAAGACGCTGTCTTTCGACGGGCTCTTGAGATTCTTCTTCCTTCAAGGTGGGGATTGAGATCTCCGCGGCGACCTGCAAGATCTCCTCGAGCTGCTCCAATAACCGCTTTTGAAACTTCTTAACTCCTAAGCGTTGCATTTTGCCTACCAAAGCAGGGCGGAACAATTGCAAGGGGCTCGATTTACTGGGTGAAGGCGAAGGCGAGAAAATCGGGATACCGCGATATTCCAGAGGAGGGTCCGTAAGCGGGTTGGTACGCTTCTCGATGGCCGAACTAAGTTCCCTGATGGTATTGCGAAGTTCGTCAATTGATTCATTGCATTCACCGATATCGGCTTCGAGTTTGTGAGTCTCGTGACAGGTCTCGTTGTGCTTCTCGAAGAACCATTGGGGGATCTGGCATTCGCAGATCCGGCACAGAATTTCAACAGTGCTGATTTGGGATGGCGGGAAGGGAAAGGGAGTAACTGGCTCCAATCCTGTGGTCCGTAACCTGACGGTATCATTGTTGCGTGCATCTGCAGTAGCTTCAATTTCGCCGTCGCTCGATAGGCCAGAGCCTTCGTCGAGAGGCAGAGGTTCGGGCTCCGAAACGGGTTTGACAACCCACATGGTGTGCGTAGCCGTGCCATCAAACCTGTCGTACATCAACATGCCATTGCCTTGCATGGATCGATACAGGGGGGCAGAAGAGTCTGAATGTATTCGAAGTTTGAAGTGAACCTCAATGGTCTGAGAGTCATCTTGAAGAAGTTTCTTGTTGGCTTCTCGGAAGAGGTCAACATTGGCAGGATCGATGAGAGTCGAAATTCGAATGTCAGTCATGTCTTCGGGCTCGGTCCTAGTGAGGATGAGAGTGTGTATCGACCATAGGTGGAAGAACATACCCGACCACGAACCACCACGCATCGTTGACCCAAATGAGTTTATCGCCATCTAGATTCAACTCAAGCACAATGTTTGTATTTTGGGCTCGTTCGGCCTGCTGAAGAAGCAGATCGTAATCCTGCGCCAGAGTTTCTTGAGTACTGGGTGCAGGCTCCTCAGGCTTGACAGATTCGTTTCCAGGTTCAGCTTGCTCGCCAGACGTGGGAACACCTTCTTCAGCGGGGCTGAGAGCCTTTTGTTGCTCGTCACGGCTGCGACGCCCGTCGGAATCTCGACGTTCGAGCCCTAGCTTGTTGCTATCGCCTTCGTTGCGCAGAGTCGCGGTGGCACGATCGTCTTCTTCATCCGCAGGTCTCAAGACGAATGTGAGAGGCTCACCCGCACCTTCTTCGCCTTCGAGACCCTCCTCATCGTCAAAGTTCCAGAACTGCTTTTCAGCCTCCCACCACTCAACAACACGGCTCAAACCGGCGACAGCGAGTAGCAATTGGACATACCAGGCGCGGCCATGCCAATCTGGATGTTCGTCCCAAGCTTTGCCGATCGATTGAACTTTTTGCACGAGCTGAAGACATGCATTAGGCGTAGAAGTAAGAGTTGAGAGGGGCATATCCAATATATCAGTGCAGAGGGACACGATTGAGTGCAAGGTCAACATAAAGGGGTCTATGGGGTTATCAACGAGTATGCGAGAAGCACGGCGATTAGGGGAATGGTTCGGAGCACGGGATGGACGGGCAGTAGGAGACTCTGCAAAGGAAGAGTTGGAAGTCGGAGGGGGTAGGGGAGAACGAGACCTGGAAGTGGAACGGGAAGATGCATTAGAGGGAGTAGGATAAGCAGCGATATGGATCGTCCGTGAAAGTCGACGAGAAGCGGCACCACCTTGGTTGTTCCACGAAGACGGCAGGTTCGCATTGGATCCGGAAGGGAGCAACGTCTTTCGGGGAGAGGTGTCGCCATTGGAATGGCCCTGGACTGGCCTGGCGCTGTCGTTGGGAAGGGTGCGGTTTCTACGGAGTGAGACGGGGCTGGATGAGACAGACGCTACAAAAAGGGATGTGGAGGTTCAGTAATGGATAGAGCTATATAGAAAAGCATCTACCTCGCCTGGAATGTCGTGTGCTTTCTGGTTCCGCCTCGTAGCCACCGTCGTCACTGCTGGCGTCGTCGACGGGTTGCTCGGGATCAAGGAGGTGAGATTGGGAGTGAGAGTGAGCCTGACGAGAGGTGTAGACGTAGGGATCACGAGTAGGCCGTCTGCTCTCGCGTTCGACCTCGCTGTCGTCTGTGGTGGTTCCGTGGCCAAATGGCTCTCTGCTGCTGTCGTGCTCGCGTAACCTCTCCTCAAAGAAGGAAGTGATGGCGTTTGTGACCTTTGTCAGCTCTTTGTCGCAGTCCTGCTTTGCGGCTTTGAGACGACGGGTGACATGACGCTTTATGAAAGGCATGGAGACAGTGTTGGGATTGACATTGTTCGAGTTGCTGAGGTTGGTGGACGAGGAGAGGGAGTTGGATAAGGGGGCGGACGTCGGGAGCGGCGATGGGGAGAAGATGAGGGGGGAGGGCGCGTGACGGCGGGGAGGAGGTTCAGTCATGGATAGCGCATTGACGAAGATGGAGGCGGTATTCAGTCGAGCATCTTCGACGGCGACCAGGATCGTCCTCAACTCGCTCGGCAATTCCCTCTCCACAGCCTTTATGCTCATCCGTCGCATACACGCCCTGCTCCTCCCCTCCTCATCCGCTCGCTACGCCTCCACGTTTATTCCAGAAATAAAGGCCGACGTCGATGCAAGAAAGCAGACGCTAGAAAAGGTCGCCAAGTCGCTCGAAAATGCTGCTGGTGCGCGGCTCGCTCTACTCCTACGACTTGTACTCTAACAACTTTACACAGAATCAGCGCCTGCTGTTCCGTCTCCCTTTCGAATGTGGACGGTTCGCAGAATTTATTATGGCTATGCATTGTCGTAACTAGCCCGCCTTCAGAACTATCGCCCAGAGATGCTGAAAAAAGACGGCCGGGACAGCAAGCGGCCGCCGTACATTCCGCCTTTGTCCAAGCTGCCAGGCCCCAACGCGCGAGACTCGCGAAGACACGACATATTTCTGCAACTGGGCTTGGATCCCCTTCGCGAGATCAATAATGACCAGCTGCTGCGAGGCTATCTTACAAGAATGGGCAAGATGCAGACGCGAGTGACAACCAAGCTCACACAGCGCTCTCAGAGGAAGCTCGGACAGACCATCAGACGAGCCAAGAAGATGGGCATTCTCCCAATCTGGAGCAACTAAGCAGATGACTTCTGTTCAGGGCTGGTTGTATTGTTATTGTAATAGAGATGAATGGAGCGTGCAGTCATGGGACTAAGAGCAGAGAGGGTCCTCTCCAATCGTTTCCCACCCATGAGGTCGATGAGATCGAGGGCTAAGCCTCTTATCTCAGGCCACCAACTTTAGAAAATTTGTTCGACTCCATTGGCGTGGGCTAGTCCCGTTCCAGCAACAACTCTGACGAAGAATTCGCGAATATTCAGCGCCTTTTTCGGCGGCGACAGCGGAGATAATCTCCGGATGATTGCCTCGTTCAGCCTTTGGTCTAGACGATCAGCTCGCAGAACTCTGTCGACAATGGCTACCAGGACATACGAAGAGGCAATCACGAAACTGAACACTTTGCAGTCCAACTTTGCCACCTTGGAAGCTGCGCGTCGAGTTGGCGGCGTCAACGAATATGCTATCGCGGAAACTGAGGAATATCTGGCAAGGATAGGCTATTCTGTGCGTTCGCCCTATCGTCCCGTCCACGACCCTCTTATCTCGATTAGCCCAGTGACCTAAACCGCCTCAACGTCATTCATGTGACAGGCACGAAAGGAAAGGGTTCTACTTGTGCCTTTGCGACTTCGATACTGCAGCAAGCGAAGCCAAACTGGAACATTGGTATCTACAGTTGTCGCCAGGTCTTTACTTTTTCTGAGTCGTAACTCGAGGGCTCTACACTTCTCCTCACCTTGTTGCTGTCCGCGAACGCATACGCGTCAATGGTGTCCCGATCAGCGAAGAACAGTTCACGAAATATTTCTTCGAAGTATGGGACAGATTAGAGGCAAATGACAAGGTATGTTCAACGGCAGCCCATACCCCATGAATTTATGTAACACCTCCCAGAGAGCACGTCCCACTACACCTCCAAAACCCATGTATTTCAAATACCTCACGCTGGTCGCATTCCATGCATTCCTATCGTTGAAGGTCAGAATTATGCATATATACGTCCATATAGTCTCACCAAAATCTGATCTGTCAGGTGGATGCGACAATACTAGAAGTTGGAGTTGGTGGGCTATTGGACTGCACTAATGTCGTCCCTAAGCCCATAGTCACTGGTGTCACGGCTCTTGGCTACGATCATGTTGCCGTCCTTGGCAAAACTTTAAGAGAAATTGCCTTCCAGAAAGGAGGGATATATAAGGTGATCCGTTTAATTAATAGAAGTCTTTGTCTATTGGCTGATCTCTTGGCCAGCCTGGCGTGCCTGCTTTCAGCGTTCCTCAGCCACCAGAAGCTTTGGAAAGTGTCAAAAAGCAAGCGATTGATCGTCAGGTGTGTTACATGCCCGTTTAAGAAGCAACATTGTTGAGCA
Source organism: Sistotremastrum niveocremeum HHB9708 (assembly GCA_001630475.1). Taxonomy (NCBI): domain Eukaryota; kingdom Fungi; phylum Basidiomycota; class Agaricomycetes; order Sistotremastrales; family Sistotremastraceae; genus Sertulicium; species Sertulicium niveocremeum. The sequence continues at coordinate 624,203 of KV419396.1, forward strand.
ATTGAGATTGTAGGCGTCTAGCTTCACAGTGACGCCAAGTCTTCCTGCTTTGTCTTCTCTCAGACTGGGTGGGCCACCCTTTGTTATTCCGGCATTTTGCGACTTATACGGGCTGTAGGACTTGCGGGAAAGCATCAAGTACAAAACGCTACACTAGCTGTATATCTATGCCATGCATTCTTGCAGTCTGTCGATGAAGACGCCACACGACCGCCTATAGAGCCTCAGCTTCCTCAAGATTTCGTCAAAGGTCTCGAGAATGCGAAGTGGCCCGGCCGCTGTCAGAAAATAAAAGATCCAAAGCATGAACTGATCACATGGTGTCTTGACGGGGCACACACGACTGAAAGTCTCACTTGCTGTGCAGAATGGTATATCAATCCTGAGGTGGCATTGCAAGATCGGTACATGTCATCCATCCTCCAAATATCCGTAATCTCAGGTTCCACCTTCAGATCTGCAACTCGTGTCCTGATATTCAATTGCACCAACGGCCGGACTGGGGAAGAATTCCTCTCACAAATTCTCGCGACTATCTCTTCTCAACTTACCCTGCTCCAAGAGGATGCTAGTGCCCATGGCGTAGGGTGGTTCAATCACGTCATCTTCTGCACCAATGTTACCTACGCCGATGGCGCCTCCAAGGGTGGTTCGTTGTCCAATTCCTTATGTGACCATCTGACTGCATACGCCGAAATCTAGACCTCCACAATAACACAGTAGACCACAAGAATCTCGAGCAACTCGGGACACAACACGCATTGGCCGACGCATGGGCGAAATTGGTACCCGAATTCAATAGGGATCACATCCACGTCCTTCCATCTATACAGCATACCGTGGAATTAGTCCACATCCTTGTGACGCCTGCTACTCCAGCCCAGGTCCTGGTAACAGGAAGCTTACATCTCGTGGGAGGCGTGATCGAAGCCGCCGGACTCTCAGAGGTCGCATTATGAGCTTTGCGTGGGCGACTATACTCGTCATATACTCCTGTGTGCTATAGAAAAGTGCGGTCTGCTCCGCTCCACCGTGGATTCTCATCTTCTTTTGGTTCGATTCCGCGTGGGCATCATTCCATAGAAATTGATACACTATATAATTAGGTCAATATTAATCGATCTTGATTTATGACGAATGCAGCCCCACCTCCTTATCAAGAAATTCTTTGAGTTTGATCTTCAGGCCTTGGTCAGGGAAGCCAGCTGCAGACGCCTTTTCCAAAAATAGATCGAAAGGGAGGGGCTTGGAGTGGGTCAAATCAGCCTGTTGTCAAAGTGTGATCGGGAAAAACAAGCAACCTCATAACGCAGAATGCGCAGGTACAGCTCAGTGTCTGCGATTATTGACTCTCGTAGTTGGCGATGCAAATCTGCTTCAGGGATCTCATCGGCATTCTTCTTCTTTCTTGCTATTTTCTTTGGGCGAACAGTCGCTAGTTCCGGGGATTGTGATTTTGCTGCTTTCTTTCTCTTGCTCGAAGGTGAAGATGTCGCTGTCTTCGTAGTGTTAACCTCTTGGAAATCTTGTTCGGAGTGTATAAGAGCGGCGGTGACAAGCCTGGGAAGCATTTATTAGGGGTCCAGCTGCTTTTGAGTATGTATAAAACCCACGAAGGGGAGTGAATAATAGTGCTGGTCCCAGGAAAATCCTGCCCATCCCAATGCAGAATTCCGTCTTCAACTCCATAATTCATGTTATCATAATCGTCGTGGTAGAGTTCGTTGTTGGCATATTCCGATAAATTAGTTGTGGCGAGTCCCTCGACTCGCGCGGGTGAGGTTTTATGAGGAGAGGATGGTATTGAGCTTGATGGAGATTGAAGGCGGAGCGCAGAGAATCCCTTCGTCTTCTCAGACCCTTTCGGTATAATTTTCAAAAAAACTCACGAAATCATCGTCATGGTAGGCGGTATCCGACTCCTCTCTTCTGGCCTTGTCAAGGAGTGCCGTCCCAGGTAGTCTAGACCCAGTCAGCCTGTTCCCGAGGTTGCTGCTCCCAAATGCTTGCGTCGAGGGCATCATGGGAATAGTCTCCGCATTCAACCGGGGAGTTTCGACAGCTCGCTTTCTTGCAAAGGTAGACGAAGTCAATATATTGACCAATACGTTGGCGTGAGTTTGAAGATGACTTGATCCAAATGCCTGAGTCGAGGGTGGAATAGGAATGTCCGAGGTTTGACCCGAATCGGTTCCATCATCGAACGGGAGACTGTTAACTGAGTGACTTATGTAGGGAGGTTTGGCGGTAGATGAGGTTTCTACAGGTGCGGATGGGCCAAGAAGGGCTTGTGCTCTTTCGCGAATAAAGTCATGAGCAACATTCGTGCTCTTGATACTTGCCTTCGTTTTGGTTCCTTTCCCTTTTTCCGTTGAAACGCCCACAACATCTTCAAGCAGAGTGCGTTTTGAAAGAAGGGATGAGGGACCTGCAAGGACGGGAGCTGCAGCTTCTGCAGCTTCCATGATTTGCTGACGTATCAAGACGCCGACAGTCTCATCCTCAAGGCGATGTTTCCGGGCACACCGACGGATATGCAGCAACTTTTGATCAGTTGTTTTCCGGGAAGTCCACTTGGCCCCACACGAAACGCATCGATCGAGCTTGCTCATAGTTGCGTTGGAGACATCAAAATTTGAGGCCTGGTTTTTGATTGGTTTCACCAGGGGTTTTGTGACGGCTGCGGGGGTTACTGAGCGTTTTCCAGGGTTTGACGGTGGCGGAAACGCAGGTGGGTCCGCCTGAAATGAAAATCGATTGGACAACATGCGCGAGAATGTGGAAGGTTCAGGGGGAGTCGCAGGCATGTCTGCTGGCGGGACAATCAGAGATGAGCTGATATCGGTTGGATCGGTGGATGAGATGGAAATAACGGCATTCGACGTATTTCCTGGAGTCTCTCAGTTAGAGGGAGCCAAGGCGTCTGATAAGATAAAATATTACCTTTGGGGCTCAGGGGTGTTTCAAACGGGACACCGCACTGCTGGAGGGGCTCACCTGCATTCGGGCCCCTAGCGGAAAGAGTATCTAATGGTTGGGTCGGGTAATTCTCTTGATTTGATTTGGCTGCTCGTTTCTTCTCCTTTTGGAGTCGTCGAGCTTCTTGCCTCTCGGGCTCTGAATCGTCCACAGCACTAAGATCATGGACGACGGGTTCGCGTGTCGTCCGGTACTGTAGATGATGCATTGTGGAAAATCGCGTCGCAAAAAGAGCGTGGTTATGGCTTGAATAGACTGTTGGTTTTAGACAAGATCTGGAGACGAGGAGCTCGAACGCGACGCGTCTCATTCACGTTCCGCAAACAAATACAAACAGGACAGATATTAAGACGCCCTTTCTCCTCGCAATGCTTGTTCTCTTCCTTGACCTTCTCCTTTAATTTGTTGTAACCATAAATCGCAATAAATTCTTCATGGTCAAGCCTCCGACGAACGGCACTGATCAGCCAGTCCCACCGGATCAGATTCTGCAAGCTCTGGTCGATGCAACCTCTCAGGACCCAGCGCTCTTGAAGTCTTCGGCAGAACGCCTGAAAGCTTATGCTGACCATCCCGGGACATGGGATGTTATATATACCGCAGCCTCATACAGAGATCTCGCTCTACACGTTCGTCAAATGGCCATCATCCAGTTCAAAAATGGAGCCATAACTCGTTGGAGGTCTCGAAAGTAAATGTGGCACTCTCTGGCGAATGGGTCACTTTCTTATATCAAATAGATATCTGTCCGACGATCAACGCGCGAATATACGAACCAAAGCTCTGACTTTTCTGGACGAGACAGACGATATCGTATGGTGCTTTCCTTTTTCACGCGTGCCGGATGCTTAAGTGACTCGAGATCGCTGATTGCAACGCTGTCATCGTTTCCAAAATCGCACGTGCGGATTATCCAACTCTATGGTCTGGTTTTCTTCCTACTATACGTCCGCTTGTCATTCACAATCCTTATAGGCCTACGCTCATTGCGCAGCTTTCCACCGTTCTCTCTGCACAGGCTCAGCAGAGATTTGCCACGCCTGTTATAGACATGGCCAATACTCTTGTCTTGAGACGGGCTCTTAAGACACTTTCTCTAATTACTAAAGAGTTTGCAGCAATGAAAATGTTGACTGGAGTCAGGACTATGTCAAAAGTGAATGTTTCCGATCGTCATCAAATGAAGCAGAAAAGCGCTGACTTAGCCTCTTAAAGATCATCTCAGATCTTCATCCCTTAATGATTTCACAATATTCTCAGTTCTCAACCAGCTTCCAATCGCGTTTCAGTCTCGAGACACTCGAAGACCAACAGTTGCTCTTAGACATCACTCTCGCGCATTCTATCTTCAAATCTCTCTCTCACATGATGACTTGGTTATGGTTGAAAGTCGACAAAGCCGAGTTCGCCAGCATGCAACAATCGGTCCGGATGTTTGCCTTGCTTGCTCTATCGAATGCTCAATCTTGTAGCTTCTTGACTTCTTCCAAGGTTGTGTAAATCAAGTCACCACTATCGTGGGAGCCAGACTGCTTGTCTTGAAGGCTCTCAAGGATACTGGCTTAGCTCCTTCTCAGGCAGCCGCGCAATGCCTTAACATGCTCAATAAGCACATTCTGGCGTTCGGGAAGATGTTTCGAAAATGGTACGTTCCGATGTTATAACTTGGAGTGGAGCTCACCAGTTTATTTTTTGCTTGTAATAGGCAGAAGACTTCGTCTTCGCGTTTTGTAAAACTCCCCTCGTGCTCACAGCTGGTCCTGTATTATTGGGGTCTCGTGGAGCAAGCTGCCAATGGAACTGGCGAAGATATCGACGGTAAGCTGATATGTGGTTCTATTTCCTGTTGAGATCTAAGATTTGCATGAGATTCATCGACAGTCCTCTTCCCCGTGCGACTTTTGGTACAAGCAATGTCCATATTCAAGGAGAGCTTGAAGGAATGGTCTCCTATTCGCAAGACGAATGCAGAGCAGATAGGTACGGCTCTGTGAGTCCAGTCAAACATGTTCTGATTCCTCTACTACTTACAGGCGAAGTGTTGAGCCAAGACTTTGTGGAAAAATCTGTGACACTATTGATCACGCGGTTTATTCCGCTCACTCCGGTAGATCTCGAGAAGTGGTCAGAAGATCCTGAAGAATGGAACAACGAGGAGGACAAAGACGCCGATTCCTACGAGTATGAGTTAAGAGTGAGAGTTGTTTCCTTCCTTTGAGTCCGTGCATTGACACCCGAAAAGCCTTGCAGTGAAAGAGTACTGTTGACCTTGACGGTTCAATACCGTCACTTTGCCGTCCCGCTGATCTTGGCGGCATTTAACCAAGTGAAAGGTATCTTTCTATTCCGCAAATTGAGAATCTGCCTAATCAGTGTAATGATCAACAGGCACCACTGCCAATGACTTGCAGGGTATCGTGCAGAAGGAGACCATGTACTGCGTCGTAGGCCGCTGCGCTTCCCGCTTGAGAGGGGAAATTGATTTTGAGAGCTGGCTTCGCGATCAGCTGGTTCCTGAGGCTCAACAATCAGATCCTAAGTACATGGAATATACACCTTAGCGGATTAACGACTGATCACGTACGGGAACAGTTATCGAGTTCTCAAAAGACGAATCTCTTGGACAGTAGGACGGTGGGTTGCCGAAGGAAGTTCAACAACAACGCAGGTTTCAAGCACCACCTGGGAGCTTCTCACTCATCTCTTGTGCGACCGAGGCACTGGTTCCGACACGATTGTCAGGCTAGCGGCTGCTGTGGCAATCCGTGAAGTTGTCGATGTTAGTCCTCTCGGCGACTTCCGCTTGGCCTCGCTAATGTGTCAGTATACCTGATGTTAGGCAGTCGACTTCAAATTCGACACTTTCGCTCCATTCTTGCGCCCGGTCGTTGAAGGTCTTCTTCAGATAATCGAGGAAGTTGATACACTACAAAGCAAAAGAAAAGCATCCGACAGTCTCAACGTTGTGATAACGCAGGCGAAATTGCACGTAAGTCGTCACTATCCTTGTGTCTGCTCGTGACTGCACTGCCACTTAGATTGTGCCTTTTATGCATCTGATCGCACAACGTCTGCCAGCTCTGTGTAAGTTGTTATTGGTCGCTTACTGCCGTTGTTGATCAATACCTTCAGGGACGGAGGCGGATACTCAGGGAGATTACCTTTTCAAGGCCTCAATCCTCACGACCATGACCCAACTAGTGAACGTAAGTCGTTCACATGTCATTTTCCGAACAAGACACATCTTTAACTTGATTTATAGGCTACACAAGAAAGTTCAAGTACGTTGACATCCGTGGTGGTATCTTTCATAACAGAAGCGATGTCACCAAATGTAGGATGATTTTTATCATCGATATCCCGCACCTGAATGTTCTTTTGCACACAGAACAGAGTTCAATTGGACAATGAAGGATTCCAGCTGTGGACCGCGGCTGTTCGCAACTCTACAAGCCTTGCTCCGGCCCACGGCGAACGTGGTCTTTTTGATCTCTTTCCGGAGTGCATCGTTATTCTATCTGAAAACTTGGATGTCCTTGGATCGGCACTTGGCATAGCAGAAGCCTATATTCTGCTCGATCCTTCTCTGGTTCTTGGCGTAAGTTTCTTTTCTTTTACGATGTACGGTCTTGACACCTGGACACCAGAGGTACTGCCACGAGCTCTTCTCTGCCTACGTTTCTGCGATTTCAAAAATTGCTACCGCCAATATCAAAGAGATAATTCTTTCGCTCAACTTGATCGTCCAACTTGCTCCATCCACGTTGTGGGCTCAGGCGATGCACACTTCGGGTCTCTTCGCTTTGATGGTTCAGAATATCATTGAAGACCATCAAAGCCCAGATCTGATAACCCATTACTTATTTGTTTTCGCAAGAATAGTGCTACAGGATCCCTCGACGTTTTTGCAGCTGATTAGTGCCACTGCTGCTTTGAAGAATGTCGTGGAAGAGATTATATTCAATGGACTGCTGGATCAATGGAGAGGCAAAGTTGGTGCTGACTCTATGCTCTCTTTTACTATCTCATCGTTTCCAGTACGACAACATTGCAGAAATCAGAAACTGCAAGTTATCGGCACTAGGACTGGCAAGCCTCGTCGGAACTGGTCACCCCGTAGTCCTCGATCGCCTTGGCACGGATATATTCGATCTATGGATGGAATGTTTTGGGATACTTGAGGAATCATTGCCGCCTTCAACACAAATGGAGTAAGATCTTGCGCACTACTGCCGTTTTGGAATGGTTGATTGAACTCATATCTAGCAAGCCACTCATTCTGCATTGGCAGGTTGATGGTGTTTCTGACCCTGAGTTGCGGCACAGTGATGGAACACTGGAAGAGCAACGCCGTAGACAGGTGCGTTTGGGAGACAATGGCATGCTCGGTCTAACGTCGTTGCAGTTGGCGTCTCGCGATCCTGTTCAAACTACCAAACTCACCGCATTCATTGCCGCTAAACTGCAAGAAGCACAAGCGGTCTGCGGAGGCCCAGATGTCTTCCAAGCCAAATTTTTGGGCAAAGTCAATGCCGACGTCATTCGCGACCTTCAAGCAGAACTCGCCAAGTAATCAGATCGCTGCTTTCTTGCTTTCTCGAGCCTCATTTCTGCACATCATCATTGCTACACTCCCATCTTGTTGTCATCCACGCTAATATCTTGCTTACTAATAATACACACTACATCTACCTTGACATAGACATCGACGAATCTACGTCACTAATTATCAAAATATCTAGTTCATCATCGGCATCACTGGATGAATCAGTGTATTGGAGACGATCAATGGTAGTGATCTTTTCCGTACATCTTAGACAGTTCCACCCTGAATCGCCATCTTCTGCAACACGGAGGAGCCTGTCCGCCAGGCAAAAATAGCAATATGTATGCCCACAGGAAGCCACATACGGAACGTGGATAGGATTCTTCGGAGTATCTGAGTCGGTCAGGTTAGTTGCAGGTATTCCCTTCGAGGTGGATCTCGAGAGTGCATCCTCGGCGCATATTGCGCACTCCCTTTCAGGTAGTGACCAGTACTTTCCCTTTAGCGCAACCGATTTCCCTTTCTCGTGCCTTTTCTCAGCTTCCTCAGATATCATTTTCCCCGACGTGCTTCTCAGAAGATATTGACTCAGAGACGATGTGAAATCATGTACGGTCTGCTTTGCATGTCGACGCAGTCGACGAGTGTTTACGAGGGGCAGGAGGAATAACAAAAACTCCTGGAAATGAAAGTCAAACGGAGCCTCGAATGGGAGAATGATTATTAGGTACCGTGAAAGCATGCCACACCATCTGGCGATTCATAAATTCATAGCTGACGTTTCTGGTGGACGCGCGCCGGGTCGGGGTTAATTTTAATCGCAGGAGGCGGTCAGTGAGTGTCCGGTATCTGAGCTGTAGTCAGCAGATTATCATCTGAATATGCCAGGACCCTAACCTTCCGTCCCACAAAAAGGCCAAAAAGCCAACGAGAGAGAGCGCATTGTGAGACGCCTCAGAAAAGGAGAGGGCATTCCAAAGTTTCCTTCGTAGATCATACGACGGAATATCGGGCCAGGCATGGGAGAGAGCATGATCCCTGCAGCGAGTATACAGGTATGGAACAACAATCGTCAGGAACCCATGTAGCACCATGAGCTTGCGTGGTAACCCAGCGGCTATGACATGTGAGATACAATAGCTCACGTAAAAGCAGAGCTGTAGATCGTACGTGTCAAAGAGCTGTTATTTTGAGTGCTTGACGTCGGTCGGGTAAGATGAAGATTTTGAAGCCATGCGCCATAACTGGCACCTCGATCCCATATAGACAGTTTATAGAGCACAACTCGAAGAAGGAGAGTGAGTTCTGGCTCGGTATTTCCTTGAACCGTACTCTAGCTCCATGGTGTCAAAGAGAGTTTCAGTTGATCTTGAAGGAAGTACCAACATCGATAAGTCGGAGAGCTTTAGAGATGGGTTGTTTGAGTAGCTCAATGAGCTCGGTGTCGAGTAATTCGGCGTCCAATTGACCGACTCGGGTTAATCTTGCCTGAGCAACGGGGAAGAAGGGCAAAGCTTCTGAAATTGCTCGCAGCCTTGGCTGAGCTCGCTCCCATGCCTGTTGCCAGATGTCCAGTGGAGGGTGCGCTGAGGACGAAGCCTCCGCCATGGCTGCCACATATCACGTGAAAGTCTAGCATGGAGAAATTCAGTCAATATCGAGTGAGTCCCATTTTGTTAAAAAGAGGCAATATCTGACTGTACTGAAGGATCCGGCGACAGGAATACAAGTAAGAATGAAATATATTTCGTTTGTCGTCGTTGACATGTTGTGCAGCCTTTTCTGACCCCAGTGCCTCCGCATGCTGCTTCGACCATCGCCCAGGTTTTGTTCGTACTTGGCTTCGTCGTAGGAACACTCCGAACCCTCGTGGTGCTTACCATTGCTCTTGTTTATTCTATATTGCAACTCCTGGTCTATCCTTTGGTGAGAATCTACAACAATTTACTCGTGAAGCATTGTAACGCCGATAGCAGAAGCCTATCTCGAGTGTATATGATCTAGTTGTCCATGTTATCACTGCTGTCTTGGGTCGCATATCGTTATTGATCCTGGGTATTGCATGGATAAAGGTGGAAACGGTTTCGAGGAAGCGAGGGTACGCAAAATCCGTTCAACTAGCACTTTTACTTAGCCAGATCTTTTGTAGTCGGCCATCCGCGTCCAAAGAGGTCTGGTCCCCCAAAGCAGGCGATATCATCGTGTCAAACTGGACTTCCTGGATAGAAATTGTATGGCTAGCTATCAGGTCCGTCCACATCGTACGAGCATGGCGAACTTCCTTCTCAGCACAACTCAGATTCAACCCTGTCTTCGTTCTCGGCGTCGCAGAGCCCCCTGTGCCTTCGACAGCATCGTTATCGTCTGTTCCCGGGCGTAAAACAGGGACAGGCTCGGCTGCCATTTCTTCCCCTGCCAAGACGCCTAGTGCGAAAGCTCCTATTGTTGGATTTGTCCCGGTGTCGTTGCTCAAGGCAATATCTTCTTGCGGTAAACCACCTTTGTCACTAGACGAGGCCTCCATCAAACCGCAACGTTTGGATGACATACGCCGCAGTAAATCGCGGCCCATCGCAGTATTCCCTGAGCTAACGAGCTCTAATGGTCGAGCACTTCTGAGATTTGCGAACGTTTTTGGTGATCAGTCTTCAGTGCCCATCAAAGGCTACAATGTCTTTGTGATGTGTGTCAGGTCAGTTCTCTCCCGCCAAGGTTGGCTGAGCACTCGTTGATATTTTACAAGATACGATCCTCCAACCAATTTCAGCCCGACCCTTACTCTTTCAATACCCTCTTCATACAATCCTCTTCGCCATATCTTTCAACTCTCTCGTTCGTTCTCCTTCTCTCAAACTCCTTTCATTCGACTTTTAGCACCCTCCGAGTCACCTAGCTCGGGAGCTATTTTGGCGAGCGAATTTCTAACCTCCTCCGGTGATCAAGCTTCAGAGGCTTGTGCCGTTCTGATTTCTCAGATTGGCAAGCTTAAACGAGTGTCACAAGGATGGGAGGACAAAATATCATTTTTGGAGTTTTATGCACGTACGAAGCATGTACATTAGTCGTACTAATACTGAACACGGCGCATTGCCACTGTCTCAAATCCAGGATGGTCGGAGGACGGCGTTGCTACGCACTGTGCAAAGGTCCTCCCTACCTGTGTGTTTGATAAAACGACAAAAACTTCAAACACTGAGTCGACAGGGGTACCCATGTTTCGATTACAATTCATCGTGACCACCGAGCGGGATATCAATTTCTTCGACACTCTCCAGCTCAATAGATAAGGATTCTGCTGGTTGAGCTGGCTCTGCTTCCTGTACAGGTTCAGGTTCAGCAGGCTCAGATTCGGGTGCGGTCTCAGATTCCGTCTCTTCAACTGCGTTATATGGCTTGGCAATAGGTGGGGCGGGTTTGATGAAAATATCCGCTTCAGCCAACTCTGAAACTCCCAGGGACCGGCGGAGAACACGATCCACACGGGTAAAGAAACTGAGGACATATGAGTCACACTCCAAGTCGAGCCAGAATCTGAGACTCACACGCTGGGATCAGCGACATCAAAGCCAGAGCGAACCAATGCGCTATCGATCAAGATAGACGTGACTTCCCGTAGCTCAGCCTCGGCATCTGGATCGATTTCTTCGCCTTCTTCAGGGGCAATTTGTTCAACTCTACGCAACAGTCCTTCGATTAACGGGGAATGAGGATTAATCTCCAAGAACTTTTGTTTCTTGGCCATTTCGTGAAGGAATCCTTGTGCTTGTTTGGCGTTTTGTGCGTCTGTGGTCGCGGTTTGAATGGAATAGCTAGAACGATGGACAACACCTACTCATAATGCGTTCCATGTTTGCGCTGTAGCCGTAAGTGTCTGCTACGATGGCACAAGGGCTCGTAACGAGACGCTTGGAAAGAGTGACTGTGCATGCCATAGCATCTCAGCAGATCTTTGCGGCGACATAGCACTTACCATCTATGACAACGTCTTTTGTTTCTTGTTTGAGCCAGTCAACGAGAGGCTGGAATCTAGTTGCCAGTTCTTCATCTTTTGCCTTTTCTGCTTCAAGATCTTCCTCTTCATCGCCAAACTCCAGGCCCTTCTTGGCGACATCTTGGAACCGAATGTCTCTTTGGAATATTGAGATATATCGACGGTTCGTTAGGGACATGTACGCACTGCCATTGTCCAAGGTTCGTAAAGAGAATCTCATCCAGTGGCTCCGAGAGAAGGAATACTTCGTAACCCTAACAGTGGTGATGCCATAAGCGATAGTGATGAAATCTTTTCTACACAAAGGCTTACCCGAGCGTGCACTTTTTCAACAAATATTGATTTCGCAAGGTTCTCGGTTGTCGCTCCAACTCCTGCGTGGAAAAAGACCTGTTTCTGGCCTTGTCTACGATTGACGTAATACTTATAAAGAAGGTGAGCAGTGAGCTCGTCGCAGATATATGAGAACCCATACCTCATCCAAAGAAGTAAAATTCCTGAGATTTGTGGGCCATCGCGCAAGAACAGCGAGCCTGTTGCGTTCCCTACATGGCCATCAGCGAGATATATAATGCACGTTGATCGGTCCGTTACTTTGTGCTCTCAACTGCTCCTAGTTTGATCGCATTCCCATAAACCTTGATAATTTCCACATATTTATCGGGGTCATCTTGAGCGATGCGGGTCATCAATTTGATCAAATGTTTGATGACAAATGATCTCAAAGTCTTGAGGAAACGAGTAGATTGAAGGGTTTCTCTGGATACATTGAGCGGCAGGTCATCCGCGTCAACAATGACCTTTCAAGAATGATGAGATGATGAAGGGACGCAAGGAACATATACGGACCTTCAACCAAGAGGCCCATTTCGGAAGAGCATCGTCGCCAAGATCGTTCGTGATGAATACGCGCTTAACCATAAGCCTCACGCCCTTGTTATCTGATGTGCTCTTGCTCCAGAACTCCGGATTTCTGGTTCAGGAACTTTACAATGGTTGTTTTGAAGCAGAAAGAGGGATGCGCACAATTCATGAGGGATATAGATAATAGATTTGAAGTGAATACCATCGCCTGACTCGCCTTGGAAATGGTGCCACCTATAGGGAAGAGTAAGGACTTATCCTGACATCGAATCATCTCAGGACTCACGCTAACGGTGCTTCATCTTCCTTGAAGGTAGTCTTGTAGAACTCAATGTACTGCTCGTTAGTCACATCCTTAGGATCTCTGTCGATGTGTTATTTAAGAGAATCTCTAGAAAGTCGAGCACCATTACCGCATCCAAAGAGGGGGCTGCTCATTTAGGTGGGCCCATTTATCGACTGTAACGGTGGTGACCTTTGGTTCTTTCGTTGGCACTTCCTCCTCTGACACTTCTTCGACGACAACGTCGTCATCATCGTCTAAAACGCTCTCCTCAGATGGGGCCGACGGTTCTTCAGCCGTTGAGGGTTCATCCTCAGTGAGGGTGTCTTCGTCAATGACTTCTTCAGTTACTTGCGTGAGGAGATATATGGGGACTGTATGCTCGTCAATACGCATCCCGAGCGTGACAAATCAAGAGACACAAACAAGCGGTCGAAAACGATGAATGCTTCTCGCTACGGCCCGTCAGTCTCTCAGAAATCAACCAATGTAGTCGTTGGACTCACACAAGCTCCTTCAATCTATCCGTGTTCAAGAATTGACTGGCGTCAGGCCTGATTACAAGAGTAATCTCTGTTCCGTGGCCCAGCGTGTTGCCTCTGGGATCGGGGTATATCTCGAAGGATGAGTCGTCGGCTGAGGAACTAAAGACATATTGTGCAGGTTCGGGATTGGTTTCGGATTTCGTTGGGATAGATGCCACGTAGACTTGATCAGCAACCAAGAAACTGTGACGCTTTGGGATTATTGATCATAGAAAGCTTGCAAGAGGCTGACCTGCTGTAAAAGCCCACTGTATCGAAAGCACATCAGTAAATCGTCGACGTTGATGATTATTAAAAACTCACATCCGAATTGACCAATGAGATTCCCGCCGCCACTTGTATCCAAAGAGTCTGCTTTCGCCAGAAATTCAGAGGTCCCTGATTTCGCAAGCGTGCCCTGAATGTAATTTGAGCGTTTCATCTGAACTGAAACAATGGATTTCATACAAGGTTTCTCGTCAAATCATCAGGAGACATCCCAATACCGGTGTCTGTGGAGAATGTGAGGTCGACCAACTAAAATGTCGAGGTGTAGCGTACCAGTAATGATCAATCGACCTCCAGTCCCTTCCTCGTCCTTGACGGCTCGAATAGTGATATTCAATGGTTGTGAAGGGTCAACAATGTCCTTGTTCGTCAAAGACACAATCCGAAGTTTTTCGAGAGCATCGTTTGCGTTTGACAAGAGCTCCCGCTGCAATGAATGATTAGCCCCGACTTCCTTCTCCCAGCTAGTGCACTGACCAAGAATACATCCCTGAAATGGGCGACGATTTGAGATTACACCAATATTCCTAGCAAGACGACAAAGTGCTCGCACTGGTTTGAATACAAGCTAACAGCAGAAGGAAACGGGACAAGTTATTATTGGATAATGGCGGCGCAGACATAGCGTACCTATTCACGACAATTTTACGCATGCGCGCAACATCGCTCTACATGCACAATCAGATGGACCGTGACCTCTGTCCGCCAAATACAAACCTGGTAATCATGTTTCTGCTTGGGCACCTCAGAGTCAGGGACTTGGCCGAAAGATCTCCAAGCCAAGAGAGAGAACGAGAGTAGCCAGCCGTACCGCATGTCTTCAGTGAGCTAGAGGACTAGTCAAAGAACTTGTGTGATGGTTGAAATATGTATGACCGCCACGTATATAATTTCCAGGGAAGTCTACGTGTCAAGGTCCATACAGCGCTAGCACGATTACTTGTATGCTACCGTGACCGCGTCGAAGTAAGGGTCCCATGATCAAGATCCATGCGCAACGTGGCACTGTTCTCACAGTCTCTCAAATTCAATTTACACAACATGGTGATCATATGTCCTTAGTCAACAGACAGCTGAGTATCGAACGTCGTGAAATCTTCAAAGAACGCAGTGAACAAATCGATATAGGCCTGGACATCCTGAGAGCCGCATGTTTCTCGAATGCTATGCATTGCTAGCTGTGCCATGCCAACATCCACTGTTCTGAGTCCAAGTTTTGAGAGCATCGCTATAATCACAGAGGTCAGATCTCTCCTGTGTGAAGAATTACGAAGACCACATACGCCCTACAGTCGACCCGCATGCCATGTCGTTCCTGACTTCGAATTGTTGGATTTTGCCTCCTTTCTTGGAGACCAACTTTCGGATTAAAAAGGTTCCAATAGCATCTGAAGCGTAGCGCTGTTTTGCATTTGTTTTGACCACAATGCCTCCGTTCATCTTGGGTTTGTGCTGGTCCTCGTGCTTACTGGCATAGTTCGGGTGGATCGCATGCCCCATGTCGGCTGAGATTACAAACGATTTTGCAATACTCTCAGCCTCCGCAGCCGGCGACGGCGACAAACGCGATATCAGAGATGGGATGAGAGAAGATTCGGCGCCTGAAAGAAAGTTAAGCATATCATGCATGTAAAGAGGATGATGGAAAGAGCGAACCTGTTGTAGAGACCGACCCTATTTCTTCGTGATTGAAAAGTGCTGCCACATTGACATTTGCACTCCCGCTGGACGCCGCGATCAAAGAATCAACGGCACAAAAACTTTGCGTGCTGCTCAGCAACGTCGTACACAGTCATCAATCGTAAATTCGTACGAAGAAAGTTGGTTATCCAATCTTGGAGAAAAGATAAACTCGTTGTGGATGCCACCAATGGTTGAAAGTTGGGTGTCATACAGATGGCTGGGAAGATATCAATATGTGTCCCAAACAGTGACGTGGTACTAACAGCTCGAAGTCATAGATATCATCGGCACTCAATCCGGTTTCCTCGCACAGAAGAGAGATCAATTCCGGATGGTGGTCCTGAATAGCAGTGGAACTCTGGATATCACCGTCCTTGAGGGCGCTTTCGGAGTTTTTCGACGCGTTCAATTGAGCAGAAACCAGTCCCAAAATCGGGACCATCTCAGTTTCCTGCATGAGAATAAGCTATTGCTGACAATGAGCAGAGGTTGTACATGCCTTATTGAATTTGAAGTTATCGTTAACGGTTCTATCCACTTGATAAAGCTCAGAACCATGCGGGTGGGGATATGAGTGGATAACCAACAATGGATCGCGAGATTTGGAATGCGGAGGATAGGTCGGTCGATCTTGATCAATTTCGAATGATAGTTTGATCCCTGGCTGGAACCCAGTATCACTCGTCCAGCTATAGAGAGATCTCTATCGAGCCAGGTATGCCACAGGCCGCCCCCGTATCTTCAGAGATATGATCAACGATAATATAAAGATCCAAACAGGTCTACAAACGTTTCGACGCCAACTTGAAGATACCCGTCTTTAGTCTTCTTTGAAATAGGCCTGATTCGAAGATTGGGACTGTCGATATGAGTAGCTACAATAGATAGTCCGGTTCCAGGTCTCCAATTCTTAGGAATAGTGAACGCCATGATGGAGCTCTGATTCCTAATCGCAAGAGTAAATGCTTCCTGGCTAGTCTCCTAGGTTGGGGGCGCTTGCCTGGTGTAATAATATTTCCCCTCCTTGATATCGCCATCCCAGGCATCAGTCTCCTTTATCTAGGACACATGGGTGATGAGCCCGACATTCACGACCATATACTGGCTTTCAAGCACCTTTCGAAACCCTGCTTGCTCTAGCCTAGAAGCTGCTTGTGCGACCGCATGGAACGGTGTTGGAGACTGATTTACGAATGACAAGAACCTCTTGGCTGCTTCAGACATATTACCAGGAGCACAAGATGAGTGTCCAGATACAAACTGTGGGAGTAAGCCTTGATAGGGCTCGGTATCGGCACTGGTGGGAGCTCTGGTGAACCAAAGATTGAAAGAAGCGAAGCCGGCACGTGATTCGGATTCCTTCGTCTTGAACATGGTGAAAAGTTATTTGAGACACGGTCCAACCCAGGTATGCTTTCTTTTTTGCTCTTTCTTTGATCTGGAACGTCCCAATAGGCTTTCGGGCTCATCTGCAGCTCTGGGTCAAATTCCGTGTTCGATGGCAAGTTGGCATATGTACCAGCACTTGAAGATGTTCTTGTGTGGGATGTGAAGAAGGGAGAAATGGTATGTTCGTCTCTTATCCTTATGCTATATCTCATAACATATTTTAGCTGGCGATGTGGCACGACACTGGCCACAGAGCGGAAGTGACATGCATCGTTCGTTCGCCTGTAGCGGACAGTACAACCTTCGCCGTTGGATATGCCGATGGCTCGATACGTATCTGGAATGCGGAAGCAGGAACGGTTATCGTACGCTTTAACGGACATAAAAGAGCCGTCACAGCTCTAGCTTTTGACCCGTCAGGCCATAGGCTTGCCAGCGGAAGCATGGACACAGACTTGATTATCTGGGATGTTATTGCTGAAGAAGGTGTCAAGCGGTCCGTCGCCTTTTCAACAGCGTCTACCGATGACTCACGTTTCTCTTCAGATTAAGTGGACATCGCGATCAGATTACTGGCTTGCGTTTCATCTCCGGAAAATCTGAGGAGCCTTCGTCTTCTGCTTTGCATTCCAACTACATCATTTCTTCATCCAAAGACACCTTTTTAAAAGTGTGGGATCTCACCACTTGGCATTGCATCGAAACTGTTACGTCGCATCGATCAGAAATCTGGTCTTTCGACATCAATGCGGCTGAAGACTGGTTGATCACTGGGGGGTCAGACGGAGAAGTCAAAGGGTGGAAGATAAATCATGAACGCCTCCGAAGCGGATTGACAAGTGTGGAAGAGGATGTCGTAAGTGTCCATTCTGTGTGTTGTATAACCCTCAACTGATGAGATTTATTAGTCGTCTAAAATTATTGTCCTCAGCGAGACCATACCGTTAAACTCTCAACACCGCGTGCCCCAGATATCATTCCACCATTCGCAACCTTACTTGGCGATTCAATCTCATGAACGTTCCGTCGAGATCTTTCGCATTCGAAGTGAAGAAGAAGTGCAACGAAAGAAGTTGCGACGCAAAAAAAGGGAAAAAGAAAAACTTGATAAGACGAAGGACGCAAAACAAGACGTTTTGAATGGCGGCGTGGAACCAGAAGATGATTCTGACACGCCCGTTAGATTGATCGATCTCCTTACGCCTTACTTGGTTGTAAGATCCAGCAGTAAAATTCGGAGTTTCGACTTTGGAAGTGATGCAGCCACCTCCAAGGGAGCCACAGTGAGTAGCATCACGTTCGTTGGTTTTGAATTCAACGTACCCATTGTACAGATTTTCTTGGCTTTGAACTCCAATGCGCTGGAAGTTTTCAATATCCCTACACCTCCCAAGAAAATCGACCCAGAGTCTCCACCAGAGGCATCCCGCAGTCATTCGCTGGAGCTACCTGGACATAGAAGCGATATTCGAAGTCTATGTCTGAACTCTGACGATTCCCTGCTTGCCTCGGCGTCGAACGGTCCGTCACTATCAGACTGCTTCTCGCTTAAACTCATTTTGTGCAGGGGAGGTCAAGATCTGGAACATGAAGACATTCGCCTGTATCCGGACTATGGAATGCGGGTATGCTATATGTAGTACATTCTTGCCCGGTGATCGACATGTCCGCATAAACTTCGATCGCTGGCTTGGATACTGACAATATCCTAGGTTCTGATAGGCACAAAGTCCGGTCACCTTCTTTTACATGATATTTTCACGGGAAACGAGCTTGAATCTATACAAGCCCATTCCGGGGCCGTCTGGTCTTTGAGTGTCCGGCCCGACGACCAATGTATTGCGAGTGGCAGCGCCGACAAAGAGGTTAAATTTTGGGACATTCACAGAACGAGATCGGACAGGACTGCGGGCACAGTTAGCTCGGTGTCTCTCGTACATTCCAAAACTTTGAAGACATCAGATGATGTCTTGGCTGTTTGCTACAGTCCGAACGGAAAGCTGTTGGCCGTTTCTTTGTTGGATTCCACCGTGAAAATATTCTATCAAGACAGTCTAAAATTCTTTTTATCTCTATATGGGCACAAGGTATGCAACCCTTGATACTCTCTCAGGATTTTGTCTTTTAAAGAAATGATTAGCTGCCAGTCCTGTCGATGGATATCTCCTTTGACTCCAAGCTTTTAGTCACTTGCTCTGCTGATAAAAACGTCAAGATATGGGGCCTCGATTTCGGAGATTGCCACAAGTCCATCTTCGCCCACGACGAAAGTATTATGCAGGTGGCCTTCGAGGCTCAATCGCATTACTTTTGGACGGTCGGTAAAGACAAGATGGTGAAATATTGGGACGGTGACAAGGTATTGCCTTGCCATCAATGACGGGAAATAAGCTGACCATATATATAGTTCGAGAATATTCAACGACTGGAGGGACATCATGGAGAGATCTGGGCTCTCGCATTGAGTCACAGCGGTAAATTTGTCGTCACAGGATCTCATGACAAGTCGATTCGCATCTGGGAAAAGCTTGATGATCCGGTAAGAACATTCCCCTTCAATGTCACGACACGGGACTTACACTAGTGGTCAGCTTTTCCTCGAGGAGGAGCGCGAACAGCAACTGGAAGGCATATTCGAGGGCGGAATAGCCGATAGTTTGAATCGCTCAAACCGCCTTGAGGATTCTCCGAATGGCGAGGGTCAGCCTGAGAAGGAGGCTAATGCGGTCGGAAAACAAACATCGGACACTTTGATGTCCGGAGAAAAGATTATTGAAGCACTCGAGATCGCGGACGAAGAGCGGGATACATTCCAAGATTACAAAGATGCATGCTCTCGTCTGTCGCAAGCAGAGGCCGATCGCCTACCGCGCCCTCAGAAGCACGCAGTCTTAGCTGCGTATGATATGGAACCCAGCGCATATGTTCTGTCGGTTATAGAGAAGATAACAGCTGCGAATCTACCAGATGCCCTGCTTATACTTCCCTTCTCCAAAGTCATTTCTCTTTTGATCTATCTGGGTGATTGGGCTGAAAAGGTACGTTCCGTCTTCCGCGGATGTCAAGTTCTTCTCACGAAGCACACAGCGTCAGAATATTTTGCTTACTTCTCGTGTTCTATTTTTCTTGCTCAAGACTCATCATCATCAAATAGTTGCCAACCGAATAATGCGCACATCTTTATTGCGAATTCGGCGGCACCTCCGCGAGGCTCTTCTACAGCAAAAGGGAACGCTGAGCTACAACCTCGCAGCGTTGAAATTTATCCGAAGACAACAAGAAACCTCGCAACTTGCTACCTTTTATGAAGAGGAAGGACTTGATGAAGAAAAAGTTCGGGCCCGAATTGAAGCGTCTAGGCAAGGAAAACGCAAACGGGTTCAAATATAGGAAGCTGTGATCCTGGTCGTGAACACATCGATGCATATATCACTGTTATAATACAAAAAGTAGCTTGTCGTAATGTTAATCTAATTTCACGCTTAAACTCGCATGCAGTGTGTGCTTGAAATCGAAATCAGGCTTTTGGACCCCACAATTCCTCGGACCTGTCTGCCGTTAGCAGTGTGGAGATTCTGGAACAAAAAATATTACCATTGAGTCGGCTCTGTTGCGGCCCGCATCTGTACCTGCAACACTCCCACATCAGGAGAAGCAAGAGCCGTGAAAGCAGCCAGCGTCAGATCAACATGTTTCGAACCCACAGCACATCCGGCGCATGTATCGACGACTCGCACGAAGATGCATTTCTTTGGGCCGTTGCACACTGCGTGAATTAACGGTGAAGTAGTTCGAGCATGTTGAGAAATTGATTCGCACATTCGAGAAACGAGAAACATTTTGGCTTGTTGGTCCATCCAGTCAGAGTAACCGCGCAAATGAGGGAATCATCCTGTGAAGAGGGTAGCGTGGGGAGCATATATGGGCCCAAACTAGCTCACGGTTGGCGTCCAGACAGATTTGGACCAACAACTTGGGTTTTCGAGGTCGTGTCCGGTATACCTTCGAAAATGAGCAGCGCACGAAACGACCGAACAGCACAAATTACCAAGTAATCGTTACTCCTATCTTAGCGCCAATTGCCTGAAGAGTTTTGAGAACAGCTTTCACAGCGTCAGAGATCACATTGTCGTTGGTCGATCGTTTCGATATTTCAGCCGAGGTTCCACGAGACGCCGATTCTGGACGACTGATATTCATGCTACGCGCTGTGAAGGTCTCCCACCCGTCGGACTCGGAGAAAGAGTATCTGGGACCGAGAGAATGCACGTATTCGGGGCTTTCCAAGTCATGGGACCTGTTGGACGAGAGTCTCCGAAGGTTGTGATGCGAGCCACGGGTCAAAGATCCAGAGACAGGCTGTAGAAGGCAAGATAGAGAGTACACAAGGGCGGCGAGGCAAAGAAGAGATCGCGTCTGATTTAACATGATAGAAGACGGTACTTGAGTCTGTAAAATTGAGACTGAAACGAATGTGGCAAGCGGACGCTAATGGTAGGAGTCAAGGAACGTGTTTGGCGGAACAAACAACGCGGTCGCGGTCGAAATAGCGCTCAGGCTCGCATGCATGATCAAAATCTATCCAGCGATCCGCAGCAAACGCGACTGCGAGTCGGGTAAGCACGCAACATGAGAGCAAAGAATACAGAGAAACTGCGCTCACGAGATGGCCATGACTACAAAGAA
This sequence comes from Sistotremastrum niveocremeum HHB9708, assembly GCA_001630475.1. NCBI lineage: Eukaryota > Fungi > Basidiomycota > Agaricomycetes > Sistotremastrales > Sistotremastraceae > Sertulicium > Sertulicium niveocremeum. Next base: position 645,436 of record KV419396.1, read on the forward strand.
AGACCAACCTGGACTTGCCACCCGTCTCATTCATGCAGATGATGTATTTCATGGTCCTGATGTTGCCCCTGCGATTTCTGTCAGTACTAGTGAGTCTTTGGACTTCGTGCTGTTAGCCACACACTGATTGCGAACAGTGTTCCGGGTTGACCCCAATGTTTCCGTGACGGATTGGGATCCATCTAATCCTGCATACCATTTTTATTCCCGCTACAGCCAGGGCACCAATGTTAGGGCTGAGAAGGTTCTCAGCGAACTGTGTGACGGTTTTGCGCTGACTTATCCGTCGGGATTGGCTGCTTGCTTTGCCGTGTGTCTATTTCTTTTCGTAACATATCTTTCATCTGACGAAGCCACTGGCAGGCTCTTGGATTCAGCCGTCCTCGACGCATTGCAATTTCCGATGGGTATCAGGGAGTTCACCAGACTATCCAAGTGTTCAAGAAATATGGCGGCGACAGACTCTCTGTCATCCCTCTTGATGATGAATATCAAGAAGGAGACATCGTCTGGCTAGAAACACCTTTGAATCCAACCGGGGAAGCCAGAGACATAAAACACTACGCCGACAAGATCCATGCCGTCGGTGGGAAGCTCATTGTAGACTCAACTCTTGCTCCTCCTCCTCTGCAAAATCCATTTAAATGGGGAGCTGACGTGGTTATGCATAGCGGTACGAATGTTCGGGTGAACCAGAAATCTGATTTTGACAATGGTTATCAAGGAACAAAGTATCTGGCTGGTCACTCAGACGTGCTTTGCGGAGTGTTGGTTGTACAAACGAAGCAAGATTGGCTCACTGTGGGTTATTCAACCGCGAAGTCTTGTTAATCTAATGGTGGCGTCCTTGTTAGCTCTGGAACGATCGCACCTATTCCGGCAGCAACCTGGTTCGTTTATGCTTCTCTGTCTCTTCATTCGTGACCTCTTATATAATCGATTAGGGATCATTGGATTCGTGGCTTCTCTTGCGGTCCCTTCGCACCCTGAAGCTGCGCGTTCTTCGACAATCACAAACTGCGACTGCATTAGCCTCTTGGTTAAACCGAGTCTCTCAGATACCTCAGGGTCAGACGTGGGACGGCGCTCCTGGTGGAGTTGTGACGAAAGTCTGGCACTCGTCTTTACAGCCAACAGAAGGGTTTGATCCAAGATCTCAATTAGAGGGGGGGTTCAATGCTACCTTCTCAATTTTACTTTGTAATGCAAAGGCAGCAAGTTCATTGCCTCTGAAAGTTAAATATCTCGTGGTTTGTGTTTTCTTTTTGTTCCTCGACACCCTGTTTACACCAAAATATAGCGCGCGACCAGCCTTGGCGGAGTGGAGTCGCTGATAGACCAGCGGCACACCGTAGATCCCACTGCAGATCCTCGAATGGTTAGGATAAGCGTTGGAGTCGAAGATCTGGATGTAAGTGGCTAACCGATCGCGTTGGGATGTCTATAACGTTTCTTTAGGACCTCAAGGCAGACTTTCGACGTGTTTTCAACGAAATCAATGCGGTCAGTCTTGCGTCGCAATTTCTCCCTCGCAGATGTGCCAACAATTGCTGACGGTTGGATAGGTGCACACCAAGCTTTAGGGATTGATGCTTCACAGTTGCGAGCTCCCATGTAGGGGGTGATAGTATCTTCGTATGTTTGGACTGCACATGTATACAAAATAATACATCGATGGGCCCGAAGGAATCAGAAATAAAACATTCCGCTCGGCATCTCGGCTCGGCGCCGGTTGTGGATTGGCGTCTCAGCGAAGCGTGTCAGATGCAGGGCGCCGTGCACTCTTTCTTTTGAGCTACTATCATAAATCATCCATTCGTTCTTTCGCTTTTCTTTCTTATCATGGCGGCGTTCTCAAGACTTCAACTAGCAGCCGCGCTACTTGGCATGTCTTGTACTTGCTAATTATATGGACGTGTGCTCAGACATCTTTCTGGCTGCAGAATACGATAACGATGCGTCTAACCCTAACGCACAGTGGCGGTCAGCCAACGATAGTGCAATATTCTCTCACCTGCGACGCCGAAACCTGAACCCAAAGAGCAAGGAGCTCAGAGTGTCCGGAGAGGGTCGCAGAAGCACCGACAACAGTTCATCTCGCAATGCGCCTAGTCCGCGTTCGTCTCAAGCCTTTGAGTCTAGGAGGTCTCGTATGTCCTCAGTGGACATGTTGCACAACCCATTTGGAGGTGATATCGTAGAGGAAGAAGACGACCACCCCCCAGTGGTGGAAGAGGAGCCAGAGGTCGACCTGGCATCGTGGGGCTTGGACTCGTTCATGCCTGCGAAGCCAAAAGAGAAGCCTCGAAGGAAGACGGTGCGATCAAAGACTGCCCCAGCTCCTCTTCCAAATCCACACTCTCCAGTGGGTGGGACATCTCAATTCCCCGACAGCAGGAGAAGCAACCCTGTACAGACATCTACTTTGCGAACCCAGTCATTGACCTATGATGACTTTGGTGTTGGGGCACTCACTCCAGCTGGATTACGGCCATCGTCCGATTCTCCCAACCTTCCTCACCGACGCGTGCAGTCCATGAACCTTGATCAACTCGCCAGCAGGGAACTCAACTTTCGATCTTTACAAGAAGGAGCCAGACGAAAATCGTTTGGCTCGCGTCTCGATGCCGAGTACACTGACAATGCCCCTCAGTTCGCTCATCCCTCGTCCTTGATTGCAGGCCACCCAGATTCAAGTCCGCGTAATCGATCTCCATCGTTCTCTCCTCAACTGGTCCCCTTCCCATCGTCGTCTGAACCTGTGGAAGAAACCGAGGAACCACATAATCCCTTTGCATTGCCTCCCCCGCCACCCGAACGTGCCAGCCGTTTCGACCCGAAGGTCGTGGAGCATGCTCGGACTGCGTCCAACGCCACGAGGGTATCCCGGATAATGCATCAGGACATCGAGGGTCGAACACATTCAGAATCTAGCGGCAGCCCCCATACTTCGGGTTTCAGGGTTGAAAATGAACCGTCTGGCTCTCGTCTTTCTGGACAAATTGTCGACGGTGACATCAGAGATCGTCGAGAATCAGCGATTTCACAGCTTCAAATCGAGGCTCGAAGTCAATCACCCATCGTAGCAGATGCTCAGAGACCGCAGAACAACCGGAGAGACAGTAGGCTGGCCTCGCGAATAGAACTCATGCGGCCCAAAGTGCTTATTATGCCTGCTCCTCTCCGACCCGCTAATTCTACTCCCGACGATTTGCAAACAGTTCGCGATGGTTTCGCAGTTTCGAAGGATGGCCCCCCTCTGCCACCTGGAGCAAAGACTGCCGTGAGACCAGGCATCCGGCCGTTGTCAACTTCATTGTCTGCTTCGATGTCGCGGATCCCCTTAGCTTCTGATTCATTCTCAACAAACCCAAGGCTCAGCATGTCACTGTCCCAATTGACGTTCCGTAACTCTCTCATGGTCGGCGGGCAGCGTGACGTCGCCTATGCCGATATTGACGCAGCTCTTCCTCGTGCACTCGAAGATGGTGTGCAGATCGAAGCTCCCCCGATTGCAGAGGAAGATATCGGTCTGGAACCTGAGCCAGAGCCTGATCGTGCGCCAGGAAAGTTGTATGGAAGAAGTTTGATTGATGATCTTGAAAATCGGAAAGCCAGTATGCGAGCCAAACAGCGGTACGTCTTGTATATCGGTTGGTAACATCTCAATCTCATTACATTAACCCAGAGTTTTCACCGGCGATCAAAGACCGTCAATGATGGAACGAGGCAGCCTACAGCGTCGTAATACCCTGATAGACCCCGCTGAGTTCGAGACTAAAGGGGCCAATCCTGTTGTGCAACCAGTGAAGCCTGCACTGAATCGGACTTCGTCATTTGGAAAGCCACTTGTGCAATTGGACGACTCAGAAGCGCCTGCTCGAGGTTCCCGAATGATCAAGAGTTCTTCCGTATTTGGAGTAGATACGCTCTGGGAACGGGAGATGGCCAAACTCAAGGAAATCGAGGCTGTCGAGGCTGCTGCTGAAGAAGAAAGGGCCCGTTTGGAGGCCCAAAAGGCTGCCAGACGAGCGAAAAAGGGTAAAGGGAAAGCTGAACCTGTGTTGCGACAAGAGCCGCCTTCCAATGCACAGCCACCACGTATTTCGGAAGAGCCACCAGTCCTTCCGCAGGTTCAATTGACCAAACCCAAATCCACACCCGTTCTGGATTCTGATTCCGACAGCGACGACGAATCTGATGATCCCTCAGATCGTATTTCAAGACTCGGAGTGGACGCGAAACAGTGGCATGCGGGCGACTCCGATGAAGAGCGGCGTCCTCTACCTACTGTTAGACAGCTTCCGAGCCAAAGAGCGCCACAGAGCGACGATGACGACGAGGATATGCCATTAGCTGCTCATTTAGCTCGCGCAAAACAGAGACCCCGAATGGCCCGAACTAATGCCGATGATTCTGACGAAGAGGACGAACCTCTGGCCGCCATGGTGCAACGGGCCAAAGGCCAGAAGACTGCGTCAGAAGCGGAGATCAGTCCATCAACTCTTTTGCCCCCTATACCACAGGTTGCTGACGGCGACGACGACGACGACATACCCTTGGCGTTGAAGAGGCAGTCAAGTATGCCTTTATCCGCGCTTCAGTCAACCAACTCCCAAGTGGATGAAGACGATCTTCCCTTGGGGTTGAAACAAAATCCTCAGCGGGGTCAACAATTTCTTCTTGCTCAACAGCAGCACCAGCAGATGATGATGCAGGCTCAACTTCGTCACTCCTTTGCATTCGGTCCTCCATCGTCTTTGTTGAGTGCTCAGATGGGACCCTATGGACCTACCCTGTCCCCAATGATGATGCCTCCCGCCCCTCAGCCGTTTATGCCCATGGCACCTCAGGTGAATGAAGCAGGGAAATATGGCCGAGTTGATCAGTGGAGAAGGGGGGTAGAGTAGTGCTTGCCATTTGCGTTGGTCCACATCCATTTTTTAATCCACCTTCCTCATCATATCCATGATACCTGGTTGCAGAGTTCTACAATGACAATGAATACATGCTACTATCTACTAAATCTAAAAAAACTGATGCTAAATGTTTGAGAGATCAACAAGGAAAGAACGTGTAAAATGGCCAGCTAAACAAGTATTAATAAGCACAATGTGGTCCATCAGAGATATCTCGAGGTATGTCCTGGGCTATAAGTTGGCTATGCGCAATTGCCGTCGTGGAACTGTGATGATCGAAACATCTCGTCGCTGCATCTCCTCTTCCATACGTCGCTGCTTTTCGTCGTCATCTTCGTCGTCATCTGGGTCGCTCTCTACTAGTCGCGCGTGACCTAGGGATGTTTGTGGATGATATTCGGACGAAGGACTTGCTCGTCGGAAGGGAGGTTCATGGTAGGTATAGGGGTTTGTGCTCTCGGTAGTAGGGAATGGATATTGTGAGTTTTGAAGAGGAGTGGCGGCTGGGGCTGGGGAGGAAGGGCTAGGTCTCCACCTTCTAAAAAGTGCACCGAGAGGTGTGGAAGGAGGATGCTTGCGCCATGAGAAGACAATAATGCAGGTATATGCAATTACGATCCAGGCAAGAAAAACGGCGAATCCAGCAAATGCCCTGTTCTCCCATAGTGCCACTAATGCAAACACAGATGTGGCCAACAGAAGAATGTCGACGAGAGCTCGAAGAGCCATGCGGAACCGAGGAAATCGAGATTTAGTAAGAGCTCGCTCTCGTGAAACTAAAGGCTGAGCGCTGAGTAAATCAGCCATAGTTCCGGGTGTTCCAGGGGTGGGTGAAACTGGAGTAGGCGGTCTTGCTGCAACTTGGCTGATGGCATAGTCTAATTCGCCCTGTATTGAAACTAAGAATTATGAGAGAACGAGAAGAAAGAAAGGACTTGCAACTGCATTAAGACTTCGACGTCGCTCAAGCCAGCTGATATCACTCAAGCTGTGTGGCAAGATGCTGTGGCCATAATGACTGTATGATGAAGGCCCAGCATTTGGAGGCCCATGTGAGCGTCTGCGCCCAGGACGATTCACGACCTGGAAAGACCTAGACGTAGGCGCCGACTTCGTAGAATGATGGCTTTCATCGGAGATGTGCGATGCACGGGTATCTCGTCGATGAACTCCGGCAAAGAGAGTGGATCCCAAGAACGTTGGCCCAGCCGATTTCGCGCGTTGTCTCCTTCCTGGCGTGACTTCGCCGCTCGCGGGGGTGTCATATTGAGAGCCATCTGCTGGTTCAATAGGGCTGATCAAATGTGCAGAAGGTGTGCGTGGACGCATTGAGCTTTCTTTCTCTTCCATTGCGATCGACGGCGTCGGCTGTTGTTGTTTAGGCCAACCTTCCGCAATGAGGTCCGCAAAGATTAAAACACAAGACACAGCGAAGAACGAGGCAAACAATGTCAACCCGGCAATGCTGTGACCTGCGTGCAAAGCCTTCGGACTATCGAGTTGCGAGTCCCTCTTGTGGACCTGTGCCATCGTCGCGTGTGAGCTAGTGAAGGCCAGGACGATGCCGACGATGCCGACGACATAGGCGATGATGCTGATTGTCGCCGCGGACAGCAAAAGCTTGAAACTGCTCAAAAATACTGTCGGCCCAGATGACGGTAAGCAAAATGGGTAAAGAATGACAATTAAATAAAACAATCCAACAGAGACCGGAGAGAGGGCTTTGTGTATCACGGAAACTTCGAAACCAGCGACTGGCGTCGGAGACGGTGTTGTTGAGGCTGTAGACTGGCCTGTACTCGAAGATGTGGGGGTAGAAGAAATAGAAGTGCTCTGGGAAGAAGTGGTTTTTGAGCTATGTCCAGAACTGGTGGTAGAGGGTGCGATTGCTTGGGCACACTGCGTCAGGTAGGTGGCAGTGACACCCTCTCCGTCGGCATCAACGCCACTTTGGAGGGTTCCAGAGCCAAAACCAGTCCAATGTTCTCCTGTTCCGGAGACGGCGCCGTTGTATGCGCGTAGGATCCAAACCTCATTCACGAGTGAATTATTAGTCTGGCCACCGAAAACGATGGTGTCAGAAGCAGCTCCTCGATTGCTGCCCACTAACGCAGAAGGGTAAGATAACACTGCAGAACCTTCACGAGGTGAAGGATATGTGACTGTTCCACTTCCGGGGTCGCCGGCGGGAATAACACGAGCCCAACTCGATGAAGAAGTGTCAAGTACGGCCTAGATAAAAGCTCAGCGCTATCGGAATGATGAACGGAAAATATACTAACCACTTCACCATGATTAAGTCCTCCGCTGTCGTTCCACTTCCGGGCGTCGAAATCTCCCAGAAGCAGAAATACTTGTCTACCAAAAGATGGCGACGCAGAGTTATAATTGGGCGTCAAAACTGCACCGAATCGAGGGACAGGACATGGCGCGGGATCGATGTCTTGGCTTGAGGGAATCGTGAAGATATAAGAGTCGCCCTGAGCGCACGAAGAGTTGTAAGTGCCCCCGATGGTTGTGTTGCAGCCGCCGTAGACCACGACCACGCCATTCGGAAGCACCGCGGAGGCTTCTCCAACTTTGGGTGGTCGATTCGTCGGCCAGGAAACCTTGCTCCATGATACCTCGACGTCAAGGACGTTCGAAGAAAGTGTGCCATTCACAGTCAACTCCCAAATTTCGGATAGGGCTGATACCGATCCACCGCTGGAGCCTCCTAGAACATACAGAATGGTATCAAGACTAGATGGATTTGGGTTGCGGATGGAAAATGTGAGGTCGGTTCCGCCGGCAGCACCCCATGCTGCTGTCGGGCCGGATGTAGATATATTGGACTGATACCAGAACTCGTTCTGGAAGTTGTACGACTGCAGAGCCAATGAGTATGAACCATCAAGCCTGGAGGAGACCGACTCACCCAAACATCAGTTAGCGGTGCATTTCCCAATCCTTTGCCGCCATACATTATGAAGTCGCGCCGAGAATTGGCGGCAAAATCGGCACCGCCTAAGGCAAGGCTACGAGACGGAGGAATATTTTCCAATTCAGGAAGATCAACAGATGGAGAAGGCTGAGACCATGTCAAATTGTCGAGGTCCAATAGATATGTTTGTTGGGTCACGACAGAGCCTGAGCTGGCATGAGTCTCATAAACGTTCCGAAGCTGACAACTCACTATCGACTTGGGATTGACCACCAAAAACAACCAGAGTACGAGTGAGCTCGTCGTACCCAATGACGCTATCACGTAGTGGGGGAGGAGGTGTGCCTTTGAGAATGCCAGATAAGTTGATCCATTGGAGGGGAGGCACGGTCATGGAAGTGGATGGAGTCTGTGCAGCGACCATAGACAAGAAACAGAGCCAACGAAATAGAAAGAGAAGCCATGCCATGGCTGAAGGGCTGAAGCGTTGTTGAAGGCGTCGGCGTCGTCAACGATGAGGAGCACTTGGCCCCAGCACCTTTAGAGCGCGACAATCGTCGTGGACTGCGTATGTGCAGAGACGGAGATTCCGGATATGGAAATCGGCTTGCGCCTCTTTCAAATGCGCCATCACTGCCTCCATTCAACATCTGTTGCCACCCCTCATGTCTGCTGGTTCTGACAACTTGGTGCAGCAGGACGACCCACAATACATTCAGGACGATGCTGACGGACTTCCCTCTTACGACAATCTTGCAGCCAAAAATGGTCCAAATTCCAGGCAGGTTCACCCAGACTCATTTATTCACCGCTCACTCCTGATTATCTAGATTTGGACGATGGAAGGGCTGGGTAGAGAAACGGTATGGCCATAGTTTGGCCGTACATGTCGTTTATTAATTGCAAACTTAGTGCTGCTGAGCGGTACCTGGACGAACCACCTGAAGCACGAGCTATCCGAAGTGCAGGGGGATGGGGAGAGTCGGTTCGCATTCATTATCCTGCATTTCGAACCATATTGATTGCAGACGTAGAGCGCGTTGAACGACTCGACGGAATCCCCAGCAGAATCTCCCCATGAATCCGTCTTCCAAGCCCGGACTCAAACAGATCTATCCTTACCACCTGCATATGTGGGTAACAACACGGAAAATCCATCATCGCCCATCAGCCTAGGACAGAGACTAGCGCCATCGCATATTGATCTTTATACCTTTGGTTCTCGCTTTCTGCCACATTCTACGAATCCAATATATGCCCTGCTGCCCTTCATGAACGATCAGTATTTACTCCTCGGATCCCAGGACGGCCTATCGATGTTGGAAATGTTCCCAACCGAAGCCGTAAATGGCCTTCACTTCACAAAAGGACCTTCGGAAGCTTGCCGCAGAAGTATCTGGACCGGAGAAGGGTATGGAAACTTCGTTATAACTCCCGGTTAATGCTTCTTATTGATGCTGTAGAGTATATCAACTATCTGTCCTTGAAAACCTTGGAATGTCTGGCAATGTTCCGCAGGGTGTGATCCTTGCTCTTGTTGGAGCCGACCCTTCTGAAACCAATGGCGACAAGGATAAGGCTCCAATGCGCTCGATCAGAATGTATAATATGTCTTCTCTTGCTAGCCTTGTTAACTGGCGAGTCTCCCAGGTGATTACCATTTCACCTCTTGATTTTCTCTGTATTTATGTCCACCACCGCCTGCACTAGCACGGGAAACCGGTCGACCTTAAGCTCTCTCCACTGACACCCCAGCAAACGCCTATCAAAAAACACCGACACAATGGATCTATTACTAAGGGACTCAAAGCATTGGTAATTGAAAGTGCCCATAACACTGAATCGGAGCCTCGAACATCATATCATCGCCTTACACCAACCAACAGCCCCGTTCGCGACGATCATGCACGAAGATCAAAGCGATCAGACACAGTCACTTCAACAGACTCAAGCTGGGATATCGTGGAAGACCTCCCATTACGATGGGCCACAGGTAGGCTTGGCGATTCTTCACGGTCGTTTCTAACAGAACGTTAGATTATATCCCTCTCGCTTTGAGTAGTGCACGATCTGCCAATGCGTCGGTGAACTTTTTCGAGCTTTGGCGAGATGACACCAATCGTGAAAGCGGAAAAGCTATGTTAGCTGTCGCAACCAAGTCGTGTGTCCTTTTGTATGAGACGTTGCGAGGTGAACGAGCATTCAAGTTTGTCAAGGTAGGTGATTAACAGGGAAATGATCGAGTCCGCTCACGTCTTTGACTTAGGAGTTCTATACGCCTCTACCCAGCCGCAGTATCTCTTTTATTTATCAGACGCCTCCCGACAGCGCTCGATCTCGGCGAATATCTACCCCTAGTTCTCTTGATTACGGCCGGAAACTATGCCTTTTTGTTACCTTTGACAAGAAAGCGACCATTATCAGGCTCGCTGATTCAGCAGTGCTTGAAGTGGATTTATATGACGATCAAGTGTATCGCGAGCCAGGTCCGAAAATTATTGAATTATTGCTCCTTGTATTAACCTCATTCTGGGCCAGGTTTCGCCGGTTTACCCAAAGAGCTCAAAGGGCACTGGCTTCCACTGTCCGTAGTCGCATTGCCCATGCCCCAGGTCAGCCTCGCCCCAACACTCCTGCCTGATGTGAAAACAGTATATCTTCTCTCTCGAGGGAAGTTCACGCATATTGTCCCCTCCCCCCTCTCCACCCCAGTCTCGAGTACCCGCCCATATGCCGTGCTTGCATGGCAGTCGTGCCCTTCGCGGGTAGTTTCCAGAGTCTGTAAGCTTCCAACTTCCGAACCTTTCCTACAGGTTGTGGCGTTTGGCGAAGAAGGCGTCGAGGTTCAAGAACTGTCTGTCTCCACTCTTTTCAAGGGCAAAGGTCGAGCAGAACAGGTTATCAGAGCATATGCTGATGTAGGAGCCGACGCCGGCTTTCTTTGTGGTGGGGGTCATTGGGATCTACATACAAGTAACGACGGATCTAGCATGCTCAGTACGACCGATGCAACAACTCCTCTCACAGAAACGTCACAAACAGGCTTTTATGCCTGGTCGCGAAAGGGTTTGGAAGACTGGAGAGTTTTCTGGCTAGGTGGAGGGACAACTGTAAATTCCCGGCAATATAGTTAGCCTGTATATATATCGGAATTGTATTACTATACAAATGGTGTAGGATGAAAGAGTCATAAATGCATGTAATAAAAGTCCCTCAGTCAGTCTATCCAAAGTCCAAATCATGCCCGCCCAACCGCGTCCTAATGGGGCGATGGTGGCATGTACGCGCTAGCGCCAGAAATTCTTCTCTCACTGCGTGGTGGTCGAGGAGGTGGTGACGCCGGCGACAATGGATCCTTCCATGCAGTAGGGGGAGTAACTTCCACCTTGGATGTACTCTCCACAGGCGCAGAAGGTCTTTTGTTTCGGATCACAACAAACTCTTTTGGCTCTTCCAGAGGTTCTCCAAATTCGTCATCCACCGCGGCTTCATCTCCTTCGCTTCTTCTGCGTCCTTTAAGGAATCCCCACCGCCCGCTAACACTCTCTGCTGGAGAAGTCTCGTCAGCGGCAGCTGTACCCCGACGATTGAACCAGTGTTTTCGCCGCGGGGGAGTTTCAGCTTCAGAAGGCAGATATGTCTCAGAGTTTGAGCGGCCGACAGGGACGCTGGAGGAGTCAACGCTGCCACCTCGGACTTGCGTTGAGGCGTTCCCTGAGTATATCGATCGAACGTCTTCGATGACGGCCGTCTGTGATTTGGTCCTAGCATGGGCTCGCAAATTCTGCGGGGCCATGGCTCCAGCGGGCAAAGATGATGTTGAAGCTGTCGGCAAGGGAGGCGCAGGCTTAGGTGGATAAGCTGAGGAGGCACGTTCGGTCGGCGGCGTGTTCGGAGGAGAATCAACCGAAGGGAAGGGTTCAGGTGTAGTGGGCATGATGGCATACGGCGAGTCGTAGTGAGCCCGACCGCCACCAACCCTGGAAAACCCGGTCTTGGATTTGGGAGGATCGGGCGTTCGTGGAGACGCTGCTTCATCATACTGCTGTGAGAAGGACTGCCAAGCACCCATGATGTATCCGGTCTCATTGTCGTTCTCTTCACGATAAGGTGTTCGGGCTTGTTCTGGCCTAAGCACGGAGGGCACTGGTCGGGCAGAGCTTGTTGGCGAAGACGCTCTGTGAGAGTATCCTTTGGCCAGGGTATCTTGGGACATCAATGCGCTCTTGCTAAGACCATGGGAGGTGCTATATCTATGGTGCGTCTTTTGACCGTGTCTCGAGCCAAAGACTCCGGAAAGTCCAAGAGCCCCGAACAATCCGTTATCGACTGTATGCCGGCTCCGATCAAAGGGCACACCGGCAAAGAGCCTGATCAACCCTTCGATGATTTTGACGACAAGCATAGACAAAAACATGAGATAGATCAAGCCCTGGATAAGCAGGATAGCGCAAGCTATCCATCCAGCTGCTGGATTACCGACGGAAACCTTGACAGAAGTAAGTGGCATGACGATCGGAATGTTCTAAAAGCCGTACCACAGGTGATAGAATGACCAACAAGACTGCCGTTATTATTCTGGCCACACAGAAGAGGAAACTAACCACCCCCATAGCAGCGCCCCTGCCCCAGGGAAGATACACTGACGTATAAAGGGCGGTGACGACCTATGTAATGAATGAGCCTCAAATGTGAGTGTATGCATCGCGAAACGTACCTCAATAACCAACAGAACGATGGCTTGAGTTGTTCCGCTACGTTGACCACATCCGATGACAAGGCCGAAAGAAATATTGTAGAGGAAGAATAGAGTGGCGAAGGTATGAGACCCAGATGCATACTGATTATACAGAGGGCCAAGGGACAACAAAGTCTCCGTGTTGTCATACAACTTGTTTGTTCTGGTAGTGGCCAGACGAGCGATGAGAACGACAGGAATGCAGACTGAGAGTATGGCGAAGGCCAGAGCTGCCATAACCACCGATCCAAGGGTAGCATGTGCTCGGCCTTGAGCAAAGTGGAATGCCGCAAATGTGGTAATCGGCAAATGAAAAAGGATCAGTACTCGAATGAGGTTACCCCACAATACGTCTTGATGGAATGCGTTCTGTCCAAGACGATACCTCCACCATCTTCGCGTGATCGGCAACATTGTACGAGATCTGCGCTTCGATGAACCTAACATATTTGTACTTGAGTGAGCCTCGAAAGGTTCAGCATCAAGGGCCGAGTCGTCCAGAGCATCTTTAGCACTGTATGACCAACGAGGACTATGTGATCCTCGTCCCTGATTACGGTCACGAGTAGACCCGGTGATAGAGGAAAGGAACCAATCTATGAACCAGATCAAGCAGCTTAGCACAATGATGCCACCTATGATCGCTAAGAACAGAGCAGTCGAAACGCCAAACAAATCTTGGGGACGTATTCCAACAGCGTATGCAAAGGAGTCCATTCCTGACGGAGTGCCGGGAGGAAGATTAAACAAAGTATTTGGAGTCGACTCGCTTATAAAGAGAGGGGAGGTTGGGTCCTGGACCTGATCCGTGAAACCATCCGGGACAGAGAATCCAAGAGTGTTTAGCGGATCCCAATGTTCCTCGCGTGCATTAGCACCTTGTGTTAAGGAGATATCTGGGAAGAGAGAAATAATCAATTGGGGGATAATGCGGGGAAGAGATTGATCGGACGCACTGTACGTGAGAGTAGACCACGCTGTCTGTGCAAAAACGGGGTCTATGGATTATAAGAGTATGAAGATTTGGGAAAGCGGACGACTTGCAAGTGAAAAGAGGCCATTGGACAGCAACCATTCCCAATCCGGCACACCACTGTGTATGGAAAATGACGTCACGCATTGAGGGCGTGCCTTTGAGACTGAAGTGAGAAAACCAGACTCAGAAAGTCGGAAAGATGTTGCTCACAAAAGCGTAGCAGAGCAGGAGTGTTGGCCAGCTTTTCACCGCTGATTGCACTCACGAGCACAAACCCAGCACGCTGAACTCTGGACCAAAATCTTTCCGGCGTTGCTCCGGCACCTCTCTTCCACGCAGCAGCTACTCGTGCACTTCCAACCACCAACCAATAAGCTATGGCGGTTGCCACTGAGACCCAGAAGATAATAGCGGCATGACCGTACACAGAATGAAGCACACCAGGGCGCAGGGGAGCCGATGAGATGTCGATGCAGGCGAGTTCAAGTGGAGGTAATGAAGTGTCCACAATACGTACTCGAGTATTGAGACTCAAGAGTTCGTACATATGATTCAGAGGAGCGGCGGTAGAGAAGGCCAGCTGGCCAGCTGGTAATGGGCAATAATTCGTCTCATTCCCAAGACTTGGTAGAGGAGAGGGTGGTCGCAGTGAATCACAGAATGCAGATGCAGTAGAGAATATTGTAAAGGTCAGGACCGATGCTGTTGTGAACATTGTAGCTATATGAGATATTAGTTTGTGGCCGAAGTGACGTCCTATCGAAAATGGAACTGACCCAAGAGAGGCTGGGAGTCATTGGAGACGCCATAGATGATGGCAGAGCTTGATCCAAAGAGAGTGATGTTAAGGAATCGCTGCGTACTGGAAGGAGTGGACGTGATTTGGGCGAGTACATTGTCGACAGTGATTTGATTGGGAGACTCGGCAATGGAAGACGACGACGAGCAGTTCTGAAATGGGACCGGGATGGCCTGGGCGACGACGGAGACGACGACGACGAGAAAGACGAGCAGGCGGCGGTTCATGCTGGCCTCCACAGTCTCGCAAGGGAGATTGGGTCCAACGACATGCGGCGATGTCCACGGCACCAAATTTCGGCCTTTGCGCACTGCAGCCGGATATGGTATATATTTCCCACACAGCCTATCTACGAGGCGCCGGCGACCGACTCGACCGTCGTGTGCGACTGTCTCCTGGTCGCTCGTCACGCCCTTCCAGCCGCTTTCGCTCTTTCTTTGCCCGCTTCTTCTCTTTTCGTACCCTGCGCTCTTCAGGCGTTTCACCAGCGTGCTTTCGCTTCTTCCCTTTCTTATCTTTCAGCTTTTCTTCTCGGTGTTTCGACAACAGGTAGTCTCGCATAGGATCTTCAGGATCAATGTTGAATGATGCCGCGCTGGACCCATCTGACTCTGATGCGGCATCCTCTGCACCGTACATTAGTATTCGTGGCGGTGGAATATAACAAACTGACCGTCAATTAGCTCGGGTTTGGCATTCAAGCTCTGCTCTTCTGGGTCATGCCACTCCCCGTCCTCTCCTTTGGTTCGCTTCTGCTTGTAGTTTTGCACATGGTCTACCCGCAGAGTCTTTTCCAGTAGCTTTGCTCCGTTCAGATTGTCCACGGCCAGGATCGTTGATCTTTGGTCCTCATACATCAAGAAGGCGAAGCCTCGCGACTTGGCAGTCTCCTTGTCCTTTGGAATGTTAACGTCCATTACTTCTCCGTATTGGGAGAACACCGTGATAACATCGCCTTCAGTGAGACCAGGATTAAGCCCTCCAATATAGATGTATGCCGAGTCTGTAGACTTTAGAAATAAAGTCCAACTTAAATACTTAGCATGCTATGAACAGCGTACCTTTGTATTGATCGTGCCATGAGCCGTTCGTTCCCAACTCGAGTTCTCTATCGTTCAAACGAGCAATTTCTTTGACAACGCTGTCCACTCATCAGAGGCAATGTCGAGACAGCGAGCGAGTTCAACGCACTTCATGACGGCCTCGGCTGAGATTTTGTACTCCGAGCCGCAACCCGAATACACAACTTTTCAAAACAAAACTTCTGCACGCAGTGCAACATGTCGTTCACTCTCCCTCCTCTCCCTGACGCTGAAGATACATGGGGTCCTAATCCTTCTTACGCTAAACTTCCTATCCATGAAGTCCCATATGCACCCTACTCAAAAGCCGACAAATTGGGCAGAGTCGCAGACTGGAACGATCTCGATGGAAACAAAAATGCTAACCAAAATCAAGCCTCATTCGCGCAGGCTTCTTCTACTACGCAACGCGGTGGTCGTTCCGGACGTGGAAGAGACGGCCAAGCAGCGTTTGGCAGCGGCACCACAAACACCTTTGCTTACTTCCACGTGGAGGACGAATCCTCCTTCTCTTTGGTGGACAACAAAATTGGTGGTCCTCGTAGAGCTGTAGGGTTTGGTGGAAGAGGGCGAGGAGCGCCTGCCAGAGGTGGCGCATATGCGGGCAACACTCGCACATCCACCCAGAGAGGACGCGGCGGCAATCTTAATGCTAGGGGTGGTCAAATGAACCGTGGAGGACGAAGAGGCTGGAAAGAATGGGATAAGGTGAGCCTTGTCATAAACTTTACTGTTAGGTTGTGTATTGAAAGTGTTCAGAACGCCCCTCGACGAGAATCTTCTGTGGCAATCAACCCAGCTTGGAAAATGCTTGAGGAAATTGAGTTCACGAGATTGTCAAAACTCCGTCTCGACGTCGATGAACCAGAAACCCTGTTTGTTTTTCTATCCCTCAAGTCATTCTCGCAAACACTGAGTACTTAAACTTTGCCAGCGAAACCTATGGTCGTCTGTATCAGTATGAGAAGTCATACGACCGCGTCAACACGAAAACCGAGCGACCTCTCCAGATTATGGATCGCATTCGGTACAACACCACAACGTCAGATGATCCAGTCATCCAACAGGTTCGGGCATTTGACCGGATCTTCTTTTGTTTGCTAATCTCTGGTTTCTAGCTTGCCTCTCGCAATGTTGCCTCCATTTATGCGACTGACTCAATCCTGAGCGTCCTCATGTGTGCTCCTCGCTCGGTCTATCCTTGGGATATCATTATTGTACGCGAAGGGGACCATCTGTACTTGGATAAACGTGATGGCGGTCCATTCGGTAAGTTCGCCACAATCATTGCCGTAGACGTAACAACTCAATCACGGAATAGATACCATAACCGTCAATGAAAATGCCGCAGAGCCTCCCGTTGATCCCGAAAAGGACAAGGAAAAAGATGCCTTAAATAGCGCACTGTCCTTGTCTTTGGAGGCGACCTACGTTAACCAAAACTTCTCATTCCAAGTAGTCAAGGAAGACGCGCCTCCACTGGACTTCGAAAAGCCTAATCCTTTCTATGGACCCGACGAAGTGGAACCTTTGGCCAGTTGTGGCTACCGATATCGACTATTCGACCTCAGTCTCAACGAGGACGAAGACATTAAAATCGTCGTTAGGACTGAAGTTGATGCCTATCAACCCAGCACCGGAAAGGGCGATAATGGCCTCATGACTATCCGAACATTGAACG
The DNA here is from genome assembly GCA_001630475.1 of Sistotremastrum niveocremeum HHB9708. Classification (NCBI taxonomy): domain Eukaryota; kingdom Fungi; phylum Basidiomycota; class Agaricomycetes; order Sistotremastrales; family Sistotremastraceae; genus Sertulicium; species Sertulicium niveocremeum. The sequence continues at coordinate 662,554 of KV419396.1, forward strand.
AATTTGATTCCCGTGCTCCTGGTGCTGGAGGTGCACCTGATTGGCGCTCGAAGCTGGACAGTCAACGAGGTGCTGTAGTAGCCACCGAGATGAAAAACAATAGTTGCAAGCTCGCCAAGTGGGCCGCACAAAGTATTCTAGCCGGTGCTGAGACCATGAAAGTTGGGTATGTCACACTGGTTCCGTCCTATAATAATTCTACTAACTTTGCCTGTTAGATACGTCTCCCGCGCCAACCCTCGTGATAACTCTCGCCATGTCATTCTCAGCACCACGACTATGAGACCGACGGATTTCGCCGCGCAACTCAATGTTTCCTTGTCTAACGGATGGGGTATTGTTCGAACTGTCACAGACATGTGCATGAAGTTGCCCGATGGCAAATATGTTCTCATCAAGGACCCTAACAGGGTACGTCCTTTTTCCAGGCTTTAGTGTTCCCGCTGACTTTTCATCGCGAATAGCCCGTAATCCGTCTGTATGCCGTCCCCATGAGCGCCTTCACAGGAGAAGAAGAGATCGAGGAAGAACCGATACCAGAGGAGGAAGCGGAGTAATGGTAGTCCGATGTATGTTAAGGACGTCAGTCGTGACTATAGTCATTTGTTATCGTTCGTTAGCTCGAAGCAGGATTTCAACTGCAGATTCGGTATTGGGTCTGTTCTCGGCGTGAGCAAATAGCATATGTTAACAGAGTAACAGACTGCGTACGTTTGCCTTAATGCGACGATAACAGACTGTCTGGGTACGTCAGGGAACATACCAATCACTTCCTCGATTTCTGTAGCGCTGGGTTCTCGTAAACCACGTCTCCCTGTCAGCTCGTTCATCCACTCTCTCACTACAGATGTGCCAGTCGTAGGTGCTTCAGGTGCTTCTGCTGGTGGAGCCGTACTTGTTGTGATGACTTCCGTGTTCTCCGTTGAAGGTAAAGTCACATTCACCGGTTCAGGAATGGCCAGATTGCTACGTCGGGGAGCCCGGGTGCTTCCTATGAGTGGGGTAAGATAGCGGGTAGCAAGTCTCTGAGCCCATCCTGGGAGACGGTAGACTTTCAAGCCAACAATGTCAGAGTTATATAGTTGGCTTGCAAGAAGGCCGACGAGTGAGGCCACCACAGAGCCGGGCATTCCAGATATCATCAACTGAAGAAAGGATAAGTTAGGCCCAGTTTCTTGACTGACTATTCCTACCTGTGTGGCCAAGAGATAGATGTGAGACTTGTTGGAGAAAGTAACAAGGAAGATGCGATAATCGTAGGAAGATGGCACCAGACGGTGATATTGGTACAAAATGGCGAACACTAGCGCGAACGGACCAGGTGGAACAGTGTTGAGGGATAGTCCGTGAAATAGAAGTAAGGCGGCGAAGAGAAGAGTAGCAGATAATGCAGTCGACACGAAAACAAATGACTGAGAGAGTGACTGTTAGCGTAAAATCGGTGTCTGCAGGTTATAGCTGGCTTACAGCGAATTTCAAGCTACCAAACTGCCGCTCAACCTCTATTGCCGCAGTGAATAGCAATATTTCAGTGAGGAGAAGATCTCCAGAGGTGCCACAGGCCAGCTGATGGATGAGAAGGCGCCAGTACTGATTCAAATCATAAGCATGGAAGCATTGAAATTCGAGATGCCTCAACTTGGTGATCTCTAGAAATGTGGGGCGAGAGCTATTGCGAAGATAGCGTCGGTTTCTTACTGAGTTAACCCTTGCCACGCACTTGTAAATGTATGTAATGCTTGATGTCGAACAAGGAGAATATGAGCGAGAACGCGCCGACCGACAGCATCAGACCTTCAAACTGAGTCAGCATCCTATCCACGACAACGAAATGTGCCAATGATACCCTTTGAGACGGGGGCATGATGGAAAGATGCCATGGCGGATATCGACGCTGCGACGCCGTGCTATGAGCCCTGCGCTAGCAAGCGCTCAGGCACGGACGATCGGTCGGCAAACTCGTTTAGGTTCGAGCAATGGACCACACTATTATGGCAAATCTACAGTTTCATAAAATAAAGAGTTACAATAGATACACCACTGAAACAATTGATTGCCCGATACGATAGAGTTCCACTTATTAATTGACGGTCCATTGTACTTCTTCTGGATTAGAGAAACAGGAAAGGCCAAACCCTAGAAGATAGTGGTTGTGCTGGAGGAGAAAGCGGCCAGTTGGCAGGACATCCTTAAACGTCGAATGAATGTCATGGTGCAACGACACCAGTTGCTTGCGCGACTACTGTTTCAGCAAACGGCAGTATAGGCGTACCGAGACCTGGAGGACTAGGAGGACGTCTATTGTAGTTAGGTTCGCCATTTGATATCCGTGCAGTGGATTGTCGATCTGAAGGAGCCGATGCTACCTGAAGAGCCTGTAGGTCTGCGGGAGTGTGGGATGACCTGGAGAAATTGTGTATGTCAATTTCGTTCACTACCTTGTACACTCCTTTCTGACCGTGGTTTCTTATTTGGATGATCTTCGGAATCTTCACCGTTCTTGCCTGAAGTCTGAGAAACGAAACACATTAAAAACAGGGCGTCTCATTGGGGAAAGGGAGTATGGGAATAGCTGAGGGAGGCTTGAGGCGCACCTTTGCTGTTTTTGGGCGCTTTAGTGGGGGCTTAGGATGTCGCTCGCCCTCATCGAATACATAGTCGGGAAGCGCGGAACTGCAAGCCATCGATAACTGACATCGACAACGTAATGAGAATTCGCACCTCTTGATATGTCGCACCACTATCCCCATCTGGGTGGCCTGGAAATGTTCCCACATCTTGACCAGTTTAGCAAATTCAGCTGTTGGGTATGAGATATCCAGCCTTCGAGGACCCGTTGCTCCGACTGTAATTGGGTCATGATACACAGGGAGATCGAGACAGAGGATTGAGAGATGAACATACCAGGTTTGGGTTCTATGGATAATCCGATGTAAAAGGTCGTAGTGAAAACCGCACGGCCGCCTTCTTCGCCTTCGATATCTTTAGCCGTACGTTTCTTAAAGGAATCCCAGATTTCGCCCGAGGATGCAGCATTGAGTTCAGCCTCGTCGGTTACGAAGTACACCTGCTCAAATCCTTTCGTGAATGGATGAGCAAGTATTAATGATTCCACAAATTCAAGCTTCATAACAAGTTGCCGTAATCGTGATTCAACAGTGCCTGACCTTTGAAGGAGGAACCGGGATAGTGAAATCGTCAAAACGATGGAGCAAGAAATGACGAACCATTTTATTTGGGTATCTGCGTCTCCGCTGGAAGCAGTGATCTGGAGGTAATATCTATATTTGTGGAAAAAGTCATGCTTCGCGAATAGTTGTGACCATTGGGCCTTGTCCACCATGACCTGATCTACGATCTCCGCAGCTGAGAAACCATCAGTGCAGTCGACGCTTTTCGAGTCACATTACAGATACCTTTTCGGAATTCGTCGGTCATGACCTTATGTGTTGATTCAGTCACATTGTGAGTGGAACACATTGCTGGATATGCGGGGGTAATGATGGGCATCCGATGTGCACGATCCGAGGGGTACAGCTGCCAATCGCGAGATAAGTAAATAGCATGCCTGGTGTTCTTTGATATCACCTTTGGATTCCACACTCGCACTTGTAAGGGACCCTCCTCAATCTGTTTCAACATCACTGGCTGAGGCCACGACCTATGCAAAATATAACAGATTAAAAATATCAACGACCTGTCACTTACCATCTATACATAATGGTGAAGAATCGACTGATCACCACACCTGCGTTGCCTTTCGGGTATAGTTGACATATTCGTGCAACAAGCATTGCCCATGCTACTCCCCCAAGGAAACCCATGACATTTGAATAAATCGCCCGTCCTATCAGAGATGTAAAATCCATGCTGAACATGAGGGACTATTCTTACTCTTGGCCCAGAGCTTTATACATCTCAGGGCGTCTCGGAAGACGACAACATCGGGCACAAGTCGAAGCATTTCATCAGTGACACGAGTTCCTAATATCGTCCGGTGTTAGCTATTGGAATTTTGATGATAGATGTAGCCATACCTCCAATACTTCGTATACACCGCTCATCTAGATTCTTCAACAGGTTGTCGTCCTGCAGGGTCAGATCATCACCAATCTGTGACAACGCTAAGCGGGCCATTAGCAAGTCAAGTTCAACTCCATTTATCTTCGCTTTGATGATTGGTACAAAGGCTTCTGGAACTCCCTAATTTTCAAGGCGATGAGGGATGGCCATACGTTGAAGTGGAAGTATCTCACAGATACTTCACTTGCGCCTTCGAATTCTCGGAGCATTGGTTCGAAAATGTCAAAGAAATCTTCTCTTGAAACATGTTTTGGAACGACACAAACTGTATCTATGTCGGTTCCCGGCCCATGAACTCCCAATCGGTAGGATCCAAAGGTGAAAATTTTGCCCCCAGCCTGTTTGGCTGCAGTTGCTGAGAGTCCTCGCATTAATGATACTTTCTCGACGAATTGTTTGACAAGGCCAGCCAGACGACCCAAAACGTGCTCCCTAGGCATTCACAAGCGCTCATCAGATTCGGATCATGTGTACTGAGCCTCGCCGCTGACGAAGTCGTGAGGAGATGAATGACACGGAATGAGTATCAGGTCGCGATGATGCAGGACAGGAATGTGGTTTAATGGTCAGACACGAGGGAACATCTGCTCCTCCTAGGACACGACTTCGTCAGGATGCCGTAGTGTAAACTCACCTTAGTCTCGTCTCCTCCTCAGTCTCAAATATCCCTTGGTGTCTGAGCTCTTCCATCAAACTTATAGTGATCGCCTTGTCGCGTTCCGTTGGCAGACTGAGGGAGATGGGAGCAGTCACTCCAAGGTGTCTGGAAGATTCGACTTCGGCAGCTGTTTTATTGTTCATAGAGGGGTTGAGCATACCGTACGGGGGGTTGTGATGTAGCCATTGAATGTTCCAATTGAAGGTGACTAGGCTATCGAGTTCTACGGCCGAGCAGGATGAGAGTACAAGACGAGCTCACTGCAGGATGGATTGAGTTTAGGCCGGCTACTTCCGGTAAACGTCTGTATTTTGAACTCGAACGGGTTTGTGGCGTCCGAGTCGGTTGTTTTTATGCACACTACCACAACTTCATGCATCAATATTGTTTGAATGGACGCATAGTAGTCCATTGGTGTTACCAGGAACTGGCATTCATGGGTGTGCGTTCCTGACTCAGGCTGTTGTGGCTTTATAAGCCAGATTCTACCCGGCCATCTCTGTTGCGACACTATCCCCAGAAACTGACCGGCATTCAGACTGTGAAAATTGAGTGCGAGTGCTATCGGGATTGCTGTCAGATATACTAAAAATCGGTGAAATTACGAGGCAACATAGATGGAAGAAAGATGAAAGTAAATGGAGATAATGGTCCGAGTCCGATCGCAATACAACAAAGGCATGAAAGCCCAGGCAAGTCCGTCTGAAGCAGAAAGGGAAAAAAGGACATGCACACATGAAAAGACTGGTCACTGTTTAGAGCGACGTTCTCCGGGTCCAGCCCTTCTCTGATCCTCCTGCACGAGAGGCATCCGGTAACGTTTGCACAGCTCGACGGCGGATCAGAAATGTAAGTATCACGACGAGCGCTATACCCAGCGGAATTCCGACCGCCAATCCTACGGTTCGAGAAGTATCACTACCGCCTGATTGTGGCACTTGAGTGCTTCCCGAAGAACTTGAGTTGCCGGACGTCGATGTCGATGTTGCCTGGCCGCTGGCCGTGGTACTGGTCGAAGAAGGTTGACCGAACTTCGGGTTTGCATTCCCCGCGATAGGCCAGAAGTCGCCTTCAGGGGGTTGGATACAAATTAAACTGCGAAACAGAAACGTTAAATTGCATCGCGGCTTCATTTCGCTGAGAGCGCGGCGTACCCATCACCGTCTTGAACGGAAGCAAACTCGCTTTGGAACTCGGAACCAGTGGCGTTCGCCAGTACATATCTATCAAAAGAAGGCAATCAGCACAGCATTCGAGATCCGACACATAACCCAAAAGTACGTACACGAATGCTTCAGGGTCGATAGTCTCCGTTTTGGTGCAGTTTGGCCCAACTGCTCCAAAGAACGAAGTGTTTCCTACCAAGGTATTGCCCTCCACGGTGAAATTGCGGACACCATTTGCAGCCATGGCAAACCCAAATCCACCAGTAAATTGGTTGTTTCGAACGATACCATTGAACGAGATATTGTGCAAGACCCGATCACCGAACCAGACCCCTGCAAAGCCGGCATCAAAAATGCGAGCTGAAACGATGATGGCAAAAGTTGTTTACTGGGTCCCATGGCAATGCCTACTTTGATCATGGCATCCTGATTATTGATGCCTTTGGAGTCGCCCGGAATTTCTTCGCTGGTGGCAAAGCCTCCAATGATGGTATTGTTTTGGACGATGGTTCCCGTGTAATCTCCTCCCCAAGGCGTGTAGTCGACCATGTTCTACCTCGACATTATGATGACGGAATCGATCGATTGATGGACGACCTACGATAGCACCCAATAGGGTGTTGGTCTCCACCCAGATCGTGTTGTTTTCGACGATCGTCCCGGGAGCACCAAACAAAACGATTCCGCCATCGGTTGGGGTATTAATCATGTTGTTCCTGACGATACTTTTTGGGCAAGCTACGCTTATGCCATCGGCCCATTGATTGAAGAGATCAGATCCGCCTGCGGATTTGGAATAGGTATAGAGGTGACAAAGACGAGACGTTGGAACTTACAAGGCCCGACATCATTATTCTGGATGGTCATGTTGGAGCAGTTCAATTGTCCCTCGGCCGCGTGCATGCATGACCAACTGCGGGGGTCGAACGAACGTACGAACTCGATCACTTGACCCGTCGTCGGTCCTCCCATCTCAATGTTCGCGCCACCGGTGAGAGGAAGAACCCCGTTTCGCGTGCCATTGATCTAATCACAAAGGTTAAAGTCGCGCGAAGAGTAATTTAGCTCGTCGGGTATATTGTGATCGCAAAGGAAGTTTCAGGCACCTGGATATGATGCAGTTTACAGCCGTTGCACGTTGCGCATTGACCGTTGACAGCCGTCGAATGGCCCGAGCCGTCGGTAGCCCTGGACCCGCTGACGACGAGAGTGGCGCGAGTATCATCTGTCACCGAAGAGTGTGTTAGGCCTGGGCGCATGCACGACACGAAACCAGAAGCGAGGCGGACCTGTTGGATTACCAAAGGTTGTGATTTCCTGGTTCGGCGCCGCAAACTGCAGTGAACGTCATGAGCGCCGGTGGTAAGCCGGCTGAAACAGAGGATTACCGAGATAGGTTGCTGGATAAGATACTGCTGGCTTGGGCATAGGCTAGAGTACGAGACGCGACAGAATAAGCCAAATGGAATGATGAATGATAGTCGTGGCGCGTTCACTTTAGGACGTAGCCTGGGCCTGATGTTGCTAGGAGATTGTTCAGTCTGGTCGTGACGGTGTTGGCCGGGTCAGCAGGCTCGCAAGCTACTGCTGCTGCACGGGGTGCATTATGATGTACAGTAAAATCGCTGAGTATAGGATTTGGATTGCTCAGATGGATACGGCTGCACAGGAAAAAATGAAACGCACGAGTGACCCCGCTTATGAAGGTGGCTAGCTTCGGTGTTTCTTTTCAAGACGACATCTTCATGGAGATTCTGCGATGAGACGGTAACGTATAGGCCAAACGAGCTCAAGAGAGCGATGAAAGTGCGCATCAAAGAGTGACGGTTGTCGATAGACAAGCTGGTAGGAGATAGAGACTAAGAGAAGATTGAGGGTTCGCCGGCGCCGACCGCAGATGCGAAGAACGTCCAGCGCGTGTTTTTCGAACCTTGGCAGCGCAGCCAAGAATATTTTCAGGAATTTACATGGAACGAACAGCTCGTGCTCATCGCGGCGACCGACGCCCAATATTTCTTGCATTTTGCTCGAGACAGCATGGGCAAGAGCGTAGTCGTCGTCCGGCTCATCGGGCCGGAGAGCGCCGTGCATAGCAACGGAGGCTGTGGTTCGGGCTGGTCACGTCACGGTCACGGTTGGGTTGAGGATGACATCGACGATAGCGTTCCCTCGCACCGAGCAACACCATGGACGAAGCTCTTACACATCGTTGCACGCCTTGAACCGTCTGGAGCTTCCGTCTCTCACGTCGCGCCCTTCGTTTGCTAATTCGATGCTGTCTAATCGCACCGCGGCTTTGGAAGTGCACAGCCTGTTTTATGGACATTTCGACGAGTCTCACCATCAATATGCTACCGGTGTCGATCGCACTGGTACAGACACCCCAGCTCAGCTTCTGCAATCAACTGATAGAAGCAGTCTCAATGCCGCCTTTGAGAGAATCTATGAACCCAATGCCAGTAAGTCCCGAGCATTCGTGATCAAAACATGATGACGGTCGCCCTACATTCGTGATTCATGACACGAGACTCACGTTCTCTCATCAATTATTTTGCAGTGTAAGCCTATCCTGGTCCTGGCCGAAGCAGATCGCTCACATCATTATCTGCTGATTCCCCGCATTCCGCTCATTCGTTCCGTCACACCCTTGCTCTCGCTCGCGCGCCAAAATGCCATCATTTTCGGCGAATTATTATGTTTTGTCTAATCTACGCTCGCTCGGCTACACACGCATCACAGATACGAAAATCCATGGATATCAGCGAGTAATCGATGTATCATCAGGGACCTGAACGAGCTTGGCAAGAGGATGGGCTCGCTGGACGTGCCTCGGCCGTTTACGATGCTGCTCGGACGGTGGCGAGGGAAGGGACAGTCAGCGGCCTGGTTCAAGGCATTACGTATCTGGAGCGAGCTTGGAGAAGTCTGCGAAAGCGAGAGCTTCGGTAAGTGGATCTGTGATGATCGCGCGGAAAAGACGTCTGACCCAATTTCCTAAACAAGATGGGACGCGAACGAGTGTGATCGAACACACGATGCACGTCTTGCTACTGCCAGGCCTGCACACCGCCTCGCCCAATTCGCCGGGAACGTCAGAGGTGGTTCTGACAGAGAGTCAAGTGGAGATGGGAGTACTGGGTGGACGGGCGCTGGGGACTGTGTCGCGGCCGCAGCTGGTGGTGCCGTACGCGAATGTGACTGTGCCTGGTCGAAGCCCTCTGCATCTGCAGCTTCGGGTGATAACGCGGCTGTCGTTTAACGAGCAAGGAAGAGTAGCACGACACCGGGACTTTGTTGACGTCAAAGATCTGTTGAGTCTAATTCCAGGAGCGGGAGCAGTTCAGTGGCTGGGGGCGACGGCAGCAGCGCGAGGGGTTGCGGTGGTTGGGGCCCTGATTCGAAGAGCGGGCGGGAGAGGGGGCCCGGACAGGGACAGGGGGCTGGAGACAGAAGACGAAGGTGAGTATGGGAGGGGACTGGGATTGAGTGGGTACGAGGCCGGGGCGCTGCTGGCTGGGCGGGAGAGGTCACCGCAGCGGGCGCCGGACGTGGATCGCGACTGACGACGAGGAGCATAGGGTGCATATACGCCTGTACTATTAGTGTACGCTACGATACTCTGCTGTATTCGGAGAGGGCGGGGCCAAAGAAGGCTCGGCTGTGTGGACGATAATTACAGACGCCGAAGCCCCTGTTCGGCGGAAAAGAAGAGGGCAAAGGGCGAGAATGGATAAACCGCGGGAGAACGGGATCGAAGCTGAGTCGCGATGAAACAATATTCGACGCTTATCGAGCTTGTCGACCAAGTCTGAAACAACACCGTGCTCGTCGTCGTCGTCGTCGTTGCTCGCGCTGTCAGCGTCGTGCTCATTGGATGGGGATCGCTCGCCGTGATGGAGTCGATGACACGCAGCGACGGGCGGAGTGTGCGGCAGGCCCCGCGACCCGAGATAACGGTAGCCGGCAAATACTGACAAATACAAGGCAGTGCAACCGGCTTTGTTGGTTTGTATGTTCGTGTTTGGCGGCACTGCTGTCCCACGCGTCGCGTACTAGAATCCTCGCATCCGGAATTTCCTATATCTGCAAGTAACTTATCCCTCTCCCCCTTCGTCTCTCTAATGGACTTTGACTCTCCCCCCTCGCTCTCCCTCTCGCCCTCTCCCCGCACCTCCGTCGACATCGACGACCTCGACGCCTACCTCCCCGACCCCTTCGCCATCCTCAATGACGCCCGCCCCAACCCCGCCCCCGCCCTTTGGCCGCCCTCCTTCTCCAACTCCTCCACTGCTATCTCTTCTGACAACTACCTCCACGACATGTTCAACGAGCCCATGAGACAGGATTCAATCTCAGAGTCGTCCCACTCACACCTCACCCACCTTCCCCAGCCCTCTCTCTATCGTCCACCTTCAGAGTGGGCCATGGGCGGTGGCTTTGACTCCAATACTGCTTTTTCTTCGTCTTCAAACGACTACCACTCGTACCAGCGAAGAGCGTCTTATCCTTATGCAAGACATGAAAACGAAAATATGGGCGTCCACGAGTACAACAACTCACAGACCCACCTCCCACTCTCTGCTGACCCCCTTGCTCTGCACCACCACGCGCCTCTCGATGAGTCTCCTCGTCACTATCTCGATTCACCCCATTCGTCTCTTCATGACTTTGACCACTCCGACTCGGTCAAATCCGAATCTCCCCTCGTTGTCCCTACACAGCACGTTCTTCCCCCAATGCCTCACATTTACCGACCCTCTTCCTCTCACTCCCAGGCGTCTTCAAATGGCTACCCTGGCTCCCAGCCCGTCGTTCACGTCATGCACACAGACGACGCGGCGAGCAAGGAGACTCAGTACCTGCGCCGTCGCTGTAACAACTGTCATACGACGGAACCGCCTTCCTGGCGACGATCGACCCTGAACCCCGGCAAAATTGTGAGCTACTTCTCCCCACACTTCTGCGTGGTCCAAGCGAGACTGACTTCTTGATTTTCCCAATAGGTGTGCAACAAGTGCGGTCTTTACGAGCGAACCCATCTCCGACCACGTCCCCATCGGTTCGACGAGCTCCGCGCAGGCAACCGCGCTCGTCGGGCCGCTACGACTTCTAGCATCAACGCCAAACTCTCTCCAAAAGCACGACCTGTGGGCTCTCCCAATTTCGTGAAAAAGGAGCCGCGAGACTATGAGATGATGCAGCGACACAACATCGTCCGCCGTCCGAGCAACGCGAGCATCGTGTCGAGCGCGAGCGGAAACTCGGACTGGGACGACTCTGTCTCTGCATACAACTCGTCGACGCCGAGCTCTACCTATTCCTCCCCGATGATGTCCTCGTTCTCCATCCCAGGCATGCCGCGGTCAGCCTCTCCCACTGGTGCGCGCGAATTGGATATGCCGATCCGGCTACCCAACGCGCCGCTGTCGGATATTGCATCGATGCAGCAGACATCGCCAGGCACCAAGTCGCCGATGAAGTCTGCGACTTCACCCTACTACCCGTCGATCACATCTGATCACAGCGGGCGGCGGTACTCGCAGCCGGACAGGCGATACACGACGGGCAGTGCGCCGATCCCCCCACCGATGGTGGCGAGCGAGACTGGCTGGCACACTGTCGCGACTGACGACCGCGAGGCGAAAGTGGAGGCGTAGAGTGCCCCGTTCGCCTCCGCATATAATAATCTATTCGTCGACGACGCCCAAGGCATCGACTTGTATTTGTTTCTTTTTATTCCCCCGTCATCCACTCATCTGTCGTATATTATTTCGTTCAAGTTTTGGCAGCCCCTTTGCTTTCCTCTCCATCTTGTGCATTTTGGTGATCTTTGTTATTGGATATAGCCATGCACCATACGGCGCGCCCGTGCATTTATTTTATATATCTCTGCAGTAGTACAGGAAAAGAAAGTATAAGTTATTTATCTGCTCAGCATATATGTACCATAGTTGCTACACTTTTAACGAGTGCATTGAGAGACTGAAAGGGCAGTGGACCGAGTCGGACCGAGCCGAGGAGGTGAATCGGGAGGCCGTAGAGTGAGAGTGAGACAGGAGGGCAAAGTGAGTTCCTTGCTGTGTGCATGAATGCGACTAGGACGTCGAAGCACTCGAAGACGCTCAGCTAAGCGGCGAATTACGAACTGGGTGAACAGATATCCCACCACGAATTTCCTTTTTCGGAACACAAGTGTTTCAGAAATTGATCCGTAGTCAACTCGTCATTTCCTTTGGCGGTGAGCTCGAGGTGGATACTGGACGTCGTTGCGCCACCGAGCTCAGCTCAACCGAGATTTCAATGTACTGTTAGTTGGCCAACGTGTCTGCAGTCGAGTACATGCGTCAGGCACGAACAGAGTGCAAGTGCGCTGGCCGAGTCTGCGAACGCTTCCGAGGCAATGCGCCCGCTCGTTGGGGCCCTGTATGCTGCTTTCGATGCCGCACAGGGTCGTTGCATTGTCCCCTCGATCACGTACAGTTTAGGCTTCACAACGTCAGCATCTGAACGTGCCATACAAACTCTTCCCCAACCATCTCCGGCTTCTTACCTCCACCCTTATTCAATTAATATTAGAATTGTCGGGCTGTCTCAGTCGCCGTCGTGGAGTGCGCGTATGATCTACTGAGCAGCGCTGCCGCCTTGTGCTCGACTGTCTGCTTACCGAATTTTCCAGCTCTCGAGAGTTTTCAAGAAGCCGTTTCGTGCATGCGCCGTCGTCAGGGCGTAGGGAACCCACATGTGAAAACTTTAGCCTGTCTTGTTCGATTGGACCGACCGAGCAAAGCCTATGTTCTTCTTCTTCCACGTCCCTTTTCTTTCTTCCCCATGTGCTACGAATCCCCGATCGCCCAGACCTTGTATTTGCAAATGAACCCATCGAAAAACTCAATAGAACTCGCTCCCGCTAAGGTCTTTCCGCTACCCGATACCCGATTGCCGATCTCCGAACCCGTTTCCGGATCCGCTTCCGCTGCCGTCCAGCCCTGGCTCTCCGTGCTCAGATCTCCATCTCGCAGTGCATGTTCCACGTCAGACATGCGACTCTGCTCCTGAACAATCGTCTAACTAGAGCATATGCAAGTGCGCCTGAACTGCGCTGGCCTGGTTGGGCCGTCGTTATAGGCATCGAGACGCACGTCCAGATCAAGAGCCGCCATAAATTATTTTCGAGTGCGCAGACTTGTCCTTGTTCTGAATTCATGCTGACCATATTCCCAAGATGGCACACATCCTAGCGCGCAGCTAGACGACTCGACCTCTGTACTCGCCCCCTTTGACCTCGCACTTCCCGGAGCGCTGCCTGTATGAATTTCCCCGGCATCGCCTGCGCTCGGCCTTTGTACACCCGTATTCACTCCTGCTCAAGGTCCTCAACAGAGTTTGCGTTCAACTTGGCATCCGCGCTGCCATCGCTCTACGTGCAAACTGTCAGAGATGGTCTTCCTTTGACCGCAAGCATTACTTCTACCCTGATTTGCCCGCCGGCTTTCAAATTACACAGCATTATCGCAAGTCTCTTATCCAGCGTTTAACCTCCAATCTAACCTTATCCTCTTTATTTTATAGACCCCTTTGCAAAGGGCGGATCGCTCGCCATTTGGCCGGACAAGGTGATTCGAATTGAACAAATACAGTTGGAACAGGTATGTGCTCTGAGGCTCCTACATTCGGGTATTCATATGTGTTGGTCAGGACACTGCAAAGACAACCCATTTACCCAGAGAAACGTTGGTAGACTATGGCCGCGCAGGTGTGGGCCTGCTCGAAATTGTTAGCCGACCTGACATGAGGTTGAAATTCCGATTAACATCCTCGCCCTTTCTCATTTTCCTATAGGTCTCCTGAAGAAGCTACAGCATATGTCAAGACACTCCAACATGTGCTCAGAAGTATTGGCGTTTCCGATGGAAATATGGAAGACGTTTGAATTTCTATTTATTGTTGTCAGAAACCCTTTGACGCTGGACTAGGGCTCGCTGCGCTGCGACGTCAACGTTTCCGTTAATCGGCCAGGCGAACAATTCGGCACCCGTTGTGAAATTAAGAATCTGAACAGTCTGAAGAATATGACCTTGGCCCTCAGCACGTCTCCCTACTCTATTCTAGGGCATCTGACTCATCTCAAATAGACTGTGAAATTAAACGACACGTCGACCTGCTCGAGCGAGGCGAAAGCGTTGTCCAAGAAACGAGAGGATTCAACGAGGACACCGTCGAGACGTTCACTCTTCGTCGAAAGGAAGATGCTCCAGATTATCGATACATGCCAGACCCTAATATCCCGCCCCTGATCATCACCGAGGTAAACTCCAGCGCTTCATATCCGTCCCGCTCGGATCATGCCTATGCTTATTTTCATGTATAGAGTGATGTTCGGGCAGTTAGAGAAGCGATGCCGCAAGTGCCTGAAGAGATCCGCGAGCGACTCGTGGAGCAGGGTCTTCCGGATCGTGATATTAACGTTTTGTTATCGATCGATTCGGGTGCGACGGTGGGATTTGACGGGCACGTTAGTGATGGTGCTGTCACGTATTTCACTGAGGTGTCGAAGGGACGGAGTCCCAGAGTCGTCTTGAATTGGTTAGTTGTTTTTGGATAGTGGTTTCGGAGCTGATGGCGTTTAGGATCGTGCATGAACTGCTTGGACAGTTGGTTTTCCATAAGCTTTCGTTTGCGGAGAACCCTTTGTCGGCTACGCAGCTTGGCGAGTTGATTGATTTGGTGACCGCTGAGACCATAACTAGTGAGCCTGGCGTTCTCGTAGTCTTCGGGCGAGTATCGATTATGTTTTTAGCCCGAGCAGGGAAAGACGTTCTCAGACAGATCATTCGCTCACGCACAGAACTTCGAGTGAAGGACATCGTGCGGGAGATGGGTCTACTCCTCGACACGTCCAGTCTAGAAGAATATTGCGCCGCTGCTATTGCTGCGCTCCCTTCAGAGGCCGACGCTGTGAGAGGTGGAAACCCCAAGCCCTTGAACAAGCTTATAGGCTATGTCATGCGACAAAGCAAAGGTGCCATGCGTCCCGACAAGACTTCCGAGTGTCTTCAAAAGTTACTCTCAAGTGGCTAAACTAGGAAACACATTTTAATTTGACTATCTTGTACAGCTTCTCACTACTTTATCATTATACAGTCACCTTTTGCTCGAAGAATTTCTCCCACTCTTCAGTTCCCCAAGAGCTACTTACATCTCCAGCGACCAGGCCATCCCAAAGAACGGTCGGGGACACATGGATCCCGTTCTGCCTAGAATATTTGACTGGGGACTTATCAGCATTCGCTCAGATAAACAAGGGACCGGACGCAGCTGGTGTATTTCAGTTCTTCAGTAACCGCTGTGCCGCCGTTTGGAGTACTCTTCAACAACAACAAGTCGTTCACTTTAGCAGCTTGGTCTTCGGTGAGGACAGTTGCGGAGAGTTTCGCCAGTTTCTCTCGAATTTGGACTGCTGTCAATTTGGACGCGGGGATATCGAAGTATTCCTGCTGGACTTCGAATAGCTGGAGGTGGGTTGAACATGTGGTAGCATAAGGGAATTCTCGGAAGCCCACCTTGAGACTGAACGGCCAAAAGTTCTCTGGAGAGACTCTCGCTACCTGTCGATGACGCGATTGATTGGCCCTTTCGGAACGGGTAATCTGCAGGATCACGCACTGCTAGGCCGGCCTCGTGGACGAACGTGGACGATCCGTGCCATGGCTGGACTTGATTGCGAAATATGACCTTGACCTTCCCTCCATATTTGCCTAGAATCCATGTCGCACCATGCTGCAAGAGATGTCGAGAAGTCTGCACTTACCGTTGGGTGCGATCAAGGGTTTCACAGAGGTCTCCATTGCCTTGGCGAGCTTAGCACTGTGGTCGCTGTTGATTATCGTCCTGGATTAATTGGAAGTATATAACCTGTAGGGGCATATATAGTCCACTATATGCAGAAATTCACTTAGCATTCTCGATGAGAGGCACCCAACGCCTACCAAAGAAATCGAGCGTATGAGGCGCATCGATAGGACCTGCAATTATCAGAGAACGGAGCGAGGGTTGCAAAGCCATGATGGTTGAGGGTTAAGATAACTTGAATGTGATGTCACGAACGGCTTCACGCGGTTCTAAATACTCTTCGGCGCAGGACCGCGCGCTCTGAACGATGCTATTTCATCAATATGTTATGGCCATAGCAAATGCAGTCCGCGACGAGGACGGACAACGACTAGCCGCTCTCGTTCGTATTTCAGGACAGGAAGCTGTCAACCTCCTGCGCGACTTACGCGACAGTCGAGTGAGTTCTCGTCACCGAAGGCAGCGTCTCAACCGGTCGGATGCCAATGTATCCCTCAGCGCACTTCTCTTGCTCGTTTCTCGTCTAGCATCGTTGATCCTTGGGGTGAAATTGCCATCGCCCATGTCCAAGTCCTTGTCAATATCGAAGACAAAAATTTCGTCGAGTCGTATCGAGAACAGGCGGCATTGCTCAAGTGAGCTTTTCAACGTGATCATTCTTCGACGAGATGTTGACTCGTATCTCCTTCGTGGTAGTCTGTTTTTGCGCTTCTTCGTCACCAAAAGCGGATGGACGTTGCCAGTCCTCTATACGGTACTTCGAGATTTGAGAGAACTGTCTGACAAGGTATGGCTATATGCCCTCTCCAATTTCTCTAGGACATGCGAACTCTCTCTAGTCGGATCAGATGGAAAAATCGCAGACTGGGAAGGCTGTAACAAAATGGCGAGAAGATGCTGCGCGCATTTGCAACAAGGCATTTAGCAGCTGCGTCACTGACAGGTATTTGCATATCGTCTGATTGAATTATTTCTGACATTCACTCTTCCAGATCATCAGCACCGGAAGACTCACGAAAATGGGGGATATATTATACTGTTGGTTTAGTTCTCAAAAGTTATTTCAAGGTATATTGTTTCCGTTACCGTTTCGAAAAGGTACTGAAAACGTCTAGGTGCAAAGAACTTCTCTTTCACGCAACGTCATCCGAGCCTTGAAAGCAAATAATGACATCCCACCTCTCACTGAATATCCGCGCGCCCATCAAGTAACCTATAAATATTATCTTGGGATGTTGAGTTTCCTCAATGAGGACTATGAACAGGTATCTCTTCTTTTTCAACTGCCTACTGTTTGACAAATCATCATAGGCCGAGCAAGAGCTGACTCAGGCGTTCTATCTTTGTCACTGTCAAGCACAGAGCAATCTTGAGTACGCCTTGGCTACTCTGCTATGCACAAGCTCATGTCGGTCTGGCTTTCAAGGCGTATACTCACCTATCTACTCCCTCTGAGACTGCTCCGTGGCCATCTCCCGTCCGATGAACTCTCATTCAGATTTCCAGCGCTGAAAGCACTCTGTGATCCCTTCATTAATGCAATCAGAAAA
Organism: Sistotremastrum niveocremeum HHB9708; assembly: GCA_001630475.1. Taxonomy (NCBI): domain Eukaryota; kingdom Fungi; phylum Basidiomycota; class Agaricomycetes; order Sistotremastrales; family Sistotremastraceae; genus Sertulicium; species Sertulicium niveocremeum. The sequence goes on from KV419396.1 coordinate 679,860, forward strand.
GGAGACTTGAAACAGTTTGATGATGCACTGAACGAAACTGCCACACAGAAACGACTACTGGATCTTGGTTTGTATCTGGTCTTTGAGAAAGCTCGAGAAATCTGCATACGTTGTCTGTTCCGACGAATGTCAGTGCTTCTAGTCGCAGTGCTCTGCTCCTTCTGAAGTTGCTTGTGCTCAGGTGGATTAGCGGTACTTCCAAAGGTACCCGAATACCCATCGCCATGTTCCATGCAAGCCTTCGAGTGTCAGGTCAAGATATTCCTGTGGAAGAGGCTGAGTGTATAGTAGCAAACATGATTTTCAAAGGTTTCATGCGTGGCTATGTCTCTCACGAGAAACAAATGGTGGTTCTAGCGCAGACGAATTCGTTTCCGAAGTTGTCCACGCGTGCAAACCCCTTTGCATATTAAATCTGTTGTAGCTGTCATTTTAATCCAATGGCTCTGTTTGTTCTCGCTAGACGCGCTCCCTTGGTGGCGGTGCACTTTCTAAGAGAAGACCTCGATCACACAACCTGCATGGGACCTTTGAAAGCAGTGATGGTCGACATCTGACCTGCTCTCGTCTGATCCAGGATGGGGAACTCGTCTTCAAGTCAAATAGCTCTGAATTCAGAGCCGTCGAGCCCACAAGAGACCGTTGCGGGATCTGATCAACGGCCATTAGGCCAGACGCCTGCTGGCGAGCCCGTATCTACCGTCCAGCATCCTGGTGAACGCTCCGATAATCGTCCTCGAAGAGCTACACGTACATCCTTGGGTTCACTTCAGGATCTCAGAGGTCGGCTTATGCGAGGGCGAACCATGACTATAGGATCTGCTCGGTTCGTTGCACCTCCCCCGTATACAGCTGAACCTGCGGCAATCCCGGCGCAGTCCTCAAGCTCTAGTTCAACGCCGAGTGTACCATCTGGACCTACTCAGTTGCCCCCAGGGTGGCCTGCTACAGGTCAAGCGCGAGATGCCGCCCTTGCATCCAGTTCTGCCGTTTCAGCCCCAGGTCCCAGCCCACGAGTTCCTGAGTTGACAGTAAACGTCTCAGCAGATCGTATACAAACCCCTCCGGTCGACACGAACCCTTTCAGACGCCTTCAAAACGCCTCAGTCAATAGCGCTCGAGATGTTAGAGGGGTTCGCTTCTCGTCAACTCCTGGGTCTGGATCATCAACGCCTTATGTTCAAAGCCCAGTATCTCCACAGGCCTCAATGCTGGTCCCATCATCATCGGACGGCAGGCGACGAACATCTGTTAGACGAGCTACACGCGAAGATCCTCTGGATATGCTGAAAAGGTGAGTTGTTATCATGACTACTTGTTTATACGCTGAAATCGATCGTCCCAGATACAAGACCGTCATAGTGGTCGATGATTCCAGCTCCATGGAAGGTGAGTTGTGGATTGAAGTAGGTGGAGATTATACATCCTCATTTCGCCGATTGTTCTTACCTGGCATATAGGCTCGTGAAGCATTGGCAGCCTTGGCGCAGAAGGCCCAACAATATACTGATGATGGCATCGATGTTCATTTCTTGAACGACGAGAAAGTCGGGCTCAATATGCAGGTACCAACCATCACTATATTGTGTCCGTTCGTACTCAGCAGTTCTGCTAGAGCGCATCTGCAATCGAGCGACTCTTCGATAGCGTGCGCCCGATGGGCATCACGCCTACCGGAGAAAAACTTGAAGACCTCTTGTTGGCTTACATGTTGAAACTCGAGCGCTGGAAAGAGATTCAATTCATCGACAACGATATCAAGAAAGAAGAGGTCATCAAGCCTATCAACTATATTGTCATTACTGACGGTGCTCCTAGTATGCCCTACCTTCTCTGTGTTCCCGTGCATGCGCTTATCTGACGCCATGGCAGCTGATGATCCCGAAAGCGTTATCGTTTCTGTCGCTAGAAGATTAGATGCTGGTAATTGGCCGTTGACACAAGTCGGCATTCAGTTCTTCCAGATCGGCGACGACCCCGAGGCTACAGAAGCACTGCAACAGTTGGATGATAACTTGTCAACTAAGCACCAGATCCGAGTAAGATCAATATTTGCGCCCTGGCATCTCTGACATGGATCTAGGACATCGTGGATACTACTCCCTATTCGGGGCAAGTAACCGCTGAACTCATTGCGAAAGCTTTGCTCGGTGGTATCAACAAGAGAATGGATGTGAGCGCGTTTATTTTAAGTTTGACCCTCATTAGCTTATCAGTGTTCAGCGGAAACAAATGTGACTGTAACTTGTAACTTATTCAATAGGATGTACTTATTGCATGTTGTATTTGTATATCGGTATGTTATCGTACAGGTGGCGTTCACTGTCACAACCATTAGTAACGATCCCAAGCATCAATGGTGAATGTCAGGTATTCAAACATCGATGCCTTCTCGGGGCTGCGCCTCGCGATACTTTCGACTCCCTTTCTGAAGAGCCTTACATGTCGATCCAGCTCGTCATACAATTCATCAACTGGTAATGGGAAGGCCAGACTGGGAGATCCCCCTTCTGGAATTGCTGAGCTTTGATCTTGTACAATGGGTTCGTCGTCTTCATCATCACTACTATCTGAGGGAGAGTCCTCGTCGGAGCTTTGGACATCGTCGACAAACGTAACTCGATTTGCTCTACGCTTGTGCTTGCGTGCAGCTCGCTTATGCTTTGTCCATGGATGCTGGGATACCGTTGGAGAAACGACAGCCATATTCGTCAGATGAAAGTGGAGGTGGAGAGTGAGGTCAAGAATCGTCTGAAGAATGTCGTAAAGTGAAGTGAACTGCCAAGGAATGAGTGAATGAGTGAGTGAAGGACAGGAATTGCTACTTACCTCGTCATGAAGAAAGCATCCTTTGAGGAGACGGTCAAGACTATACTCGAGTCAGAACGAGTATACCCATTGAATCCTCTTACTTACTAAGCCTCGTGACATCGTCTCAATTCGTCAACCGTTTGCAGGGACGTGAAAAGGTTGCAAAATTCCGTGTTTTGGCGGGATATCACCTGTTATCCGTTGGGCTGTTGGTCGTCTCAGAGAGAATAAATCACTGACGTATGTCGTAATGAAATCAAAAAGGACACTAAACATTGATAAGAGGAGATTCAAGCAACTTCTTAGAGAGCTCACCCAAGGAACCAAGACAGCCTCACTCGAAGGATTAGTAAAGACGCCAGAGGTTGTCCAGTGAGCGCGGTTTTCGTCGCCGAGACAAAAATACTGGTATCAATTAAACTCTTTGCCCGGCGCAGTTGGAGAAGGAGGGCTAATATCCGGGAATATATGACGGTGCAAGAGCCAAAGATGTAATTTGCAGGAAAGGTAAAGGCGTAATCCATTACCAGACCATCAAGGGCTTTCAGGGAACGATGGATGCTTCGTCTAGGTACTCGGCGAAGGTACAGTCGGATGCGTGTAGGATCCTCCAATAACGTTTTGCCATGTTTCGAGCGAAGAACATCACCGAAAGCCCTGTTGAGCCAGTGAAAATCGTCCCATGGTTGACTACTATCCATCTTACCCCGACAGTATGAGTTCAAGACGTAGCAAATGACAATCTCAATCACATACCCGTGCAAAGAGAACGTCACAAAACTGTGTAATGATATCTCCACGGCGCGTCAAACAGATATCCTCAACAGCGTTCAAGTGAGATTCAATTCGACATTCTGTCTTGAGCACATTCAGCAGCGCTGACTGAGCCTCCATATACTTGGGAACAAGGAAGGCGGAAAACTGGGCCGATATATCATCGAGGGATGGACACTGATTTTGGCCAATACTCTCGAGGACCGCGCTCTTGAAGGAAGGAGGGTCATTCATCCAATTCTCTAATAGCAGACGGCCTGACTCGTCGTGAATCTTCAGGGCCCGAAGAAGACCGACGGCTTTGCCAGTGGAAAGGATTTTGTCGGCATCGTGACTGAATATGGACGGGAGTCCTTCCGCCGGGCCATTCGCGTCTCTCGCTCGATGGAGAGTATATGCGTCCGCCCAGTAGTCGGGATCCGTAGGGTGTATCTCGCTTCGCTCGATGAATTTCTCAGATCCTTCCAATGGACCGAAGACCCTTGGAGTGGACCCAAGGTCATCTTCAAAGGGCATTCCATGTGCAATCCAAGTCATGACTTGTGCCCATAGGGGAGATATAGTGATTCCCAGTACGTGCAACAAGAATTGACCAGTAGCTTCGTTTCCTACGGCACGGAACCCATCCAGAGTGAGACATATGTTCTCAATGATACACCGGGTTAAAGATAGTTGGCGGTTCCGATGTATGAGAGGTTTGATCTTCTGTATAACAGTCCAAAGAGCTTCGAACTTAGATTCGAAATTGTCTGAGAAGTCTCGGTCGAGCGCCAAAAGGCTTGCGACCTTGTCAGAAAATCCAAGGCTTGCAGCATTGATGTCGTTTTCTTTTTCAGAGCACCAGCCATCAAATGCACATATGGCCTCCTGTACTGCTTGTTGTAGGGCTTCCGACGTCAAGTGACGATTGGTGCAGCTGATGTTCTGACAAAAGAGTCGTAGACGTTGTACGAGGGTTGCAGCTTCGGCAAACCGCGAGAGGATCGAAGCTTGGGACATCGGACTCAAATGTGACATAAGGGGGTGTTCGCTAGAAAGCTACATGGGAAGAAATGACAGTCCAGGTAAGTACAATCCTGTAGGTAGAGAAAAGGAGACGCCACGTACGCTATAGCGAATTTCTCCGTGTGGGTCTAATTCAGACGCAAAGAGGGAGGATGTAAAGCCCTGCATAGCCATGAGGACTTCTCTCAAAGCAAACGGTTCCGTGAAGAGGCTCTAGAGGTATGTCAAGCGTGAATCTTCTTGGCGAGCGTCATCGTACTGGTTCACCATCGGAGGTTTGCACCCCCCGCTGCAGCCTTTGCACTAAGTGTAACGGGAAGGCTGACGGCTTTGCAGGCATAAATGTATCATTGTTCCAATACTGCCGCTTGGTGAATGAGTCGATCGTACTCTCGGTCGTATCTTCTCTCTTCCAAACAGAAACGGCCGTCAAGGGGCCATACTCGCGATCATTCCAAGCTTCGCTGACACTCTTGTCTTCAGTATTTGTCGCCTTTTTAGCATCGCGATCTTCAAAATCCCATGAAGAAAGACTCGAGCTATCAGAGCCCGAGTCATCCCGTAAAAACCCTTCGGAGTCCTCAGAATTTCCCATTATTTCGCGCCAAAGCTGCCTGTCAGCGTCATTTGCGGACTCGGGATTCGTAGATTGTGCAAGGACTTCGTCGGCGAATTGAAGGGAAGCATCGCTAGCCGGACGAGACAGGGAGAGCTGTGAGATATGCCGAGTTTCAGTGAAACAAAAGGCGGCCTTGAATACAGAATCCTACAAGAAATTGTAGATGAGATGGTAAAGTGGACAGCTGAAATGAGAGTTGTGAGCATACGGTCTATACGGTATCGCAAGCCCTTGCCTTCAACTCCTGGTCAAATTCCAGTCGCTGTTCCACGCTGTGCACCAGACTTTGTCTAGTGATATCCAAGGCATCGGCAAGCTGATCTTGCAGTCGTACTCGAGCCTTTTGCATCATTCTGAGTCCCTTGGTCATTTGTTGATGTCATTATGTGCCGGATTCGAGACGTACCCTCTCAGTCGCAGGTTTATTTGATCCATGGTCTCAGAGCTTCCCTGAGGGGACATATTATCAATGTCTTTGGTGATATCGCGGAGAAGGGAAGCATGCTGAGGGTCATCTTGAGGAATGCCAGTGATCTCAGTTATCAGCGTCTCGTAAAGCGCAAATATTCGGGGATTCTGCCTAGGAAGAGGTAGTCGGTTGGAATGACGAGAGAAAGGTCTATTCGAGACACGTGAGAGAGGACGTGTCGACGCTTGAGACGGTGGCCTGGATTGACTTTGAGAACGCGTCTGCGACATCGCTGCCGACATGGACTTGCATGAGTGACGCGTGACGTCACGCCCGTCATCAACTTGCGAGTCAATGGCTTTCTTGTCGCGTCCAGGCCTGACTTTAGCACGGCTTTCAAGGAAAAGTCTCAGCCCAAACATCGCTAGTATAACTCCTCGTGCTTACTATGCTACTCGACCGCCCGGAGGTGGCAATCCTAGTATCATGGAGTCTCTTCCGAACACAGCGGCTGAAGTGGATGTCAAAGTTCCGCCACCTAAAGCTTCGCAACCCGCTGCTCAAAAACCCTTGCCTTACGGCGGATCATCTCCCGCGCTTGGAGATGAGGGTGGCTTGTCTGGGGATGGTGTGAACTCGAACGATTGGTCAAAAAGCTATTTTGGCTTGTCAAGTGAACCCTTTCCAAAAGAAGTGGCCAAGATTCTCCTGGCACCTGTTGACCCGCTGAACATTGAGATCAAACCTGGCAAGTATGTCAACTATACATTACCTGATATATTGTTTATCCCGCTATAGATGGCCTCATTTACCTTCCCGAGATCAAGTACCGGAGAGTTTTGAACCAAGCCTTTGGACCAGGAGGATGGGGACTTGCGCCACGATCTGAGACGAATGTTTCACCAAAGATCGTTAGTCGCGAGTATGCATTGGTTTGTCTAGGAAGGTGTGTGATGGTCATCTATGTTCATGTTTGAACATGCCTGATTTGTGGGCCAAGACTCGTCGCAATTGCTCGCGGGGAGCAGGAATACTTTGACCCATCCGGCATTGCTACAGCAGCGGAATCGTGCAAAAGCAATGCTCTGATGCGCTGTTGTAAAGATTTGGGTATTGCTAGCGAACTTTGGTAAGGGAGACTTTTTTTTATCGGAGGAGTGATCCCATTAACATCGACCAGGGACCCTCGCTTTATTAGAGAGTTTAAAGCGGCGCATTGCGTCCAGGTCTTCGCCAGTAATTCGTCGGGACAAAAGTGGGTTGCTCATTCTGATATATCGATAATTGCTGGGCTGACCGAAAGTATCAGAAAGAAGCTGTGGAGGCGCAAAGATCAACCAAAGTTCGAGTTCCCTTGGAAGGAATGAAGTCACCTCTCATAAATCATTTGTACATTATAACATAAATTAACCTCTGCTCTTCAAAATTCCAAGTTCACTGAATATTGTCGATCATTACGTCATCTAACTTGTCGATTTGCTTCCGGTGATGATCGGCTCTCGGCAACCATGATTCAAGCAGCCATCCTGACCGGTTTGTGCTCTGCCTTGTGCATCTATGGAGTTGGAACTGATGACATGACTTGAAGTCAGTGACACCGCGGCCAAGGACAATTCGTACGATAAGTCTGGTCCTGCTATACAAGAACTTCTCGTCAGCTCAGGGAAATACGATGTCGTTCTCACCAACATACTCCCCGACGACGAACATATGATACACGACGTTGTCCAATCTTGGGCTCAAAATGCTACATTTCCAGTGGATCTGATTATCACGACGGGAGGGACTGGCTTTGGGACTCGAGACAGGACTCCCGAGGTGCGTGGACTAGTATTCGCCTTTGACATCTTCTCACTAGTTTCTAGGCCATCACACCTTTGATTGAGAGGCCAGCTTCCGGAATCGTACATTTTCTTCTTTCATCCTCAATCTCTGTGACACCACTGGCTGCCCTTTCGAGGCCTGTGGCGGGGACTCACGGCAAAACGCTTATTATCACTCTCCCAGGCAGCGTGAAGGCCGTGAAAGAGAATCTTACCGCCCTGCTTTCTGCCAATCTGCTTGATCATGCCATAGATCTGTTGCGCGGTGGTAGTGGCAAGACGGTCCATCAAGCCTTAGCACATGCCGGAGATACAGCGTCGAAGGAGCCAGTGCAGTCTTCAGAACCGCCGACTCATATTCACCATCATCATCATCACCACCATCACGATCACCAACAACCGGTTCCACGGACAGTGTTGTCACACGACCCGTCTTTACCAGGTAAATCTGAACGATTCATCTATCAAAAGGCTGTCTGAACCCGAATAGCGACTTCCAGACATCGAATCTCGCCCTACCCCATTATCCCGCTAAATGAGGCCATCAAGACCGTTCTCACTAGGACGCCAACTCTGCCTGTCGTCTCCAAGAAAGTCGACGTATCCCTCCGTGGTCATATTCTAGCGGAGGATATCATCGTAGGTAGAGCAATCCCAGAATCATTTACCACCAATGTGGATGGCTATGCAGTTCGCTGTTCGTGATTCATATTGGATTAGTTGTGTGGATCCTTAACGGTTCTCTCAGCGTCCGACCCTCCAGGCAAATATCAAGTCGTTACTCCTCAAACCCACTCTTTGTCTAGCGCTTTGCCACCCGGTATCATATATCGTATCAACACTGGGGCTTCACTACCAAAAGGAGCAGACGCAGTCATTATGGTAGAGGACACGCTGCTGTCTTCAGCTCTGCAAGACGAATACGGGAACGACATTGAAGAAAAAGTGGTAGAAACTCTCGCTCAGGTTGCACCAGGCGAAAACGTTCGCAAGCCAGGTTCTGATGTCAAAGTCAATGAGCTCGTATTGGAAAAGGGAACTCTGATAGGAAGCGGAGGCGGGGAAGTGGGCACTTTAGCCTTTGTTGGCCGAAGAGAGGTAGCTGCTATTATGCTTATAATCCACCAGATCTTCAATAACATTATCTAGGTTCAAGTCTTCCAGAAGCCACGAGTTGCGCTCCTAAGCACAGGGAACGAGTTGTCCGACATCTCTGCCGCCGATGCTCACGAAGGGGTCATATATGATACCAATCGGCCTTCGCTAAAGACTCTCCTTGAAGGACTGGGATACGAAGTGATAGATCTTGGTATCGCCCATGACACGTGAGTGTTGCACATGGTATAAGCCTCAGTTCTCACTTGGCATACAGCATCGAAGAGCACGTCTCAAGTATGTCACGGGGCCTGGAACAAGCAGATGTCTTGGTCACCACCGGTGGATCTTCAATGGGTTCAACGGATCTGCTCAAGCCGGTTATTGAAAGGCATCTCGGAGGAAGTATACACTTTGGACGGGTCAGCGTTAAGCCTGGCAAGCCGACTACCTTTGCCACAGTGCAGCATGGAGAGACAATCAAGCCCATTTTCGGCTTACCAGGCAACCCCGCGTCTGCCCTGGTGACATTCTATTTGTTCGTACTTCCGTCCATACGCAAGTTGGGAGGCTGGCGAGATAATGCCTGTCAATTGCCCAGTATTCCTGTTCAGGTATATATTTCATTCATGCGTTTCAGCTGTCCTAACTGCAGTGAAGATCGCCGATGACATGCGTCTGGATCCCCGCCCCGAGTTTCATCGAGTGATCATCCGCCGAACAGGAGACAAGCTTGTGGCTTATTCTACAGGCGGACAACGGTCCAGTCGTGCGGCTAGCCTAAGCGGAGCGAATGGCCTGGTTGCTTTGCCGAGCACAAAAGATTCGGGAAGAACCAGTGTGAGTAAAGGTGAAATACTCGACGCGGTTGTGATTGGGGAATTGCAGTCCTTGTAGGGCACAGTGTACAATTGCAGAAGCCAAATAAATAACACGTAGCAAGCAGCATACTAATCATCAATCGTCTGGAAGCTCCGACTCCTGGAAAGAGGTAAGAAAAATTAGTAGGCAAAGTTTCAGACACGCACGAGGTCATCAATCTCTGCCTGCAACGCGCTTAGCTCTTTCTCCAGACGTTCACGCTGTTTAGTCAGAGCAGCTAGACGACGAGTCTCCATCTTAGCGACGGCGGAAGTAGAAGGAATCTTTGATCCAGTAGAAGATTCGGCGGCGCTGACCTGAAGAAATGTAAGGAAAGATTGGCAAGCCGGGAAGTGATTTCAGACCTTGGCCTGCATCGACGATGCTTCACGCTCCAATTCTTTCAGGGCTTTATCAGCGCGTGATGCGAGTGAATGCACATGTGGCTCGATCTCGTCTGCTAGTTGGGATTTGTAACGATGGACCAGGGAACTATTGACAACCACGAAGAGCTGTGATGTTTCCAGATATCAAGTACAAAAATTTGGCAGTAGACTGTTGGGCTCACGCGTTCGTTCTCTAGAACGGAAGCCATTCGTGGCAAATCAGAGACGCCTTCTCTTAATGAACTATGCGCATGATATATCTTGGTATCATGTCAGACCAGAATTTGTCGCAGTAGATGGCGAATTTACATGTTGAGATGCTGTGTTGACAGCCTCGACGCAAGCTAGCAGATGTGGACTGCATTCTTCACGTTCTGGACGTGGAACAGGTTGACCGCCAGGCCAAAGTGATTGCCGTGGATGTAGAGAAGCTGCTGAGGAGGGACGAGACATAATCGAGCCAGCGACCGACTCGCAGCCATGACGCGCTCCGCCCTGCCCTAAACAAACAACTTTATAACGCAAATTTTTAACTCACTCTTTTCTCCAGTGTCCTTCCAGCATTTGCACCGCCAACATTTCATGGCGTCCTGTCGTCGCTGAGGGAGCGAAGGTGGTTTTCGGACCACTCACGAGACCGACGTTTTCATGAAATTTATCTTGTTTCGTTTGTATTTCGCAGTCGACTTTGTCCATTGCGGGAGAGAAGCTTGATACGATTTCTGTTGACGGTTCCCCATACTCCTAATCCTGCCGTAAGCCTCTTGAGGACTGCAACTATGTTGCGTTGACGGTTGGGGGAAACCATGGCGCGTACATCCTTGCCCTTATTTCTTACTTTTCACCAAGTCGAAGCATTGTATCGTTAGGTAGTCCTAATATATGAATTTATTGCTTCATTCCTGCGTTGCCGTGTCTTTATTTCTCGGCGTTCCTAATCTTCGATCATCCCGAAAGATGCCCTAGCATGTGCTCAACTCGCGTCATTCGTAGTCACTGCTCAATGCGCCAAAATGTTCACAGGGCAGTTGTCCTGAACCATGGTCTATAGATCGACCTGTTGGCTTGTCGTTTCGGCTGCTCTAGCGGTCGTTCAAGCGTTCTCAACTCCATTTCGATCTCAATCTCCTTCAGCATGGGACGAACCCCACCTACGCCAGTCCACCGAAACCCACCTTTCATCCCTATCAGATAACAACTACTCTGTATTCTCGCATCCGCTACATCCAGATTCTCGAATCCGAGTGAAACGTTCTGACTGGTGTGATCCTACCGTCCAGTTTGTCGCCATCCATCTACACATAGAGCGTTGCATGTCCTGATCTGCTACAGCGTCTACACTGGGTATCTCGACGTCGATTATGGAACCAAGCATTTGTGGTTTTACTTCTTCGAGTCTCGCAGCAGTCCTGACACTGATGATGTCGTGATGTGGATAAACGGAGGACCAGGTGAGAATGAGTTGATTTCTTAAAAATATTTTCTAAGAATATGGCATATTGTCAGGGTGCTCGAGTTCCGTTGGGTTGCTCATGGAATTAGGTGAGTGACTTGTTGGAAGGGTCCTGATGCGGGATGCTCAGTTTATTAGGCCCGTGCAGTATCGATATGGACAACTTTTCACCCAATGGGACGGTCTGGAATCCTTACGGGTGGAACGACAATGCGAATATCTTCTTCTTGGATCAGCCGTAAGTCTCGTCAAATGATGTCGTTTCTCTCCTTGACATACAATGTGTAGAGTCGGAGTGGGATATTCTTACGCAGACCATGGCAAGATAGTAGGGACCACCGAAGAGGCTGCTAGAAACGTCGCAAGCTTTCTCGAAATATGGTTCGAGGCTTTCCCTCAGTTCGCTGGTCGTAAGCTCCATTTGAGCGGTGAAAGTTATGGAGTACGTCCAACCCGAGGTTGCACCAAAAGAAATATCTCACCCATGAGTAGGGACGCTACCTGCCGGTGTTTGCCTCGGAAGTTGTGGACCGCAACCAAATTGCAAAGGCTGAAGGAAGGCCTACCCTCAATCTACAGAGCGTCTTGATCGGCAATGGCATAACTGATATTTCTACGTTAGTTGTTTTCGTATCGGAGATTTCTGACTGATAATTATGTTGATGCCTCATTAGACTTTACCCAGGGCGTTATGCTGTAGAATGTGGTTCTGCTTCTCTGGAAATCCCATTCCAATCCATCAGTACATGTGTCCGGATCAAAACTGCTGTGCGCATATTGTCCTGTTCAAATGTCCTTATATCCTAATATCCAGACTGCGTTAGTTGCCGAGATGTCAAGAGTGGATGGAGTCTAGCTGCATTACTGCGTTCGACGAAATCAATTGTCGCGCAGCCATAGCGTTCTGTGATGCAGAATTGTCCACTCCGCTTCGACTGACTGGTTAGTGCATTCAATTCTTTTATTGACCGTCTTTTTAAACTTGCACACCTTTCAGGTCGAAATCCCTATGATATTTCCAAGGTAAGATTGCTCGGGGAGTCGGCTTCTTTTGATGACCTGACTCATCAATATTACCCAGCCATGCGTGGGTAGTTTGTGTTATGCCGAAAGCGACAAGATAGTGGAATACCTCAATGCCAACTCCACGCGAGAATTATTGGGAGTGGAGATATCAGGCAATATCACGTCTTGTTCATCTGAAGTCGGAAGAGCCTTCGCACTGCACATGGACAAATATGCCGTTCCCACGCAATACTATATTGCAGGGCTACTTGATCGAGGGATCCGGGTCTTGATCTACGCTGGGACATACGACTGGCAATGCAACTGGGTCGCCAATTATCTCTGGACGGAGAAATTGGAATGGAGCCACGCGGAAGCATACAAAGAGGTTAAATTGAGGGATTGGAAAGTGGATGGGAATATTGTAGGCGAGACGAAGTCCGTTGGTGGTTTAACTTTCGCCACGATACGTGGGGCCGGACACATGGTAAGTAAATTAGTCGCACGCTGGCGGCATGGCTGTAGCTGATCGGTGCCTTAGGTACCGCATGACAAGCCTGCGGAAAGTCTTGAGATGCTGAACAAGTGGCTCAGGAACGAAAAATTGTAGTACATCTATGTCGAAATGCTCCTCCAAATATTAGTGCAAAATTGCGAACAGGATCCATTACATGAGTACAGATGACAGGTCTACTGAGAACAGCGATAACTGAACAAATTGGCACAACATAAAGGTTTCGTGATACAGATAAATTAAGGGCAATTTACTTGCGGCCATTTTTCCGCTTTTTGGCGGGTGACGATGCAGGAGTTGTAGCGGTAGAAGCGGCTGCTGGTGCAGGGGATGCAGCGGGTTTGGCGGCGACGGGCTTGGCGCCCTGGCTTTTCTTCTGGGCCTTGGGCTTAGGCTTGCTATGCATGAGGTTGAGTAAAAGGGACCCAAGGGTACCCGTGAGGACAAGGAAGAGCCAACGGGGAATCATTGTCGTGTAATCATAGAATTTTTGGAAGCCGATGGAAAACCAGTCGAGGAGGAATTCCCTGATTGCCGGTCAGGTCGGGCGCTGGCACATGAATATAGTGTACACGTACCTCTTGCCGCCTGGGGCGAAGATAGAGGACCAAGGAGGGGTATCGAGGTATCGCTTTTCCAATAGCCAATTTCTCATGAGCTCGGGGTTGGGGCGAAGTGCTTGGGCACTGTAGAATCGGAGTGTCTGTCCTCGGTTCGAAGCCACAACGAGCATGGGACCCCTGGGTGATACGTGAATACGAGATCGACATTGACTTGTATAATTAATTACCTCCACACATTCCATTTGGTGGTGACCCTAAGCATAGTGTTGGATACGCTCCTATAAGTCGGGACAGGAATGCGCACCTCGTAACATTCATGTAGTCAATACGAGCCCAACGAACTTCCGGGAGGTCTCCAGCTTCGAGGGTCATGTTGTATGCCTCGTCGAATTTCTTATCGAAGATGGAGGAAATGCCATCCTTCTGGGCGGCGGTCACAGAACTTTCGCAATAGTGAGACAGTGTCCCCTCTGACGAGAGAACAGAGCATACATAATGATGAGCCATATCCTGTCCAGCTCCTCCTCCTCCGTCAAGACCTCTCTGACGACCAGGTCTTCATAGTTGTCGTCCGTTATCATGGTAATTCGAGGGTCCCATAGTTTGGCTATCTCTGCCTTCATTTGTTCCAGTCTTTCTGTGACATTGACACCGGAGCGACTGAGAAGTGCTCCAAGGGGTCCAGAGGTGATAAGAGAGGTAACGTCGAAGAGGGAGCCACCGGTCTTCGAACTCTCCTTACTAGGAGTATAGGCCGCTTTGGCAGAGTCCAGCGAGTTCGAGGGGACTGGCTGTCCTGGTTTCCATCCCTCTGACATATACTGAGCCTGGGCGACGTTGGCGACGACGAGCAGGGTCGAGAGCGCTAGACTAAGAAATGTCCTCATAGTTGATGGTGGCGACTAAGCAGGCGTGCGACCAAACTGATCCAGTGATCGTCTCCTGACGGGTCAGATTGGGAACTGCCACAACGCAGCCCGTCACTCTTTCATCTTTGCCCTCACAATGCCGCCTTCAAGATTAGGCATTTTCTCTTCGTTTCCTTTCCTTTTCACTCTTTGTCTCTTAATTCTTTCAAGTCATGCCGCCCCGCCAAAAGGTCAGCACAACGTCAAAGAGCCACGGATGCTTTTCTTATTATTCGCATTAGCAACTTCATCAGCATCTTTCTACATTCCTTCATTGCCAGACCTACCAATAGACCCAGCAAAACCTCTGCACATGTATGGAGGGCATATATCGTCAGATCCTCACGCAGCAACGGCGCCTGAAGACCAAATTACCCCGCACATTTATTTCTTCATGCTCAAGGCTCGAAGGCTGGCTGACAGGGAGCGGATTGTCTTTTGGTTTAACGTAGGTGACTTCTCAGCTATTTGGTTTCACATTAAACAGCGATCCAGGGCGGCCCTGGGTGCTCGTCGTTCGATGGTTTGTTGATGGAAGCAGGTCCATTCCGCATAGATGGCAAGGGAGGCTTGAAAGTTACGGAAGGAGGGTGGGATGAATATACAACCATGGTCTTTCGTACGTCTGTGTTCGTCAGTCGAGGCTGTTCTAACTGGCTTATAGTCGACCAGCCTGTTGGCACTGGTCTTTCATATACCAGCACAGACAACTATGTCCATGAATTAGATGAAGTATGTCATTTTGCTGGCGACAGAAGGTGTATTAATGTCTTTCTCCTCACCCAGGCAGCAGCCCAAGTTGTCCAATTCCTGCGCAATTTCTACGAAATCTTTCCTGAATATAAAGCTATGGACGTACGTTCTGGCAGCTGTCTAGTCTCATTGGAGTCTGCGACTGAATTACCAATGACAGACCTACCTTGCGGGCGAAAGTTATGCTGGGCAATATATTCCTTACATCGGCGAGTCTTCGTCTGCTTGTGCCTGTGATATGTCTTCTGACAGCCTCATAGCCAAGGCAATCCTTGATTCTAACGTTCCTACACCTCTCAAAGGAGTTGCTATTGGGAATGGTTGGATCGATGCCATGTCCCAGTATCCTGCATACGTTGAATACGCCGCCAAATACGGAATTATTAAGGAGGGATCAGAGGTACTTGAACTCTGATGTTGCTGCTTGCACACAATTGACCTATCTATGCAGGAGCATACTGGCGCCTTAGAAAGTCTCGATACTTGCCTCAATTTACTCAACCAGACGCAAGGCCTTGTCCCCGTGTCTAATGTCTACTGTGAATCTCTGATGGGCAGTCTTTTGTCGGGCTTATATAAGGAGTATGCCTGACCATCTTCTGCGTGTATCTCCAAATTCTGATCGAGAGCTAGAATTGGAGGCAAGAAAGTCTGCATGAATGTGTACGACGTGAGGCTATCCGACGAATATCCTGCTTGTGGAATGAACTGGCCACCGGATCTCAAAGATGTGACAAAATATCTTAGGGTATGCTTAATCTATCCCACTCTCCCATCTAGTTAATGCCATTCTTAGCGACCAGATGTCGTCATGGCCTTGCATGCTGGTGACAAATCGGAAGCATGGCAAGAATGCAATGGGCGAGTGGGAGGCGAGTTAACGAACAGACATTCTACATCGGCCATAACATTACTCCCTGATCTGCTGGAACACATCAATATTTTACTATTCTCTGGAGATCAAGATTTCATCTGCAATTATATCGGGACAGAAAATCTCGTGAATTCGTTGGAATGGAACGGAGCAGTTGGATTAGGCGTAAGTACGACGATCATTATCTCGTACACCCTCCTCATTTTTGCTTGCGTTTTAGAGCAGCGCGGAAACCTTGCCTTGGGCTGTGGACGGAATCGACGCTGGCACGTGGATCACATCGCGAAATCTGACCTATGTAAAGGTTTTCAATGCCTCTCACATGGTTCCTTATGATGTACCCCACATCGCACACGACATGATGCTTCGGTTCATGGGCGTCGACTTCTCCCAGATTGCCAGTGGATCAGCTAAGATCCCCTCAAATGTTGGAAACGACACGAAGCCGGCGCTGATCCCTACAACTGAGGAAGAAGCCCAAGAAACCCCTGTTAGCAGTGGCAATTCTCCTGAACAAGACAAAGCTATGTGGGAAGGTCGGTGCCGTTCATGAATTATATTCGTCAATGGCTGAGAGGATTCTTTCTCCTAGCGTATTATAACGCTGGCTCTGCAGCTTTGACTTTAGTCATCATTGCCTTGCTCATTGGACTTTTCTTCTTCTGCCGTTCAAGACGTCGCCGACTTCAGTCGAATTCGCCACAAAGATATGACCCAGAAGAAACGATACCACTCAGTCAAAATTTGGCCAGCGCCAATGGATCTCGCATGGGTGGTCTAGATGATGATGATGAAAGCCGACGTCGCAAAGGGAAGAGTCGTGGTACAGAACCAGCACAAGCTGTGTTTGACGTCGGAGATAGCGATGGAGAGGAAGACTACAAGGACTTGAGGCGACCATAATAGATTGTGTCGCTTGGCTTGGTTTTCTTTCGGGCCTTCGATGTTATTATACAGTGTATTAAAATAATCAACCCGGCTGGGATCGCGATGGACAACAGTGTGGATTAAATACGTAGTGGCCGACGACATGTGCAAGTAAACAGGAACATCAGAGAACGCATTATAGCCAAATCTCCTCAATCTGATATGGTTTCACTCCTGCGTTGGCCTCCTGGAGTGTCTGCCGCGATCTGCGCTCAGCCGAGGCTTTAGAATCTGCCTCATCTGGGTTCGCGGCTCGAGTCTGAGCCTTGACGAATGGCTCGAGTGGTCCCCTCAGATCTTCCAGGTCCATAGTGATATGAATCTGAGGATTGAGGCACTTAGACAGGCGTTGCAAGAATGTTCTGGAGCGCTGATCCTGGAGCAACAGAACGAAATTGGTGTCAATAAAGACCTGGAGGAACACGATGATCTGTGGAAAGAAAATTCAGCTGACATAGACCCGTTGTGAAGGAGTTTGCAAGACACGAACATTCTCTAGTGGTGGCATACCCTCCGCCTTTCTTTTGAACGTCCACTTGCTTTTCTTTCCTTTTGGCTTTTTCGTATTCGTATCTCCCTCGGGAGCTTGGGCAGGGACTTCGGTGAAGCCCAGAGTGGGACCCTTGGCACTCCATTTCTGGACCCATGTGGTGAGAAGCTCCAACAAATCCATTATCTCCTCCGTGGACGAGATTTGTCGTTTAATTGCTGACCGTAAGGATGCGGCTGAAGTTTTATATTGGACGCATAGTGTCAGGAATTCCGACAGGGGCGGTACATTGGCAGTGGCCTCTTGATCGACGGCCATGGCGTTTTCGGAAGCCTGGCCTTTGCTTTTGTGCGCGACGAAGACGGAGTGAAGAAGCGACATGAGACTATCTTCTGTGATATCAGGTACGAAACGGATCGCTTCTGTGAGTGTATCCTGCGCGTCGGATATGGTCAGATACTCAGCAATGAGGGGCTTAGTTTACTAACCCAATCTCCCCGTTGTTGCAAGGCAGTCGTAACTCCCCCTTCGAGCATCCCTTGAGAAACAAGTCTTCGGTTCAGAAGATAGGACACGACTTTTGGTGAGTAAGGGCAGTTGGCATGGGAGGCCTCAGGAATCAGTATCGTATGGAGCAGCCTTGAGACTAGTCTGTGGGACATGAATGGTTTAACATTTTCCTTGTCCTTCCCGTGGTGTTTGGTGCTCTGGTCCGGGCGAGTGCCATGGGGAGCTCCTTGATCGTCAGGTGCGCCAGTAGGTGGTTCGAGCTCAGCTTGAAGCTTCTCGGTCTCGAGGCGTATCCATTCCATGAATATTTCGTTGGCACGTTCGGGAACGTTTTGTTCGAGGGCGACTCGCACTCGGCCCACAACATCCTCGTGTGGATCTGAGGTAATATTCGAAGAATCGTCATCTGGTTGTCTTAACCATTTGGATGTGGCGTTTCTTCGACCCATGGCATTAGAGATTGTAGACTCCGCCGGTAGGACCACAGGTACAATAAATGCGGTTGATCGCGCTTGGGAAGCGGATTTGCTTTTCGTCGATGTATTGGAGGAGAGGATAAGTATGCATTGTGTTGGTGTACAAGTCAGACTTGTGGTGACATGTTTCGACTCTGTTGTTAAATTTGAAGGAATGTGGATCTTGTGGGACGCTAGGACTACTGAATATCGGACGTCCCATACAAGCAAATCGATTTCGGGAGAAGAATGCGAAGTGACTGCCATGGCGACATGAGATGATGTCATGGCCGATATTCGAGGCGGGATATGGGAGGAAGTCGAAGAAGTCGAGGGGATGAACAGGGTTCGGTTCAGGAGGGTAGGTTCAGTCAGTGGTGTCAGCACCGGTGAGCCATTGGCACTCTCCAAGATGAATGAGCACCATTTACTCGAAGACACTTATGAAAGGTCAGTACATGATATTTGTTATGAAAAATGACGCACTGAGAACCGAGAGAACGCCTGAAATGCTGAAGGATACCTCACGCACATCCTGACATAATTTGAGAAAATTGGATGAAAGAAAAGGGCATAGATAGTACCTTGATGTCTTCTTTCGGTAAAGGTATGGAAATGGGATCTAAGATCTTAATGGCGTCTTCGTCTGGAATTACGGTAGACAACTGCAAAGCCAAGTCACCGTCGCATTTCCCGACGACAATTGATATCAAGGCGGCGGGAGAGATTTGGTGGCCAACATGAAATGATCTTTCATTTCGATTGAATATGGATGCATGAAGCACCTCCAGATTTTTTGTGTGGGTGGCTTTTCGAACGGAAGACAAATCTGACTTGAGCAAAGACAGATCGCCAGTCCTTGAGACAACAGCCAGACGAGAAGGCAAGGATGCTGGGGCGAAGATGGAATGCACACGATCTTCCATCTAAATCACAAAATTAATCCTGCACCATATAGATTGAAAGTGCTTATTCGACGCACCACAGTTCTCTGCGTTTGACTGCTCCCCATATTGTCCCCTCCTTTCACATCACGATCCCACCGACAGATGACACGTCCATTCTCTGACTCTGCTTGGTCTGCACTGGACTCGAGGACACAATATATAGCATGGACTTGCTGGCCGTCTTCAGACGTCTCGATGCGGGAAACAGCATTGGTCGAAAAGAATGTTGATGGACCCAGAGTTTTGGAAGATTGAGGATGTAAAGATGACAGCTATATGCAGACGATCAGGATGTGAAATCCCTTAGAATAATATGCAACACACATCAATGACATGCAAGCCGTCTCCTTGGACAGCTAAAGTGACGGCACCCTCTCCATCATTATCTGGTTCGTGAGACGCGTATATGTATGGTTGTGAGGTATTTCTTGTGGGAAGGCTGTAACTAGCCAACACATAAGGTTCGCCGATGCTACAACCGGTGCTCATTGCGAGTTGCGATTGAAGAAGAAAGTGGCAAAACAAAAAAGTAAATTCCCACGGCCTTCGGGGCAAGCGCTCAAGTCGAAAGATCAAAAACATATTCAGTCTCACTTGGGCCATCGAATTTGATTTCAGGAGCATACAGTGTATGAATTCTGAACATCTAGTATACATTTAATTTTCTCTAAAGAGCATCCTCATGCTTTAACTGAGCCCAACGTTCGGTAGTCAGCGTTCACACGAGAGATTGGGAAAATGTTTTGGCTGCAGGAGATTTAGTGCCCACTGCCCAGCGAAAGGCCTGAAGTGCGGCAGAGACCATTGAAACAAAGTCAGGAACGCCTGCAAGAAGATTTGGATGTGGTCGATGGGACAAGCAGCATATTAACTATTTCAGTTGCCTTCGAGGTGACGCAACCAGAACTCATATACTCTTCTTAGAAGCAAATATTCGGCCAATTGAGTGCCCCGTTCAACAAGCGTCACAAGACATAAGAGCTAAGCAATGGTTGTAATGCTCAGGTGGATCAGTCTGGCAAAGAGCAAGAGAATTCCAACTCCGGCCGCTGCAGCGAACCCCAGAGCGCGACACGTTCGCGGCAAGCAGGCGTGGCTTCAACGGCCACAACATCTTGGGCGATGTCCTTGGTCTCTTTCTTTCTTAAACCTGTCGCCTATTTATCTCTCCCCATCTTCGTCCTGCACTCCCTTTCCAAACAGTCTCCTATGATCCGATACTACGTCCGCGTCGCCCTCTATCTATCAACCCTAGGCCTTGCATCAGCATGGGGTGTTATCGTCTCCATCGGAATGACTCTCATAGGACGACGCTTTGATATAAACTACATCGTCGCCCGAAGCTTCCATTTCCTCGCCGGAAATGCTATGGGCATTAAGTTCCAGTTAGAGGGCGAAGAGCATTTAGACTCGGTCAGACCCGCGATCCTGGTTGGCAATCACCAGAGCATGTTGGATATCTTATATCTTGGCCGGTCAGTCCAAGTGGAACGCACGGTACCAAAGAACGCCCCGGTGACATTATAGATCCTACAGCATCCTCCCCAAGCGATCGTCCATCCTGGCCAAGAAAGAACTGCTCTGGACGCCCATTCTGGGCCAGTTCATGCTGCTCTCCGGCGCCGTCTTTGTCGATCGTGGTAACAGCAAGAAGGCACTTCAGTCGCTTGCTGCTGCAGGTGCGACCATGAACGAGCAACAGACCGCCATCTGGATCTTCCCGGAAGGAACAAGGACGAACCAGGAGGCTCCGGACTTGCTACCTTTCAAGAAAGGCGCATTCCACCTTGCAGTCCAAGCAGGAGCCCCGGTGATTCCGGTTGTATGTGAGAATTACTGGAAGTTGTATCGGAAGGGCGTTTTCGAGCCAGGGACGCTTAAATTGAGAGGTAGACTCCGAAACCCTTGATGTTTTGAAAGCATTTCAGGTATGCTGACTGTGGCGTTAGTGCTTCCGCCTATTCCGACGACAGGCCTCACGGCGGCAGACGTAAACGACCTCGCTACACGGACACGAGAACAGATGTTGGCGGTTCTACGCGAGATCTCGAGTGCGGTTCCTGGGTCAACAAAGCCTTCTGAAGAAGCAGCTGACACGTCTAAATCGCAAACTCCCACACCCTCGGAGACGACGCCGCTGTTGGCAAAGGTAGATTCATCAGAGGGGTCGGTGTCGGGGGCAGGGGAACGGTCAGAGTCAGCTACATTTGTGCGGAAGCAGGACTGGAGCGAAACGTCGAGTGTTGGGAACGAAACTGAAGAGGACGAGGGTATGATTCTGGTCGGACGACCAAGTTCGTCATGAGTAGGGTACAATAGTAATGCGGATCTAATATTCATGCAGGGTGTGGACGTAGCCCAGACAAGTAAGCGGAAGGAACCATCGCATACAGAGGCGAGGCCTAATCGGGCAACTGTTTCGGACGAAAAAGGAAATTGGTCGGTCGAGTGTGGCAGGGTCGATGATCCGAATATTCTGCATTCACTGCCCCCGAATTCCCTCGCTCGTGTTTTTTTCTTCTTTGACTTTGCACGACCGCGTCCCCCCTCGGCTTCGCTGCCGATCTCCGATTTTGAACACTCGGCTCCTTATTTATACAGTCCACGTTCGTTGGCCAATATTCTGCTTTCCCCACCTCTTCGCTCCCTTTCCCATCACCTCGCCCTCTTGCTCTCAACCCCCATGGCCAACTTCATCGCTGCCCGCAATTCCCATCCGAATAGTCTCCCCGAGTGCTGGGGTCATCGTGGTGTACGTTCTGCTCAACTTCTTCGTCATCGTCTCTCTTATCAGCATTCTCTGCAGGCTTCAGCTGCGTGGCCAGAGAACACCCTCGCCAGCTTCCAAGGAGCCATTAGGGACGGTGCACATGCCATAGAATCTGGTGAATGAGCGGTTCATCCTGCAGCTTCATCTTCCCTTCTCTTTCATCTCTACCCCTTCTTCATCACCTCTTTCGTACCCCTTTTCTTCATTTTTTGTTTCGTATATTGTCCTCAAGGGACATCCTACCCGCCGCCATTCTTGTCGTGCCATTCTGGCGTGAACGTTCCGTGACACCCTGCCCAGATGTCCATGTCAGCCTCGATAACCACCTTATCATGTTTCACGATCCCGATCTCTTGCGCACAACTGGCAGTAAAGGTAAGCGTGTACCCGTAATCTATCGTATTACTCTTTCTTACGTTTACCGTCAGGTATGACTATTTGCGCTTTAGGCCCCACCCGGCGTTTACCCGTGTTTCTCCAGGCTTGATCAGAGAACGAAACTGGTATGGCGAGGACGGAATGGAGCATCTTCAGACTCTCAAGGAGCCGAGACAACACATCCCCACTTTTGCAGAAACAGTTTCCCTTCTTATGCAGGCGCGATCCGCATCACAAATGGCGCTACGTTCACCTAAAACTAACATAAGCCACTTTAGCCTGAAAACAAGCACATTACCTTCAACGTCGACGTCAAGATTCAGAATGACCCTAATCGCCTCTTCTCTCTTATGCACGAAGTCATCACAGCCCAGCCGAATTGGGAGACCGATCTCGCTCCCAGAATCCTCCTTGGACTCTGGCATCCGACATTCTTAAAAGCTGCCATCCACCATTTGCCCTATATCAAAAGAAGTCACATTGGACTCAGTCCCTATATCGCTAGAGAGTTCTTTTGGGAGGGTGTGGATGCATTCAGCATGGACTTTGGTTCCCTCTGCACTGCGCAGGGTCAAATGTGAGCATCATTTGATTCGTTGTAGTAATGTCTGACAACATTCTAGTTTCCTAAAAGAGTGCCAGGCGGCCGGAAAAAAGGTCATGGTTTGGACCGTCAACACACCTGAGCAGATGATGGAGGTATGCTTATGCATTCCTTCTCCTTTCGGTCGATACTTACCGATTTCAGGTTGTAAGATGGCGAGCCGATGCAATCATCACTGATGTGACGAAAGTCTGGCTAGATCTTCGTCGTGGCCTGGAAAGTCAGTGCTGTGCTGTTGCCGCTCTGCACACGCAATGCATACTTACATTCTCCTGTCAGGCGATTACGACAAAGCTGCGGCTCCATACGGAGGATTGTTTGGTAGACTATTCCTGTGGACAACGCCGCAGTATTTCACTCCCATCAAGGAGGGCAAGTGGCGTTTGCAGCGATATTTTCTTGAACAACAGGCGGGTTCCATGGAGAAGGTCGTTGTCGCCCCGCAGGCTGCTGCCAAGATTGCCGTGGTTTAAGTTTAGAGGGTTCTGATGGGTTTTCTCTTTTTTAATTGTATAATAGTAGACCGTAGACAGGGATCCCACTTGAATGTAGAGCACATTGTGGCGGTGCATCGTACCTGGAGTACAAACACCAACAGAACCCCTAGCCGGAAGCATACGACAGCTCGTACGACGCTCGAAACTGGCCGAACAGGAGGAACTGCCGAATGAGAAAGGCCGCGTCAGTCCGTGTCAGTCCTGAGCAGAAAGACATGGCGGATAAGCGACAGGGGTGTGCGCGGTGAGACGAGGCCGTGCTTGGATATAAATGTAGCGCAAGTAAACCAGAGGCTGAAGCCATCGAGCTCAGAAAGCCAACTGATCATGTCTGGATCGACCTTCTTTCAGCCAGTCGACATCTCCAAAACTGCGTTGGTCCTGTCAGATGTCCAGGGTACGTATGGTTGCAAGACTGCTGAGCGCACACTGACGGTTGTTCGTCGCAGATGAAATTTACGGCCGGATGCCAGTGAAGGACCAGGAACGGTACTCGACGAATGTTTTGAAGTTGTTGACGGGGTTCCGGAAGGAAATCAAAGAACGAGCACGCGGTGCTCAAGGCCCGGCCTATCGAGGGGTGCCATTAATCGTCCATGCGCTCGCACCATTCAATTGGAACTCGAATGCATTCTTGAGTCCATCAAACAAGCTTCTGTCCGTATTCGTGGGCGGACTGCAGAAGAAAGGCTTGCTGCCATCTGCTGGAAGTGAGCCCCTGACGTCGGCTTCTCCATTCACAGGACCAGCTATTCCGACTGCTTTACGGCCCAATGAAGGCTTCTCGGCGCACGAGATAGTCGTGAACCACCTGCGACCTTCTGCGTATTCCGGGACAGATCTAAGGGTGTATCTGCGCAGCCGAGGTATCGAGCACGTTGTGCTATGTGGGTGAGTCAGACTTCGTCGATTGTGCGCTAATCCGAACCGCTGATGGTGTACCAATGCAGTCTGACCACCTCGGGAACGATATTGAGTACGGCTCTGGGGATGGGCGACGACGACTGGCATGTTATAATACCACGAGAGGGATGTTGGGACGACGACGAGAAGGTCTCCAAAATGTTGCTAGATAAAGTTCTCACCCGCTGGGCAGATGTGTGCGATAGCAAAGATGTCCTGGGTTTAATAGCATCGGAGTGATGTGACGTCACGCGGTCACACCCTCCCTCCTTATCAGGTCATTGACTCCAACTCGCCGGCGATATAGTCGACGATGAGCTCGTCTTCGCGGGAACCGCAGCCTGCTACTCCTCACAAGAAGAGACGTCGTCGTTTCTCCCCAGTCAGATTCTCAACAGACACCAGTCAGACGCTGCCAGAGTACTCTTCATCATCTTCACACCGCTCCCCCCGTCGGTCCTCAATAGACACTCCATCAGAAGAGCCACCAGACTATCCAGCCAGTGCAGACGAAGCAGACTCTGAGTTTGAGGAAGACAAAGACACCGCTTTCCATCCCCTGCCACTCCCCATCACCCCTCGACGAAGAGCCCACTTCACTTCTCGCCGAAAGAACTTATATTCAAGTGGAAAGAGTGCAGCCTCGGACACCTTTCTCGACTCACTGCTAGAACGAAGCGTTCACGCGTTAGAGATGTCCAATGCCATCCTCCAATCCTCGTTGGCCTCACCCCCTCTGCCACGCGAGCCTTTCCACGATCTCCCAGCCACTTCCCAATCGCGTTATTGGTCAGATGAACGACCTATGCTTCATCGTCGGCAGCCTTCATGGATGGACGAAATGGATGAGGTGTCACGTAATGTGGACGACCTGTTCTCTGACGTTTCGCGTCGACCTACCCAAAATGCCCCAGGGCTTTCGAAAAGTCTGCCACCCTCATCGTCCTCAGAACTTCATCGACATCATCGTCGCGCATCGTTGGATAAAAGGCGCGAAGAGCAGCAGTCTGGGTTGCAGTTGACCACTGAAGACGACATCCTCCGAAACTCGCGTCCACCCAGACCCCTTACCCAATATGTTGCCATTACGTCCACCGCGGGTGACACACTGGAATCGACCGCCGATCATGAATCCATCTTCCTCCCATCCACCATTGGTGTACGCACGCCGTCCGTTCGATCAGACTTCAGTCCTACAACTGGTCGACAGTCTGGCTCTCGAACAACTCCAATACCCTTTAGCAGTCGCAGGAACACAGATCCAACGCCTGTCACCCCGGCCTATAGCCTTCTCTCCAACATTGTCACTCGCGTTCCATCACGTTCTGATTCACCTTCATCGTCGTTCATGACCCCTCGAGCATCACGCTCATCGCTGTCTGAATCGACCCAATCGACGCCTCGCGGACGTTTGCTCGGGTCGAGGACGCATTCATCACCCGATTCTTTCCGATCCCATCTCTCTGGTTCCCCGCATAGGTGGACAGAACCGAGAGCCATGACGCCTCCTCAAGAAGAGTCAACGCCATCGTCCTCACCGTCTTCACTTGAGGCACCGCGGACGATGGAGAGTCTGAGAAAAATCTTGCAGGACTCACCGGTGAAGGAACCGGAACTGAAGCGAGCAACTCGACCGCCTCCGATCACGATCATCCCTCGATCAACTCCTTCTGAACCACAAACCTTCTCTACTACAGCATCTGTGTCACGTCTATTGACACGTGCAACCCATACTCTCTCGACCAAAGCACAACAGCCTACCCACTCATCTCTCAAAGGCGGTTCGTCACCGACGGTTCGGAGTGCAGCCTTGGCGGAATCGCCGAGCGTCTCCTCCTCCGGCAGATCGACACCTCGTCAGGTCGCATTTGCACAGTTGCCGGAATCATACTCTGGTAGCCGAGGCGGATCAAAGCTGAAGCCTAAATCTAAAGCCAAGAAGAAAAAGTCAAAAGATGAAGGAGGGTGGTGGACGAGCCTGTTGACGAATCTTGCTGCGGCCCCTCCGGGTCCTGGAATGGGTCGTTTTGAGGATAAAATTGAGGAGAGGTCGGCGAGAGGATGGGGTAGGCCACCGATCAGTGGCGGAAGCGTAGAAGACTGGACCCTGTAGCCTTATCTTGATGGATTATCATTGGATATATCTCATGTCTTGTAGCTATTTCACATTCCTTGGGGCTGCGGATATTTATCGCGCTTGTATTTTTGTATCGTGTTTTGATAATACTAGTAGAGGACAATGACAAGACATTGGAACCAGCTAATACAAATACACAACTAAGGTCAAGAACATATAACGACGGAAGTCCATGAGTGAAAGTCCTCGGCGATGTACAGGTTACGATATAGGGATTGTTTACACTTGGATGCCAGCGAGAGCAAGGAAGATGGTCATCACACCAGCACTGTATCCAATGGCGATGTATTTGAGTCGTGAAAGGTCGGAAGGGCCTCCTACAGCCTTGAAACCTGCGGTAGCTTTGATCTGGTGGACATCCTCGCGGGTCCTACCAACCGCGATCCAATGCCAAACTTCGGGCGCGCGGGCTCTGGCCTCGTGATATTGGTAACCCTTTTTCGTGATAACCTTCATGAATGCTTCATAGTGCTCTTCGGACACTCTGAAAAGTGCCGGTGACTCGGACAAGATGTCAGATCCATCGAGGAAAGTGGCGGGATCTTCGTTGACGACTTTGGCATCTTCGTGTGCGACCTTAGCAAGCATGATGCAGGTCAGCGAACCGGACGCTTTTAGGTTTGCGAAGTGTAACCTTCGAAGGCAGATGCGAAAGCACCTGAGCACTGATCTCGGAGGCATTCGAGCCAAGGCCGCCTGGCATAACCTCCTTCTTGGCCTCAGCGCCATCGGGAGAGGCGACGGCATCTAGGATGGTCGTTTCATCGTCCGAAAGAGAGTCCAGTGGAGCGGGTGTAGCGAGCAAAGGCTCGGAGTTTCGAGGCTTCTTGGATTTCAAAGGCGTAGTGGCATCGGTTGGGAGAGGAGATGATTGTCCCGAGACGAGGTTGCCCATCGAGGGCCGGCGAAGGGTCGTCGTGGAACGCGTGACCCTCCGAGTCAGCTTGATAGGAGTGATGGTTAGGCCTTCCAAGTCTTTCAAAGCCTCGGCGATGTCGGTTTTTGGAGTGTTTGTGGGTGATGCCACATTGGTCTGAGCCTCCTTCAAGGGTTTGGGTTTGACAGGGGTGCCACACGATACACGAGTATGTCCCTTCCTAGGACTACCACATGTTGCACAGGTGGGAGCTTTGCGAGACTTGGGAGGGGTACCGTTCGACGGTTCTATCTTGTAGTCTATGGCGATGGCGATGGTTTCTCTAACGCGACTATGAGATGAGAAGCACGGAGAATATCAAGCAGTCAGACATACACGGTCTTTTCGACTACAGACTCGGACATAGTAGATGGATGTTCTTGCTGAAGACTGAGAGAGAAGGTCGTGGTCCTAAGGAAGCCTGGAAGACAGTAGGCGAGAAAGGCGAGTCTTATATAGAATCCAGCAAGGCAACGAGAACAAGAAAGACCATGGATCGTAGTAACAACGTTATAACAGGAGACAAGAGTCGTCGCCAGTGCCACTCTCCGGATTCCGGCGCCGATGAGTGAGCCGGAACCGAGATCGTGGGAACATTTCAACTTTACTTTTCTTTGCTGTTTTCGGCTTAATATTCGGTGCAATGGCGAAGGGCTCGCAGCTTTCTCAGCTCAAATCTGCTCTGGCTAAAGCAGATTTGTCTCGCACGTCTCATTCCAAAAAGAGAAAATCTGCCAGTGCACAGCCCAGAGATAAGAATGAAAGGACCGCGAAAATACAGGAGATCCACGAGAAGCTCAATCCTTTCGACCTCAAAGTCACAAAGTTGAAGCATGATGTTGGAGGGAGAAAGATCAAGGGTGCTGTTGGAAGACCACTAGTCAGCAGACAGGCCGGTTTGGAAAAGGTACGTCTCAATGGTCACCTTTGGTTGAACTCCACTAACCTCCTTGCAGAGAAAGAAAACTCTGCTCGTGGAATATGATCAAAAGTCCAGGACAGGCGGAATTGTCGACAGGCGTTTCGGAGAGAATGATCCTACCATGGCCCCAGAAGAACGTATGCTCGAACGTTTCACAAAAGAACGACAAAGAGCTTCACGAGGGACTGCCTTCAACCTGGAAGACGAGGACGACTTGACCCATTTCGGCCAGAGTTTGTCGAATATGGACGATTTCGATGGGATTGGTCTGGCTCTGGATGACGAAGAGGAAGATGGTCCTCGAGGTCAGATTGATGCTCAAACGGTCAGAAGAGCACACTTTGGCGGTTTCGAGGAAGAGGAAGATGATGAGCAAGAGGATGGCCAGGTGTGTGACTTTGCTACGGTTATACAGCAAGACTACAACGCTGACAACGCTTCCAGCCCCCTCGTAAAAAATCGAAAGCAGAAGTCATGGCAGAAGTCATTGCTAAGAGCAAAGAACACAAAGTGCGCCGTGCTGTCTGTATTTGTGCAAATAATTCTGACCGAATATCTATGTCTAGTTCCAAAGGCAGTTGGAGAAGGAATCTGAGGAGCAGATTCGCCATCAATTGGACGACGAATTTGCCTCGATCCAGTCTCTGCTCTTCGCTCCCAAAGGCCCAGAAGATACCGAGGCTGGCGAGGCTGGCTCGGTCACTCAAACTCCCTCATCCGAACCTCTCTTCAAAGAATCAGCGAGCAATCCTTATAATCAGATTGTTCGTGAATTGGCTTTCGATGCCAGATCCAAACCAAAGGATCGGACCAAAACCGAAGAGGAACTGGCATTGGAAGAGAAGGAGCGGCTGGAGAAAGCAGAACATCGAAGGCTCAAGCGTATGGCTGGAGAGCCTGATTCAGAAAGTGAGGACGAGGGCGACCGAGGGCGACGGAAGCATAAGCGAGAACGAGGCGGAGACGATCTTGAAGACGATTTCATGGAGGAAGATGCGCCCGGGGCTCTTGGTTCGGGGCTGGGGGCTACGCTGGCGGATAAAGTCGGTGAGGACGAATCGGAAGAAGGCGAGGACGAAGATGGTGAGGACGAGGATGAGGATGCCTCCGAAGAAGCGGAATCTGGGCCCGAGGAGTTCGATGTCGAGGACGCGGACGCGGACGAAATGGCGAAGGAGCCCAGGTCAAGTAAAGGAAAACAGAAGGCCAAAGCTAAGGCAGCATCATCAGAATTGCCTTTTACCTTCCCGTGTCCTGAATCGCATGACGATTTTCTGGAAATCATCGATGGTGTCGATGAAAAGGATGTGGTGACTGTGATCAAACGCCTGCGAGCCCTTTACCACCCCAGTCTTGCTGAAGGGAATAAACTCAAACAACAGGTGAAGTTCATTCGGCTAAGTGTTTCCATTCAACCGACTAAAATTGATAAAGACGTTACAATCCGTGTTACTTGAGCACATGTTGCACTTGACGTCGCAGGATATTCCTCGGTTTGATCTCGTAAACTCTCTCCTGGCTGATCTACGAAGTTTGACTGAAGCCTACCCAACCGTGGCAGCTGAAAACTTCCGAGAGAAGCTGTCTACAATGCAGAAAAACTTTGCTCGGGGTCTCAGCAAAGGCGTCATGTCCCCCGAAGCCCGAACATGGCCTGGACCTGCCGAGCTCACTCTTTTGAGAGTGATTGGCGATACTTGGAGTACAAGTGACATGGATCATCCAGTTGTGAGCCCCGCTAGGCTCCTTATGGCATCCTATCTTGGATTATGTCGATTGCGCTCGCTGAGAGACGTGGCGAGTGGGCTCTTCCTTTGCACACTCTTCTTTTCAGTCAGTTGTTTACTCCGAGGCTTTCCTGATGGCACTCATATGTCTGCTCTAGTACGAGAAAATGTCTGGTAGGCTGGTGCCCGAAGTCATCAACTTCCTTCTTCAAGTCATGTTGCATCTGGCCCCTCACCCTTTCACTTCAACATCCTTGCCAAACACAGTTTCTTGCCCCGATCTGGATTCTGATTTCGACGAGGTTCTAAAACTGAAGCCCGAATTGGCTGCTCAGCTTGAGTTTGAAGCCTGTGACCTGCCCAACCTGATGCAAGCCTCGTCTCCGGTCAACGAACAGAGCAAAATCAACCTTCTCGGCGCGTGTTTCCGCCTAATATCACATGCTGCCGATGTGTATAAGGATTTGGAGGGGTACCCGGAACTTCTCAAGCCAGTTTCTGACATTATAGGGAAGCTTCAGCTTCAACAGTGCTCGTCGATTGTTCGGGTGCGGATTCTTGAGCCAATATAAACTCAAAGACACTGATGATGTTAATAGAAACGTCAAAAAAACTTACATGAACGGCTGGAGAAGTCGTTGACTTTTGCGCTTGAAGCCCGTCACCCCCTTGTTCTGCAAGCTCACAAACCAATTCCCATTGCCACCTACACTCCTCGATTCAGCGCTACGTCCTCTTCCTACATTCGAAACCAAGATCCTGATCGCGATCGGGCTGCTGCCTCCAAATTACGCAGAGAACTAAAGGAGGAACGCCGTGGCGCAATGAGGGAACTCCGCAAGGACGCCAAGTTCCTCGCGGGCGTCCGTGCTGAACGCCAGGCTGAGAAAGACCGCAAGTATAATTCCAGTATGAAGAGAGTGTTTGGCAGCATAGAAGGCGAGCGTGCGGAGGAGAAGGCGATGGAACGAGAGAAAAATAAGGAAAAGAAGAGGGCAGGGCGCGGCCGCTAGTGACATTTCTTACTATCCTATTTCGTCTACACGGTAACATTGGTGTATATCGCCTTTTTCCTTCGTGATTCATCATTGCATTGTATACTTATAGCATATTCCATAGTTGCAGGATATTCAGTTGTTGTGGTTTGGTGACTTGATGCTTGACTTTGTGTACGCGTTTACTTTCTCGACTCAGACACTCATGCGAGCCCCTTGACATGAGCTTCCCTCTGGCAACACCTCTTCCCAGCCTTGATAGCAAACAAGGCACTCAACCTACTCCTGCTGAACTTTATAATTTTCTCCGCAATTTACTGAGCAATATACATCCGGGTGGAAAGCCAGAACAGTTCCTTTCATATGTGACATTGCTGTCTTCTCTCACTGAGAATTTCCTTGCAAGGTTTCCGCAACCTTCGTTATCGCGCTGGGCTTTGCATGAAGACATCATCAAACTGACCGCCTGCTCGTTGGAGGTAGTCGAAAAGATAGTGGAAAGAATCCATGGCGCGCTCACGGCTAAAGAGGGGGTGGCCAGGTCGCTCCTCCTTGGCCTATGTCATCTGTCGTGGTCTTTGGACGTATGGGCCATGGGGCATCGTGACTCGGCTGATGACTTTATTTCTCCGGGTGTATTGCGAGATCGTGCAAGAGTAACGGCAGTCATGGTCATGAGGACTCTAGGGAACACGCCGAAAGCTGTGTCTCACAAAGGCACACTGCAGGATTGGCGCATACTACAGGAAGTCCTGGAAGAATATCTCGAAGCAGCAAAAGGTACGTTAGTTTCGATCCTGATGGCAAACCTCTCACAACAACGAAAGAGATCGTAACATCCAGAAGCATCGCATTTCCACAAAAACTTGTCTTCTTCTCTAAACCTAGACTCCAACCTCTCTCTACGGAAGATCCGTTCGAGACTGCACCTCATAACGGACAGTTCATCTTCAAGAAAAATCTACATGCAACGAAATGCGTGGTGGCGTTGGTTCATCAAGTGGCACATGCTTTGAGACCTGCCACTCTTTCGCAGTCGTTTATGGAGATTCAACTGCGGAACGCCATCGAATTTACTTCCTCTTGTGTCGAATGGTTGGTGCGGACACCACAAACCTCTGGTCATCAGGTCGTGTGTGATGTTTTCTCGCTGTTCTTAATGGTTTCAGATGGCGACGTCAACGCAGCGATGAAATTTATACCCCATGCCACACAACTGCTTGATCGGCGCCTGATTGAGGGCCCAAAAACTGAGCAACTACAGCTCGATAAGTGTCTCGGAGGATACTTTGGCCGCGTATCATTGAGTACGGTGCCCAAAATAAAAGCATCTCGGGTTATCGAGGGCCTCCAGGCAGAGAATCGGGGCGTAGAGGGCGATTCATTTCGTGTATCGTCTTTTCTGACATTGTTAACTCCACGCACTAACCGATGCCCCCCCAGAATTGCTTATTGGCATATTTATCCTCGATCTCATCTCATCTCACTCCTACGGAATTGGCAGCCATTCGAGAAATCCGTTCCAGTGAATTTTCGTCGCAACTTGCTCCTGCGTTTCTCAAACGTGACGATGCCTTTCTTGAGGACGGGCAGCCATCGAATGCTGGTCCTTCCCGGAAAGAAGTCGTGAGGTCTGAAATCATTCAAATCCTTGCTTCATACGGAATATCGTGCGCGTCGGATACGGCGGATGCAGCAGGCGACGAATGGGCAGGGCATATGGCAGCGCTGGTGGGATCGAATCTGGAGAAGTACGCCATTTATCTTGCGTCGGTTTTGCGGCCACTCACTCTGCTAGGCTTGTCACGAAAAACGGAGAGTCGTGTGCTCTTTTCAAGTTATGGACCTTATTATCATGCATACCTTGTGTGACCGTGCATCCGCTGTCGCAAACGTGTCTCTCTTCCCCAGATAACTTTTCTATCGAGTCATTCGATATGTATATTCGTCTGGCGGGTTTGAATTTGGAGCTGCAAACCGCACAAGCCGACGTTCTATGCGAAAGGCTCGTGTTCAACGCCCTTACGAAGGCTCTTCAGCATGTCAAACATCCTCTGACCGAAGCAACGGCGGATATTATAAGCTCCTTCATAGAGAAGGGTATGCAATCGAAGAACCGGGAATCGAGGCTTGCAGGCGGGTGAGCTCTCCTGAGGTTAATCTCCCCAACGACCCTATCTAACCTTGAGAAGGCGACTGGCCGCACAGTTGTTGCATAGTCGAAAACACCACATTGCAGGGGACGGGATTTCTCCCGTTTCGAGATTGCTACATAGAATCGTCCTCTTGGGGTCTGACTCCAGGATAGTGATCCGTGAGACCACCTTGGTGACCCTTGGATCTCTCGCCAGGCAAGTCCTTGTAAAGCCTGCAAACATTTCGTTTTTTACGTCTTTCACAGGACAATCGATTTCAATGACCTCGGTTCTGTCCTGTTATGCCTTGTCTCTAACCTTGGGCACACTAACATGTCAATCAAAGCGCTTGCTTATGTTCATGTCAGTGTACATTTCTGCTGTCACGAAGCTGATCATAACCCCTCACACAGCTTACAAAAGTCGCTAAAGCCCGGCAAAAGTCACCGTATAGCTTGCTATCGCCTTTCATGCATCAAGTTGGTCCGTTCGTCGTGTCCCGATGGGTCTCACAACCATCACTTGTTCATGAGCTGTGCCGTTTTTTAACTTTATCCCCTCCTGACTTTATCTCGGCTACCCTTGCACAATCTCTCCCTCATCTAGTTGCCACACGCAACACCAAAGTTCTCGAGAAAGTCGCCCAGCAATTGCATACTCTCCCTTCAACGTTGATACTCCAGTCGACTCACGGGGTTCTTGCACACGTCTTCCTTTCATTGGAACCTAGTGAAACTCAGCGAGGATTGGCTTTTCTTGTCAGAATTCTACAAGATGCCGCACCCGACGATGAGAAAGCGCATGTCACTGTAGATCTGATTGTAAAGAGTTGCCTTATACCCCTACTAGGCGAGCTTGTCATCGCTCTGGGAAACCAAGGTGATCAAAATCTCCACCAGGTCAGTGGCCAACCCGCACCCATATACTTGTCTCATTATAGCACAGGCCGCCAAAGCTCTGAGAGAAGTGGAGGCCATTCTGCACTCACCGATTGGTGGACCTGTATCGCAATCGGACACGAGTGACATCCCAAGCTTTCTAAGACCTTATCTGCTCGGAATCATTCAGCACATGAATGATACGCTGGGGGATGTTCATGGGAAAAAACCTGTGGACATAAAGCGTCAAGTCATTCGGAGCATAGGAGTTCTAGTGGAGGTTCTTGGACAATCGATATCGAGTGTTTCTCCCCAAGTATGTCTCGGCGTTGTACTCATTCTCTTTACTCAATAATACCTCAGGTAATGGCAACAATGCAGAGCATGGTCTGTATCTCGGAGCTAACAAATGTCACTCTTGAAGCGTGGGACCATTTCATCCGTTCTCTCTCCTTACCCGATGTTCGCCCCAACGTAGGCACAACGTGTGCAGCTCTTGTTGCAGCTTGGCCGACCCTTGACGAACACGGTCGCAGAACGGCAAAGCAGATCTTTGAGTATATTATAGTGGATCATGGAAATGAAATTGGAGACGCTCTGGACGACGTCGTGGACATTGGATCCATCGAGGAACTTCGCGTTGTTTCGAACCGCTTAGCGGAAATTCGGCAACAATGGTCCAACCCAGTGAAGTTGACCAAAATGATGGACAGAATCGCCAGCGATTCATTGACGGTGGCACTACACTCGCTTTTGGAGTTAAAGCAGTTCATGAAATCTGAATCAGTTTGGTTTGAAGAGCTCACATCGGGCGACACTTTCGATCCCCAAATCGGGAAGCTTGTCGATCTTCTATTCATGACAGCCGCTCGTGACTTCGAAGGTTCGGACAACCTACGCATGCTGGTCTTTGAATGTGTGGGGTTCCTGGGCGCGGTCGATTTCGATAAATTTGACCTCCCCGCGTCCGATTCTGGGGTGATCGTAATCCACAACTTTAACGATGAGAACGAATCGATGCAATTTGCCCTTCATCTGATCAAAGATGTTCTGATAGGAGCATTTCGTTCGACCAGCGATGCCAAATATCAGAGTCATTTGGCTTTCGCGATCCAAGAATTGCTCAAATTTTGTGGTTTCACTCCCGATCTACTATCTAACAAAGCAGGTGCTATCTCTATAAAGGTCCGGAACCGGTGGTCAACTCTGCCGAGGCATATTCTTGATACCATCTCGCCGTTGTTGGAGTCAAGGTTTCACCTGAATGTTCGACCTCTTGACCCGGTCCAACATCCAATTTACCCCACGCAATCGACCTACCGCGAATGGCTCCAGCTTTGGATCACATATCTTATTGGTCAGGCGACTGGTCCTACCGCGCCAACCGTATTTAATGTCTTCCGCTCTGCCGTCCGAAATAAGGACGTTGAGGTTGCCAGTCACCTCCTTTCTCATGTAGTTCTCAATGTCGCCATAGGTGGCTCCGATGAAGAAAGGCTCAAGATCCAACAAGAAATGGTCTCAGTATTACGCGATCAAGTTTCTCCTTCTGTTGGGTCGCACCCTGACAAAAGAATGCTTTGTGCTCAGGTACGATTTCATGTTCCAGGATCATCGTATGACTGAGATCGTAGCGAAGACAATATTCCGACTAATGGACCACTTTAGCAAGTGGATCCGTGTAACGCGTCAAGAACAAAGAGAGGGTAGAAAGTCTCGTGTTTCGGCTTTGCATGCGGAGACCTTCGAGCGTACAGTCCGGGTAGACTCGATTCTTACAGGTATCGATGAAGATCTGATGGCGCGAGCTGCTTTCGAATGTGGTGCCTATGCTCGTGCGCTGATGACGTTCGAAAGGCAGGTCCAACTCCGACTTGCTCAGAAGAAAAGCGAAACCTCTTTGCAGCCTTTTTACGAGCGCTTGCATGAGATCTACGCTCATCTAGACGAGCCGGACGGCATGGAGGGCATTTCCCACAGAGTCATCACGCCTTCTCTTGAACATCAGATACGTCAACACGAAAGCATGGGACGCTGGACTTCAGCTCAAAGCTGTTGGGAAGTGCGCTTGCAGCAGTCCCCTGACAACCCAGACTCTCATCTTGGGCTACTACGGTGCCTCCGTAATCTCGGACACTATGGTACGATTTTTTTCTTGCTGGTGAAATACTATCCCATTCCGTTGTTCTAGATACCCTCCGTACTCATATTACCGGGGTGCTCAAGAGATACCCTTCTTGGGGTCCGCGATTAGCCGAGTTCCAAGCTGAAGGCGCGTGGATGGTTCAAGACTGGGGAGGCGTCGAGAATATTGTTCAGAGCTTCGCATCCGACGCTCCTGAGCTAGTCATGGCTCGGGTGCTGCTCTCTATTCGAGCGCAGGATAGTCGCGCTATCGTTTCCACGTTGTCAGCAGCCAGGGCGCGGCTAGGTGCCTCTATCGTAGCAGGTGGAAGATCATCGTATCGGAGGTGTTATAACGCAGTCTTGGGTCTACACATGATACACGAACTTGAAATGATCTGCGTTGATACTGACAATGACGACCTGCAAAAGGGCAATACGGGACAGTTATCGCCTGCAGTCTCGCGTAGCCTGTCTAAAAGGTTAGAGCGGACTCTTCCAACCTTTAGGACCCGGGAACCGATATTAAGCATGCGGCGCGTCGCATTTGGGCTCCAGTAAGTCCTCCCATGTCAGCACCTGTTCTACATTGACGAAGTAATCAGCGCCAACCGAGATGCCCCGCTAGTGGAAGAGATTGGCCTGACATGGCTTGCCATAGCCAAAGTAGCCAGGAAGGCCGGTCATCGCCAAACATCCTACAGCGCGATTCTTCAAGCCCGGCAGAATAACGCGCCTTTCGCCTTTATTCAAAGCTGTAGACTCATCAAGGATAGCGGGGAGCCTCTGCGTGCTCTGCAAGAATTAGAGCATGCTTTGCAAGCCAGTGATTGGATTCCACGCGACGATGCAATAGATCTGACAGACGATGATGGAAAAGAAAAGATCTTCAAAGCTAAAGTAGGCCTCTATTCTCAACGTTTTGTGTGGCCCTATTCACGAAGACCAGGCATTGCTACTGCGAGCTCAATGGATGCAAGAAGCCGATCGGTTTACTGCAAATGAAGTGCTTCAGAGCTTTCATGATGCAGTCAAAACCGCACCAAGGCACGTATTTTCCCAGCTGTCTATTATCTTTTCGCCGATCGTTAAGCAGTTCGGAGAGCGCACATTTCCATATGGGCCATTATCACGACATGCGATCTCAGTGGTTTGGTGATCGGTCAGTTTCTCTTGATCAAATTTATGCCAGTTCTCAATCAACCGCTTGAATCAGCCCATCTGTTATGAACTGTTATATCAATACGATTCACAGCTATTCAGCTGCACTGAGACATGGGAACAAATACGTTTATCAGACTGTACCACGCCTTCTCACCCTGTGGCTCGACATGGGCGAATCGGACGATGTGTTGAACTCACTCCAGTAAGTTGACAGTAATCTCAGTACCCCTTGCTTAATATCTGGCAGGGAAGGCAGTGAACTAAAATACCCTGCGATCTACGAACGATTGAACAAAGAGATTACGGATGCGATACGGAACATACCCGCATACAAGGTTCGTCTTGTATTACTACGGCTTTCAGAAGCAGTGATGTGAAAATAGTGGTTCACTGCATTCCCGCAAATCGTGTCGCGTGTTGGACATCGAAACCCTGAGACCTTCAATCAGCTCGCGTCTCTCATCACAAGAGTTTTGAGCGCGTTCCCTAAGCAATGCCTCTGGATGTTTATGGCAGTAGTGATGTCGCAAAACCCTGAGCGAAAGGCCCGGGGACGTAATATCTTGAATGGCCTCAAGGTAATATTTCGTGATTACTCCTCCATCGTTTGGTCTTCACATCGATTGCTAGAGTCACCCCGAGACCCGCACAAAACTTGTGTCCAGACTTGCCGACGAATGCACCATGGTGACCGGGGAGTTACTAGCACTATGTGACTTTCCTGTCGCCAATGCGGAAAAACCGCTCAGCATGGAAAAAGTGGCTCCCAATTTAAAGCGTTTCTCATCTGCAGACCTCATCATACCTCTTCAAGAATCTTTGACCGTCAATCTCCCTTCTCTCTCGACTCTTGGAGAATTGCACTCATCCTTTTTTTCCGAGGCTCCGACATTTAAAAGTAAGAAATATTGCCATATTGAAGATTATTTGCGTGAGATAAAGAACTTACGAATGCTCATAGGCTTCGTTGATGAAGTTGAAATAATGCGATCGCTACAGAAGCCAAGGAAGATCACTATTTGTGGAAGCGATGGTCAGCGTTACATGTTCCTGGGAAAACCGAAAGACGATCTTCGGAAGGATGCCCGTCTGATGGACTTTAATTCTATTATCAACAAGCTTCTGAAGAAAAATTCAGATTCTCGAAAACGACACCTCCGTAAGTGTACTACTGTTTCAATGCTACTGCGCTGCTCACTAGAAAGAAGATATCCGAACGTACGGCGTGATCACTCTGAACGAAGAATGTGGTTTCATTCAATGGGTACCCAACACGATTCCACTGAGGCCAGTGCTCATCAAATTATATGATCAGCGAGGCATCATGATCTGGGTCAGTTGACAACAGCTTCGAGCAGCATGCACCTGCTTACCACATATCACAGAACGCCCAGATATCAAACTCTTGTAATCAGATCAAAGATATGACTGATGCGAATGCTGCGAATGCCTTTCAAACCAAAATTCTTCCTCAGTTAGTAGTGATCATGTTTAGACCATTAAAGTTCATCTAACAATTCCCTCCCAAAGTTTCCCTCCCCTATTCCATAATTGGTTTCTGGAAACATTCCCAGAGCCCTCTGCTTGGTTAGCTAGCCGCTTGGCATACGGCCGGACCGCTGCTGTGATGTCCATGGTCGGCTTTATCCTCGGATTGGGTGACCGGCACTGCGAAAACATACTGCTAGACACAAACAGTGGCGACGTGGTCCATGTCGATTTCAGCTGCTTGTTCGAGAAGGTTGCTTCTTTCTGTCGTTTTTCTTTGCTGTCCATTTCCATTGATTCTGGATACAAGGGCAAGACACTGGAAACGCCGGAGCGGGTCCCATTTCGTTT
The DNA here is from genome assembly GCA_001630475.1 of Sistotremastrum niveocremeum HHB9708. Taxonomy (NCBI): domain Eukaryota; kingdom Fungi; phylum Basidiomycota; class Agaricomycetes; order Sistotremastrales; family Sistotremastraceae; genus Sertulicium; species Sertulicium niveocremeum. The sequence continues at coordinate 719,031 of KV419396.1, forward strand.
AACGCAGAATCTTGTAGACGGTCTTGGAGTGACTGGCGTAGAAGGTATGATAGTGCTGTACAACGCGCGCAACGACTCTCTGATCCATGGCAATCTGTCTTCCTCCACAGGCGTGTTCAGGATCGCATGTGAAGTGACAATGCAGCTCCTTCGGGATAACCGCGACAGTCTCATGAGCGTTCTGGACGCCTTCATTCACGACCCTCTTGTCGAATGGGAAGATGAACGAAAGCGACTCGTTAGTGGTTTCCAAATCTCGATTCCATGCCTCATATACACAAACAAACAGGAACGGTCGAATCAAAGAGCAGCCGAACAACGGCAGGACTCGCGAGCGAAAACATCAAAGCGTTCCAAGTCATCCTCCAAGCAAGCTGAAGCATCAAGTATCAATGGCGTCAAGCCGTCTGTGGATCTACAAAGTCTTGCTAGGAATGCTTTAAAACCAATCGACAAGAAGCTCAAGGGACTTCGAAGTACTATCGTCAGAAACCCGAATGAGAAGACCGACAAGGAATTTAGCACAAGCAACATGGTCGAGGCCCTTATACGGGAGGCGACAAGCATGGCAAATCTGGTAAATTGCTCCCCTGACTGTGCACAACCCGACTGACGCATCACTTCGCCTAGGCTAAAGCATACCCTGGTGAGCAGGTTATCAAGCCGTTGTCGAAATTGATTAATCCCGTTATAGGATGGAGTCCATGGCTCTAGGTGATGCTTTGCGTGATGGGCTCACGCTACGTTACTGAGCGTCCGCGACCGCTTTCTTGAGTCTTTCCAGCTCCTGTTCTTTTTCTATGAGCTGGGCACGACGTTTATCGGTCTCCGCGATCACTGCCTTTCGAGCAGCCTCCAGTCTGTCGGCTTCTTCTTTCTCCATATCTTGAGTAAATTCCGGTGCTTCAGTGCCATCGGTGAAAGAGTTCTCGGATGTGCCAGGCCCAAGCGAACGTTTGGTTTTAGGCAAGGGAGTAGGAGGATGAGCGTTCAACGTATTTAGGAATACCTGAAAGGGTTCGCTGAAGACAATCTACGAAGAGTTGGATGAGGTGAAGATCGAGGCTTGGATGGAGAGCGTCGCACCTCATCGTATTTCCAAGAGTGTATTGGACTGAGTGGAGGGGAAGGAGCTGGCGGTTCTCCGCTTGCTGGATCGTTGGGTTTTGGTCCCCATGGATGTAGCTTTAGGTGGTGGTAAAAAGAAATCGGCTTTTCACCACTTTCTACGACAAATGTGATACGGATGTGGATTTCGAACTCTCCCCACCTACGAATCTTGTTAATCTTGTTGAGAACGCCATGTCCTGAAATGAGACACGTACCCTGTCTCCGTCACCTCAAAAGGAGGCTTGTCAATGTCTTGAGAGCAGTTAGCCTAAGGAAATCCGCGAAATTCATTGTCTTACTCCGATTTGGCGTTGGATACGTTTCGTGCAACTTGAACGTGACTCGTTTGATGAAATAACTCAAGTCGTCTGCATCTCCAACCTTTCCAGGAGCGGATGCAGCACTACGTAGTGCCACAGTCCAACGGTGGGTGTGATCAGGATTTACGGTGGCTCTCTCCTCTGGCGTCAAAAGCCACGCAGTATTTCCATAAATTATAGGGCGATGAACACTCAATCCCTGTCGACTAGCGTTATTATAGCAGCGTTGCAAACGACCGAGACCACTCACCCGAACTCTGACTTTATCATTGCCCGACATTCTTGATTTCAACCTCCGACGTCGCAATCCTAGCCGTCTGCAACCATGACCGACTTAATCAACTGTATGGCCAGCTATAGCATCCTGTCTTCACCACCGACTCACTGCGCCTTGTTCAGTCCCCAACAGAATCGTAGAGAAGCAAAAGATAGCTCAGGTCGGTTCTTTGATCCCTCGGGAGCCGGATGTACCAACAGAGTGCCGCTAGGCTTCACCAAATCTTATCCATCTCAAGCTCCCCAGATCACGACTCTACTTCAGTGCGTTATGATAGCATCCCTGGATTACTGTTTCACTCACCCCCACTTTCGCAGACACATATCTGACTGCTTTCGGTGTTGGAGTTGTTGGCCTTGGTTATGGACTTGTCCACTTGATCAACGTATGTTATATCAGTCGTCTTGCTTTGTCCCTTCCTAAACGCCACCTGCTCCTTTCTAGGGGAAGCCAACTGCAGCATGATCTTGCCTAAACATGCTTTCGCCATAGCGTCTGGTCCATATGAGTCTGACATAACATTCCACCCCATTGGCTTCAAACATGTATTAAAGCAAATAAATATTAGACTAAAAATGCTAAGCAGCAGTCAGATCTCAGCACAAACTACATATCCGATTAGCTTATGGTGGCTGCCGTACCAGACCGGATTCAAGAGCTGTCATACGAGTGATCTGTGCATTAATCCGATCGCCGACATGTCTTCCGAATACCTATCCTCTTCTGAAGTCAAGAACAGCTATCGCCCCAAAGGCTATGTAGGTCTCTGCGGTTTTCGTGGTGTGTGCTGTCCATCTCATTGAGTCTCACAGGGAATTTCTCCTGGGCTGAAACGTGCTCGTGAACCGTTTCGCGTACGAAATGCCCTCACTGGCCTCGCCTTGGGTGGCTTCGCTGTGGGCGTATGGGCTTACTCGATCAACGCTGTGAAGCAGGAGTCGTTTGATGATATCGATGAGGAAGTTCGCGCGTTGGATAGCTCGCGGTCAGGAGCAGCATCGACGAGTGGACACACACCCAGCGTCGGAGAGTCGAGCTTGCCCTCAATTGGCACGGGGAGCACAACAACTGGTGGTGTTGGAAACTCGGCACTGTCCGCAGCTTCATCACCTCCTTCTGTGGATCCCCTGCAAAAAGACGTGGTCGCGCCTCGGGGTTTCCTGCCCAGATTGCTACCCGCGCGATTCAGGCAGTCATTGGATCCAATCTCACATACATGGGTGATAGGGGCGCCTTCTGTTGACAACATTGGTAGTACAAAGGGGGCGAGTAAAATACAAGAGAGTATATCAACGAGATAGCCGGCATATGATATAGATGGCATATAAATTGGGATGGCGTGGTGTGAAGCTTCAGTCTACAAAGGATCAGTATACAACACCATGCGTCAAAGTTTGTGATTTCTATATCATGTCTGCATCACATCTGCACGTGATGCAGATATGGTAAAGAAATCACAAACTTTGAATGTCAATCATCCCTAAAGCCGCATGAGCCAAGTCTGATCATAAATAACTTGGAGGGGAAATGACAGACCAAACTTTGATCAAAACGAGTTACAAGAGCCTAGAGATCGGTTCAGATGATTGTACACTAGAACCAAGGTATTTGACGAACCTGTCTAGCGGCTTCGTTCATGGCCACTTTCTTAGCACTCCCAACCCCTTGCCCAATGAGCTCCCCCTCGTGATAACATCTTGCGTCCCACATCGGTGTCGTCTTGGTACTTCCCTCAGCTTCTTCGATCATCCACTCAACGCCTATGCTTTTTTGTTGAACGATTGTGTTGAATAATCCTAGATGACCGACTGGTGTATGAGGCGAGGTGGAAGACGAGGCGACTGAAGGAGCGTAGGAGCTTGTAGCACGAGGATGAGCTCTGCTTGGGGAAGGGGTTGGAGGTGCTGGAGAAGATGGCCCCGTTTGAAGCCGACCAGGAGAGCTGATAACAGATCCTGCAGCGTGACTCGACGTTCTGTGCCCAAAGGGGGAGGCACTCGAAGCAGGAAGTCGATGTTCCTTTCGGACTTCTTCATACGATTCTTCAATGCACGGCTGGAGCAGGGTCCATAGCCATCTTTTGACCGCTTCGAGACCTTGATCGAGGTAGATACCACCGACGAATGCCTAGAGCTGCATTAGCTCCAGTGTAATGATGTGGGGAAAAAGACGGACCTCAAAAAGATCGGCTTCGAAAAAAGAGAAGGTATGAGCACAGCCATCAATTAGACAATGTGGTGAAGGTTACCTTGGACGTTGAGCGACGCGCGCAAAGTGACCGCTTGCGACGGGTGCATAAGTAATTTGTGATGGAGATTAAGATGTTTGGTCCTAAGTGTCGACTCTAAATTAGCCAGACGCAGATGCCTGAGACGGTATCATCCATACAGTTTGGCCAGCGTGTGATTTGCGACAACCTTCTGTCGGATTTTCTGTACGCAGTTTCAATATTACAAAGCCGTAGAGAAAGGAAAAGCAAATACAACGACAGGGCCGACGCGAAGGCCAGGATATTTATCTTGGATAAACTCGGTTACAACAAGATTCAGAACAACGTCTCCAAGCTGCTCTAATCTGCATGAGAATGGAGTAAGAATTCCATGGAAAGTGGCCAAGATACAACAACGCACCTCTCGTTATCTGGACTCATATTATCCGGTGTATCCTCGAATTGGTGATTTGGTCTCGCATATTTGCTACGATGTGTGAAGACTCGAGTTTCAATTTCTGCATCCTTAAATTCCGGTAATCCTTGTTCATTTGTAGTCAGAACTCTACCAAAGATGTTACATAAGATGCGGCCTCGATGAAACTGCTGCTCACTTGGCAGCTCTTGCTTTAGATCTAGATCTGGGTTTCTTCACAACTTCGTCCGAGTCTCCAGGTGGGTTTGCGCCAGACGATGACTTTGGAGACCGTTCGGAGGAGGCGCTCGGAACCACGTTGTGGTAAGTGTAACCATCGCCCCCCTGGGTTTCTTTCGAGCTGGCCAGAGTTGAGACCGTACGCGTCGATGGGACATTGTCGAAACAGACCTGAGCATATCATTCTCTTGATGATGGGGGTACGTTACTGAGGAGGTATATGGTTCGCCGGAGGAACGGTTTGCTATCCTTTGTACCTCACACAGCCACTTGGTGACTTGCACGCCCACAGCCTTACTGGACCCGGCGAACACGTCCGTTCAGTGTACTTCTCATTTTCCAGTGTTTTAATTGCTATTACAGTGTTATATCATACAGACAACCGGTAAACATCCATCTAGATAGTAAGATAAACTCACGCCCCAACAGTCAAGTCTAATGCGTTGCTCGAAATCGGCGTTCTATCTTGCACAGGTACATCTCCTCGTGCTTCGTCTTTCAGTCGAAGCTCTTCCTCACGCTGAAATATAATTAGCTCATGATGCTGATGATATAGAGGAGAAGATATGTACCTTTTTCTTCTGAGCGTGAATTTTCATCGCGAAATAATCCACATGCAGGCCACATTCAGTTTTTTGTCTGCCAGCCCAACGGCCAGCTCGTTCTCCGTCCTCGTCATTGGCGACGGGCTGAGTGCTGTGCCAATCACCGACACTTTTGTATCCCTGATCTAAGAGATCGTTCCGAGGTACGTTGTGCTTTGCGATATACTCGTTGACTTGGGCAAACGACCAGGCAAAGAAAGGGTTCAGCTTCACGAGACCCGTTGAATCAACCTCTAACGGTTGCAGTGATTTTCTGGCGCCTCCCTGAGTAGATCTGCGACCAGTGATGACCGACTGGACGTTGAGCTCCTGATAAGCTCTGCGTGCAGGTTCGACCTATGTATATGCTGTCAGCCTCTGGCGATCTAGACATCAAGAACGATGACCGACCTTGACAAGATAATCGTATCTCGATTCATCGGCAACCCAGAGTTCATAGCCATGCTGTTCCTCGAATTGTTCGGGTGTGTCTGCCCCTTCGGGACGATAGACATGAACGGGAATGCCATACTTTCGCTTTACTCTTTCTACGAGTGCGAGGGTCTCGGGGAAGTGGTACAGTGTATCAAGAAAGATCAAAGGCGGTGGCGACGGGGTAATGGCGGATAGCATGTCGATGGCGACGAGCCCAGTGAGCCCGAACGCGGTGGTCTGGTAAAGGTTGGGGAGATTGTGAGTGGCCCATTCTAATATCTGATCTGGGAGGAGCGGCGACAGGAAAGCGTTGAGATCAGTGAGCTGAGCCTGGGAGAGAGGCAGTTGGAGGACCATTATGCGTTTGAGGGGGTGCGGTGGGGAAATAGCATCATAAATAAAAACCTTGACTGCATTTTCGATGAGGATGGCGTGCTTCGTGCTGAGTAATCACCGGCTAATCTCACTTAATCCGATCCGACCCGGCCGTATTCCCTCATCCGCCCCGGCATCGGCTCGGCCTTCATTGGCGGAGCGTGAAACTGATCGCCGAGACAAGCGCCCTCCGCGTCGCCCGTCCCTGACGCCAATGAGCAAGGCCAAGCTGTCCATTCCCGCCGTCCCCAATGTCAGTGTGACTTCAGACTCGCCCGCCAAATTGACTTCACAATGTCGCAGGAGTACAAATATTCTCAGGAGATATCTCAGATGGTGCGTACGGCATCTGTAATCTTGTCTGTAATCGCGTCCCTCATCTAACCTAATCTATCGCATCCAGATGTTCGTCTTTGGCGAGGTCCAGGACCCCAACCCAGAGACCGTGAACCTCGTTGAGGATATCGTGCGCAGCCAGGTCATTGAATTGGCACGTTTACATCTTCCTAAAGTCGACCATTACTGCCGATGTTCATCCCACAATTCAGATCATCCAGGCCCGAGCACTCGCCAACAGACGTGGCGCACGTTATGTCTCGTCGGAAGATTTAATTTTTCTCATACGGCACGATAGAGGCAAAGTCAATCGTCTTCGTACCTACCTTTCCTGGAAAGATGTCCGCAAACACGCCAAGGACTCGGGGGGCGACGGAGGAGGAGGCGTCGAAGTAGACGCGCTAGAAGAGGGTGGTAAATCCTTTTGTGGCTTAATTCCTAACTACCTCATTCCACATGCTTCCAGAGAAACTCACGACCAAGGCCCAAAAAATCACCATCAAACTGCCCTGGGAGATCACCACGATCTATTCTGAAGTTTTGAAAAACAACGGGCATCAATCAGACGACGAAGAGGATGAAGACGATATCGAGGCTCATGAGGCATCCATTCAGAGGCTGAAGGAGGCCGACGATGCCACCCGCCAAATGACCAGGGAAGAATATCAGCACTACTCGGACTGCCGTCAGGCGTCTTTCACATACCGCAAGGGTACGAACCCTTTTCGCACACCTATTCATCGGGATGCTAATCCATCTGCAGGTAAACGATTTCGAGAGTTCCTGAACCTGCCTCCACACCTCGATCTGAAAGCCGCGGACGACACGGTGGACATTGTCGGTTTCCTCGCGTTTGAAATGGTCCGATCTCTCACGATGGGTGGGCTCAACGTCAAGCGTTCGCTGGAAGATATATCTCATCTTGATGACATCACATCGTTGGGAAAGCGAAAGGCGTTCAACGGTCCTGACTCATCTAACAAGCGGAGGCGCTCGGCTTCTCCAGACGCGGAACCAATCGTATCGTCATTATTCTTACCACCTCCCGAAGCCCGAACTGCTCTTCGTCCAGAGCACATTCAAGATGCTTTCTCGCGCATGCAGAGAGATTCTTCACATCATCGATCTGCTGGTTTACGAAACTTCCGTGGAGGACTGGTCAGGACCAGTGTCAGCTTAATTTAATCTATCCAGGGTTATATCTGTCTTCATTCATTTTCGTTCCTGTTATCCAATGCTTCGTAGTACAATTGTATCCATGTATTTGCTAGTGTACACTACACCTCATTACACACCCAAAATCACACTCGTTCCAACGATAAACTGCGTCATTGGAACAAGAGTGCAGCCGCGATATCCATGTTGCCACCTGCCTGCTCCAGCATCTGGATAGCCTGCTCTCGAGTAGCTCCGAGGCCCATCAAAGTGTTAATGTCATTCTCAGGGAAATTTGGTCTCCTCGATCGTGAGGCTCCAGGTGGAGTGGACGATGGTGCGGCCCCGAGGGTATGACCTGAGCCAGGGAACGAAGTATTTCCTTGTGGGGCACCAGGGGCACTGGGATGGGAAGGTCGAGCCGAACTGGGTCCAGCATTTACAGCCTCAGGCTCGGCATTGCCTGCAAAATCAAGACGGGCTTTGGCTGGTAATTCGTGCTCTGCTAAGAACTTGATCTCTCGTCCTTGTATTCGAAGGCATCCTTTCTCCAAATCGATGCAAGCTTGATGAGCTTTTAACATGTCCAGGCCGAACAACATGTCAACATCTCTACCCTGCAAGCAAATTGAAACTCTGAGTTGAAGTAAAGGTGTTTGTGCCTACCTCCATGACAGTGAACGAGCAAGGAAGGTGCAGATCTGCCACTTTGAGCTGGGCAGTGTGAACACGTCCCAAGATCTTTGCGGTACCAACACCACGGGCCTCGCCAGAAAATCTTCTATCCAGGAGGCGCATAATCCCGCACTTTTCGGCGTACTCGGGGCTCACTAAAAGAGGTCTTTTGAATATAATGGCGTTGAGGATGCGCATGCCACGTACTGATCGTTTGCTGAGCTCCACTATCCACGAAAGCCACTAATGGTGTGCCGTTCACCTCCACTGGGATGCTAAAGGAGCGAGGTTTGACACGACAGCAGCGAGCAGGACGATTGAGCTCACTAAAGCATTGTCACTCGGCCAAATGCCTCCGGTAAATATTCCAGAGCGTTATCCAGGTTCTCCATCACGGCCTGCTGGCGAATCGCCTCCTCGATTCTTCTCTGGGCCTCCACATCGTACGGATCCGCGTTTAGGTTTTGCGCTTCTCGCTGTCTCTGCGCCTCCACTTCGTTCTGGCGAGCACGCATATGTCGAAGACCTTCGGCAAATCGTGCAGGATCATGTTGAGCAGCGTGAGCCAGGTCTGGCTGAGCCTAAGACGGCATTAGGGCACATTAGGGCGAGAAGAATAAAGCTGCGTACTGCACGTAGTTGTTGCATTAATTCCGGGTCACCCAATATCTGTAGTCGCATCATCTCTGGGTCCTGCTCCGTCGTTCTTCGAGTGAAATGAACACGATAACGCGTTAATTATATGAAGGCTGTTTGAATCCAACAAACTAACCTGCCAGCCACCTGCACCTTGCGACGCAACAAGAGATGTGAACCTTCGGACACCCCATATTCTGCTACTGTAGCCTTGGGGTTGGACATTTCTTGTCCATTAAATGAGATGCTCTGATCTTCTGGGGGAATTCCGGACTGCAGAACATCAGAACAAGTCAAGAACGGCTTCACTGTGTCACACTCACTTCAGCCTCCAGAAGAGCCATGATATTTTCAAGTTCCATTTGTGGATCGATTTCGACGGGGTAGAGCTCGCCAACATCTGTAAAGAATGTTATCTGCATGATGGCAAGAGGCGGTGAAGGTCGAAAGACTCCGAATATGGGGAAGTGAACAAACCGAGTTGGGTGTCACGCCAAGCTTCTTATATTTCAAGTCAGACTCTCAGTGGCACATACGCGTACATCTTCCAGACTACTATAGAACTTCATAGAACAAATCGGAACAGCCACTCTGCAACGTGTATCTCATTCCCTCTTACACTCAAGTCATCACCGACCCCTTGAGCTGAAATGGCTGCGGGGGTTGACAGATCTAGATTTCGAGATCACGCTCTTTCAACACATGAAATAAAAAGCTTGCCACTCACAGTCGAGAGCCACCGCGACTGTTCGACATAGTCCCGCTGTCGAGGGCTGATGTTGATATATCTGATAACGTGTCAATCTTAGTGATGCAGTGTCCAGAGGGGAAAAAATAAAACTCACCACTGAGGTCGCTGAAGCTGGAGACAGCAGAACCTTGAGCACTGCCTTTCTCGCTTGCTCTCGCCACACCTCCCAGGCTATGATATCGCGACAATGGTTTGGAGGGTTTGGAAGGAAACACAGGTGACCGTCCAGGACTCAATGTTAACGGCCGTCTACCGGCCAAGTTTCCCTGCCCAACGACCGAGTCGGACTGTGGGGATGGTATTGATGGTATTGATCGGCTAGGGGAAGATGCAGCACTCTCCGAGGTATCGGGGGCTACGGAGTCGCGACGTTGAGGAGATCGGGAATCTGCCAGTCGTGCGTCGCTCGGCGAAGGGCTCTGGAAGCGTGGCTTCGCTGCCAGACCAAGATTGTGGTGGGTCATCCTTTCCTCAAGCTCCTTCAGCTTGCGTCCGATGGCATCTTGGTTCTCTCGGTGTCTCTCAGCTTCTTCGGCTCTCTGTGCCTCCTCGTCGCTCGAGCTATCATCATTCGATATTGATGGTGAAGCAGGTCGGATATTCGACGAGAGACGTCCTTTCTTTAATGTAAGGGTGGAAGAGCCGAGAGCCTTCGATTTCGTAGTCGGCGAAGATGTGAGCTGCGTTGACAGGAGGCGACCTCGAGCGCCTGGGGGTGTGCCTATTCGACCGGACGATGATAACTTCATCACTGCCGTCAACTTTGGAGTAGTAACACGATTTCCGCGATCATCGATAGGAGAGAATGGGACACGGATATCTTGCAGTCCTTTCAGATCTTGCATATATCGATTCCGGGCTCTGTAAAGCAGATAGGGAAGGGGGACTTGCAGATGCTCGGAGAGTCCTTGCCCTTCCAAGGCATGCATTAAATATAGTCCGGACAGGAGATTGTCCTCGATGGCTCACAGTCCAATGCACTGTTCTCTGTGGCTCGCGATTTGGCTATGACATCCCATAATATTGTCTCTTTCTCAGTATTCCATTCGACCTAAATTCAGATTAATTTCCGTATACAAAAGAAGCTCAGGACTAACTTGTGGAGGGTCGCTAGGAGCATCATCTGGACGATTGTAAGGTAAGCGGATGATCAAGTGAACCATTTCTTTGAAAGCCCGAACTTGTCCAGAACCGAAGCTCTTCTTCCTGGCGGTGTACGAGTTACCGTCCACGGCACTGAGTTATTGCACGATCTAATTAAAGGCTCGGATATTCGAAACGACGTGTCTGCTTGTGTCTTCTACTCCCATCTCGTCAAAATATTTTCCATGCTCTCGTCAGAATCATCACCTCCACAGGCCGACTATGCTTTGGAAACATCCAACCTAATCGCATCTCTTGAACCCGATAGAGAAGCAGTAGCTTCAGAAGTAGCAGGCAAGTTGCTCTCAGGACGAGCAAGTTGTGTGAGCTAGATCTGGCATCTCAAGCTCTTCAGGCGATCTATGGCGATGATAATTTGAGGCCGTGGGCAAGCGATCCAAACCACAACTCACAAAATGGCGGAACCCAAGAGAGTGTTCGATATGAAGTTTGCACCAAGTAAGTGTTTACAGATGTCCTGACATTCTCTCTAACACTCATCGAGGCATCACATTGAACGTGCAGTCTTCCCGCTCCCCATGACCAAGTTCCCATACGTATCCTCGTCACCATCCCTACTTCATATCCCTTGACTTCTCCACCTCAACTGCAACTGCTCTCGAAATATATCGGCGCCTTTGGCGTGAATTCTTCACTCTTTGGTTCAGTCCTTCGAATATTTCATTCAACCAATGGTGTCGAATGGTCCCCCGACTCAGTTTGTGTCTTCGACGGCGTCGAGAAAGTGTTGGAACTCTGCGCGAGTTGGTACGCCGACCAACTGAGCCTCGAAAAGGCTGGGGAACTCCTTCGGGAAGACGAAAAAGCCCATCGGACTGATCCACAACCCGACGAAGACGAGCATCCGCCCTATATTGGACACACGCCCTTCAGCATGGCAGACGACGCCACACTCCATCTTCCCGAGGACCTTCAGATGTACGAGGCAGAACCGATCACAGATCGCAAAAGTGCCTTTGTTGGACGAGCATGCAAACTTGACGACCCCGCTCATGTCCCTGAGATACTGAGGAAGCTCTTGTCAGATCGGAAAATCGCTCGAGCAGCCCACCCTGTTATCAACGCCTGGCGATGTCGAACGAACGGAGTGTTGCACCAAGGTATGAAAATGTCAGCTCTCGTATGATCGTGCTCACATCGTGATAGACAATGATGACGACGGAGAGACCGCTGCTGGCGGAAGGCTAGCGCATCTATTGCAAATCCTGGAGGTCGACAACGTGCTTGTCATTGTCACTCGATACTTTGGCGGCATACATCTTGGTCCTGATCGATTCAAGTGCGTATCAGACCTGCTGTTCTGGCCCTATATTCACAACTTGTAGACACATCAACCAGGCTGCACGGAACGCGTTGGAAGGTGGCGGTTTTCTGGAAGAAAGTAGCAGAAAAATTGAGCGGCGCGGAAAGCGGAAGAATCACTGACGTAGTTATATCACGTGTACCTTTACTCCCGTCTCTCAGCGACGATGAGGTCGCATACATCTGCCCTCTTTGCGTCTTCAGCACGCCTATCACTAAGGACGAGAGCCCCGGCCAACGTTCAGCGGCGCGTCAGAGCGGCAAGCACGAGCACAGCGGTTCGATTCAAGCACTTTCGTCGGAACTCTATATTCATCTCACTCCCTATAGTTCGGCCTCAAAGATAACTCGTTGATCAAACAACAAGGTTATATTAACGGAAATTGGCTTGATGCTGCCAGCGGCGCAACTATCAAGGTCACTAGTCAGTCGCTCTCTAATGGTGGCTTGCACGAAGTAAACTCAACCGAATCAAGACCCCGCAAATGGAGATGAACTGGGCACCATCCCGGAGATGGGTCTGCAGGAGACTAAACAGGCTATCGAAGCAGCTGGAAAAGCATTTGAGACATGGAGTACTACGACTGCAAAGGTGCTTTGGTCCGCCAAACGACATGCCCGTCGTGCCTCATCTATTCGTCTAGTATCGACATGATCTCATGAAGAAACTCTTCAGCCTTATGCAGGAGCATAACGAAGATCTGGGTAGAATTATGGTGTGTTATTATTGTGTTGTCTCTCCATGTACCTTTTAATAATTTCGACATCAGACTTTGGAGAACGGCAAGCCATTGGCCGAGGGCAAGGTATGTCGTCACGGTTAATATGCGCACTCTGCTGAACACGCCGTAGGCCGAAAATCAATACAGTGCCTCTTTCATTGAGGTATGTCGCATATTTGAATCTATGTTCACGCAGACTGAGCTCGACGGCAGTGGTTCGGTCAGTCACCGTCTAGGATATTTTAGCCCCCACCTCGACATTGACCCGACTTGCCCACAGCCGAGGAAGCTGTACGAACATATGGCAAAAATATACCTTCCCCCTTTCCCCACATTCGAAATGTGACTATTAAGCAGCCCGTTGGTAAGTTCGCGCTCTCCATTTCTCGAATAATGTTGATCCATGATATCCAGGAGTTTGGTAAGCGCAATCATGTCAAATCTTATGATGACGACTGACATACGTTTAGCTCAATTCTCAGTGAGTGTTTCCTGGCGTAGCGATTGAAATAGCTCGAGCCTTCATCGTCTAGCCCCTTGGGTGAGTGAACGCACGAAGTATTCTGTCGGCTCAATCTCATTGCGTTTAGAATTTCCCTTCCGCGATGATAACGCGAAAACTAGGAGCTGCGCTGGCCGCTGGATGTACCGTAGTCATCAAGCCGCCTCCCGAAACTCCCTTTTCTGCACTTGCACTTACGGAGGTACCCGAGTCTATTTCTTAACCGTCTGTCCCCAACTCAAGATACAAAACAGTTGGCCCGAAGAGCAGGCTTCCCAGATGGCGTGATCAACGTTGTCACCACCCAGGCTAATGTAGCCGAGGTTGGCAAGGAAATGTGCGAGAACAAGATCGTCAAGAAGGTTTCATTCACTGGCTCAACCCCTGTCGCCAAACTACTCTACGGGATTGCCGCATCTACTCTTAAGAAGTTTGAACCTTTTGCCATTCTTCTAGGAGAGACATTAAATTGAGGTATTCTAGGGTTTCAATTGAGGCCGGAGGAAATGCGCCGTTCATCGTGTTCAACGATGCGGACGTCGATGCGGCCGTTGACGGTACATTGTTCCTTCGCTGCTTTCTCAGACTTCCGTCTTGACATTCTGCAGGTGCTATTGCTTCCAAATTCCGAGGAAGCGGCCAGACTTGTGTTTGTGCAAATAGGATTTATGTCCAGTCATCTGTCTACGCTGAATTCGCTTCCCGTCTCTCTGAGAAAGTCAGCGCTTTCAAAGTTGGGAACGGCCTTGACAAAGACACGTTGGTGATCATGTCCGGCACGTCTGTGCATGAATATTGACAGGCTTTCACAGGACTCACGGACCTCTCATACACGGCCGTGCAATCGAGAAAGTAAAAAGACACGTCGACGACGCAGTGCAACGGGGTGCATCTGTATTAGTCGGCGGAAAGCATATCGACGGCAATTTCTACGCCCCCACTGTCCTCTGTGATGTTCCTCGAGATGCCGAGATAATGGATGAGGAGACCTTCGGTCCAGTCGCTGCTCTGGTCAAGTTTGAAACGGAGGAAGAAGTCATCAGATTGGCTAATGATACACCCGTTGGACTTGCTGGTTATCTGTACTCAAGAGACGTGGGCAGAGTTTGGAGGGTGTCTGAAGCTCTTCAAGTTGGTATGATTGGTGCAAACACTGGATTAATATCACAAGCACCGATTCCATTCGGCGGTGTCAAGGTTCGTTTTTTATCACTTCGACGATGTACCAGTGACATATCATTTTAATAGGAGAGTGGGTTGGGCCGTGAAGGCGGCCCTTCGGGAATTGACGAATATATGATCACCAAGTTCATCGCGATGGCTCTCTGAAGAGGGTTGTCCTTGATGCCAAGAATGTACAAAATCAATCTAAACACATAAATTGTATACCGAATCTCAAAATGGATAATCTACAGTTTGGGCTTACTCTCCTCAATGACTGGGTTGACCAGCGTGCCTAGACCTCCACCTATGAATACGCGGACTTCGTCACCATGTTTCAGATAGACCTGTGGTTTACGAGCGAAGCCGACACCCTTCGGCGTGCCAGTCATAATCAAGGAGCCGGGCTCTAAAGTCGTTCCTTGGGAGAGGAATGCGACGGTTTTGCGGACGCTGAAAACTTGTTCTCTGGAGAACTGTCAATAGAATACGATAGTCACATTGTTCTGAGACATACGCTGTGGTTCCGTTCTGGAGTAGCTGACCGTTGACCTCAGTGGTTATAGCCAGATTCTGAGGATCTGAAATGACTCTGGAGGAAACAATACAGGGACCGAAGGGAGTTGAGTTATCAAAGCCTTTGCCGAATCCCCACTGAGAAGTGGCCATCTGGTGCTTCCTGAAAGACATCTACGCGTAATAATCAGTAACGAGTCGATGATTTTGTTATGAGAGAACGAACATCGTTTCCACTGACGTATCCCAAGACATAGTCGAGGGCATTGGCTTCCGACACATCCTTTGCTGGTTTGCCGATGACGATAGTCAACTCGGCTTCATAATCGGGAACGTGTTCAGCCACTGGCTGGGCGACACGGGGGATGACAATCGGTACATTTGGTCCAATCAAGGAGCTGGCTGGCTTGTAGAAAAGCACAGGAGTTCTGAACGAAAAATTGCATTAGCTTTGATCGGATGAAAGAACAAGTGCTCTCACTCTGGCAAGGGGAGTTTGGCCTCAGCCTGAAAGATAGATCAGCTTCCGGAATGATGAAAGCGACTATGACGTACCGCATGATCCCTATAATTCAGTCCTAGGCAGCGTACAAGCTTGACTTGGTCTACGATATGGTCAGAAGGGTGTGGTTGATCAATATGCGAATATCAACCTTTTGATAATGGGTCGAGCAAGTGCTTAACCGTCAAGACTGTACTCGTAACTTTTGCATCGGGATCCAAAGCTGAGCCTGAGATCTCATACGCCTTGAGAGGCTTGCTGCTCAACACAGCGAGGCCCACTAATAACGCAAATGAACAGGATATTCAACCTCGAAATATTGTGATTCCCACCATCTATCTTGGGATCCACAGGTTGCCCTATATGGATTCGCGAAGTTTCAACCGCTACAAAGCGAATAAGGCGTTGCCAGTTCTACAAAGCAGAGACGATGAGCAGACTGCAGGCGGCGACGACGACGAGTACTTACTGCCGACATGGGAGTTCAGGTGAAGACGATGGAGACGAGTTAGTCATTCTGCTACTCTGTTCTCCCTCGGTGTGCCGCTCGTTCCAAGACGGCGCGTAAATCGATACCGCGTGGCCAATCGCAGCGTTCGGAATATTCGATCATTGAGTTTCCATTTTCGAAAGGTCACATGATCCCATTTTTGTTATTTGGGCATTGTTTGGCAACAGCTTCATCAAGCTTCGCCGCACGTCACGGTCATGACCACCACTCTTCCCGCCAACCAACTTCTGTCGGAAGCCCTTGATCTGGTGAGACTGCTCTGCACTGTTGCACAAATTAAATTGAATCGACTATTAGCTTTCCTTGTCGCGGGATGAACAAGATGACGCTCTGCAAAAAATAGAACACCTGTTAGCTTCAATCATGGCTGGGCAGTCGCCAACGTCTCTTCCAGAATTTCTGATTCTCCAGGACACTTTCGAACACAACAGTAAGAAGCCCTCGATTCGACCAACATCCTTCTCATGTTGTCTTCGCAGTTGCAATCCGGGTGGTCCCTTGGCTAGCGGGAACTGAACGTGCGGTACGAGAAGGAGCAGAATTATCACGTATGTACATAACTACTTTTCCTAACCTCTGACTGAAGCGGATACTCTAGAGTCAATATTCCGTCAGCTATCACAGTCACTGTCCATCCTTCAAGGGCTTGCCCTTCTCCACGAGGCAACCAAGAAGTATTTGGGACGGCCCGGTCCACTCCAGGTATCCTTTCTTTCATCGTTTATATCATTCTATTGAGACCAACTTCCTATTAGCTACTACTCGATCTACTGACCCGCACTAAACACTGGCCTAATCATGGTTCATCTCAACCACCGCCAACGGAATTGAGCGGCCTAGCGCTAGGGATTATCGATACCCTTCTCTGTATCATGGTGGACTCACCCGATGCTATACGTGCGTTCGAGGCTGTGAACGGAATAGAGGTAGTGGTTAAGATCTTGAAGAGATCTGGCAGTGCGAAAGATGTCCGGTACGTAACAATGTTGTGAAGGTTAGTGCCCGAACTGAGAGCGCGCTAGAATGAAATGTTTGGAGTTCCTATACTTTTATCTCCTTGATGAAACTAGTTCCAGGGGCGTTGAGGACGGAATGCACGATCTCCATTCGCCCAACACGCCAATGCCCAAGACACCGCCCAACAAGCATTCTCTTCTGGGACCACTTCTCCAGACGCCGACTCTCATATCACCCGGGTCATCATCCTTCCCGTCTGCACCTTCCACTCCTCTACCAGCCACCCCTGGAGGTCCCTTGGGTTCGCCCAAGAAGCCGACGAAATCGCTTGGAATGCTCAGAAACGACGTCGACTTTATGCCGATGACGCCGAAGAAACCCGCCACACAGAGAGGACTCAGAGAGTCGCCCAGAAAGAGTCAAAGGACGATACCTATACCACCGCCAATACAAACATCACACAGAAATAGTGCATCGCAGGATGCGCTAGTTGAGATTGAGCAAAGAGGATCGATTCGCGTTTCCCACGCTCATGGGACTCGAAGCACGCAGGAAAAGAAGGCTATTCTAGGGACACTCGTCGGAAACGTGGAAGTTCTAGTCGAGGGAGTTCAAAGGGCCGGTATCTTCGGACTGGGCTGATCTTGTATTGAGTAGTACAATGATGTGACAATCATGATGACAGCTGTAATACAAGTGTTCACATTGGATCGGTTGGCTCACTCCGCTGAGGTGGTTCAGTCGTGTCATTAGATAGGCCGTGTGCATCCCAGACAGAAACGTCGGCGATATAGGAATCAAGAAGATCCATGAAAAGAATAGAAATCTAGTTTTAAGCAGACATGCGGTATGCGGTATAGGCAATGATGAAAGCAAGAGGGATAAGGTAAGGGAGACTATCCAAGCGTTGAGCAGGGGGTTTCGAAAGGAGATGGACAGAAACGCACATAGAGCCCTGCTGCGGACGTTCGACGCCGATGCTCGTTGCTGCAGGGATGCTCTTGACCTTCAGAGGCTGGTGGCATGTGAGGAGGAGATGAGGTGGATATGCAAGGAAAACGTACGCCGTTAGTATCGAAATCACCGACCAACATGGCGTCCAAAAGTGAACGAGCTTCGTCGGAATGACCGACGTCTTCGAATGCCTCAGAAGCATCACGACCTGAATGCGACCAGTCAGTTTAGGAGTGGATTCCGAAAAGTTGGGGCGGACCCTTCTCAGCCAACATCACTTCGTCACCGCCGGGATGCTGGGCATGCCAATAAGCAATTTTCCAGGCGCACTAAGGAGACAGGTGTACCTCGTCAACGAACTTGGTAACATCGTAAACTGGGGATATGTTTCAGCTGGCGCTTGACAAGGAGTGGATTTAGCAGTACCTTTCCTGTGTAGGAGAATCCAAAGATTGTCTTTCGAGGTGTGCTCCTGGAGCTGAGCAAAGGTGATGAGAGGCTTTGCGGCGGAGGGGGTGGCAGAGGAAGTGACGGTGGCCATTGGAGAAGGAGAGAGTAGCAGACGGGGCAGAGCGGGAGAGAGGACTCTTATTATACGACCGGCAAGGCCCGATAGCCGCAAAAGGCTGTTGACCCATGGATTTTGCAGGCGTCACTTATCCCCTCCGGTCGTTATTTCCAGTGTAGTAAAAGAATGTATTCTCTAGCTTAGTACTTGAACGACCACAGTTACAAAGGTTATCAAGTGTGGACCGAGTATCTATTATTCTTCCATCCGCAAGTAAGGCGACGAAGGCACCGACGCCGTGTCTCCAGGCAGAAAGCGAATGGACGTCGCTCGCATCCTCATCAACAACACTCAACTTGATCATGAACATGCAGCGAATGCCGTCGCGAGGGCGCAGCAACAAGACTGCTCGTGGTCAAGGTAAGAGACAAGAGCAAAAGCGACGCGTCCACATTTTATACTCCGCCCATCCACCTCCTCCGTGCCACCTCGTCCGGCCTTTGCTCATCTCATCTCCATTGCGCGCGCGCACACAGAGCCAGTGTGTTCAGTTCGGTCCAAAGGCCAGTATGAGCTCAAGTGGCGCCTACTACTCTCCACAAGAAACCCTATACCGAAACGGCCATGCCTTTCGTCCCATCCACACACCACGAGGCAACCCACCGCGCATCCAGAGCTCGTGGACCTCTCCATCTAGTCTCGCTATCATCATAGCCCTCACATGCATTGTACTCTTTGCATGGCTCTCTCGCATCTTTTCCAAGAATTTCACCGATTGGCACGAAGGCGCTGCCAAGATGTATTCATTTTCTGCCCATCCATCATGCACTGATACTCACAACATCACAGCCAAATGCGTCGTCGTAACGGAATACCCGACAGCGACACAAGACCGTTCAGCATCGCATACAAGGATGTGGTGGCACGGGAACGCAAGGCCGAACAGCAAAGAGTAGCTAAATTGGAAGCGGCCGCGAAAGAGGCACAAGCTCGTGAACGTAGTAATCGGGCCAATGGCTTTGGCGTTCCCGAGAGGCCCAGAGGTAAGACTTGATCTCACCTTGGTTTACTCGTCTTTCGAGCTCATCTTCCGCAGTTTCCTCCCTCTCTTCCAATCGCAGTCTTGCAGATGCTCGCGTTCATTTCTCTCAGCCAGCCTTACCAGAACGGGCTGCACCTTCTCCATTGTGCGTGTTCGATTATTTCCTCGTAGCCCATCGTTGACGACTTCGGTCCAGTTCCTCTCAACATCGTGAAGACCCAAAGCCTCTGCCCGGTTCTCTTCGTTCTCCCGATTCGATTTCTGGCCGCCGCCGTCCTGTACTTGCTCCAATAGATAATCCCGCTCAGCTGGACTCTAGAAAGCGCCCAGCTGACGAATTCGATGACTCCACTGAATCCGAAGAACCGAAAAGATCTCGCTTAGACACTTTTACTTCCGACCTTGAAGAAAATGTGCTTTCGAAAGGGGCTAAAAAGCGAACCCAGTCCGATGACACCGAAGGCTTTGACGAGCCTCGCGCCGATAAGCGTGCGAGACAGGGAAGTGGGTCCCACAGGGAGCCTATAGATGTCGACATGGACCCTGCTTCTCGTGGACTCAAACGCTCTCGCGATCTGGAATCTGTTGCTGGTGATGAATCCTTCAGCAGCAGCAAACCTCATTCACAAAAGCGTCGGCTTGATGATAGGCGTCCCGAATCCCTACAGTCTCGTGGCATCAAACGCGATCGATCGTACCAGGGTTCGATACTTGGCGACCTCGAAATTGATACCCGTCATTCTCGTAAAAGAGGCAGACATCAGGAAGCCTCCGATGACTCTGCACCACTCGAACTAGTGGAAGAGGGTGACGAAACTGTATCGGACATCGAAGTCGACGAGTATGACGACGATGCTCAAATATCTCAAGACCCTCTTTGCCAGGGTCGTCGGATAGGCGAAGTATGGGAAATCAATAACCAAAAATTCAAAGTTGGACCCGACGGTGACCGCTTGCGCCATGCATTGGTAAAAAAGCTCCGCAAAAAATACGACATGGTCAGCGTGCATTGTATCGATTATCGTTCACTGCCTGATTTTCTTCTTTTAGCCAAAGGAGTCTGTACATCCTGATGCATTTGCTCTAATCCCTGTTTACGTTGAGGAATGGCTCACGGAAGATCAATACAAGTCGGCTCGTGACAAGCAAGAACTCGCTTGGCAAGATAGCCAATCGCCGACTGAACCAGCACCCTCGACTTTGATGGGTTTACAGGTAAGCTGAGAGCGTTAGTTGTCTTTCTCGGTCTGACATTCAGTATAGGAGGGTCGTAAGCCCGATGGAAAGACTTTATTGTGGAACGTGCCCCAACCTAGAACTCCGACACCCACAAAGTCATCGTTTAATCTGTCCGTTGGCGTATACACCGCGAATCCTTTCCACGAGAGCCCGAAAGCTCCTGGACGTCGTGTTACGTATGCTCATCCGTCTCCTTTGACACAGCCTGCGGAGGCTCGTGTGAAGCAGCTCCATCATTCAAAATCATTCTCAAAGTGGGAGAAGCAAGACATTGAGGCTGCAGCGATGACCAAATTGCGGGAGGCGGCCAAACCCAAAGCATTCCCCCCTCCGCCTGCCCCTGTTGAAGAACCCAAGCCCCAGGCAGCCAAACTGCCTGAGGCACCTGCGCCACCTAAGTTGCCAGTCCCATCAGCGGAACCTGCACCAGCACCAGCACCAAGCGCAGCTACGCCGGCTGTAGAGCCTGCTGCGTCGAAACCTTCGCTCGCTTTCCCCGCCAACCCATTCCCAGCACCCTCCGCCAATGGCACCTCTGCTT
Source organism: Sistotremastrum niveocremeum HHB9708 (assembly GCA_001630475.1). Lineage (NCBI taxonomy): Eukaryota > Fungi > Basidiomycota > Agaricomycetes > Sistotremastrales > Sistotremastraceae > Sertulicium > Sertulicium niveocremeum. Next base: position 740,170 of record KV419396.1, read on the forward strand.
CTACCGCTCCAAAGCCAGCATCCAGTGGCTTTGCCATGCCAACCTTACCCGCACCTTCCACGTCCAGCTTTCTCTTCCAAAAACCCGAAGCCAAGCCTGCAGAAGCAGCTCCCTCTGCCGCATCGGCATCCGCACCTGCACCTGCACCTGCACCTGCTGCCCCTACCGTACCCCCCACTGCACCATCGTCTTCATCATCTGGTTCTCTAGCTCCACCAGCAGCACCCGCCGCACCTCAGAGCAACCCATTCTCATTTGGTTTCACCGCGCGAATGGCTCCGGCCTCGTCCGACAGCAAGCCTTCTTTCTCATTCGGGGCGCCTTCGATAACGCCCTCTACCTCTCAGCCAGCAAAGGCGGATGCAGGAAACGCTGGGCCAGTACGTCCTACAGCGCAGCCTGTCCAATCATCCAGCTTTTCACCGTCCTTCAATTTTGGCGGGCCTGCTAAACCTCAGACGGCGTCCAGCGCGCTGCCACCATCAGCTTCCCTCCCAATTGGGTCAGGTATGACTGCTGCTGCGAGCGCCTACAGCTTTGGTCAAAGCTTTGGTCCAAGAGACGCTGGCGCTGAAAAGAAGACCGAAGAGCCTGCTGAGAAGCCTGCCAAGGCCCCTGTCTCGATATTTGGTCAGGCACTTGCCCAAGCGACTCAAAAGGCACCAGAAAAACCTGCTGAGAAGGCTCCTCTGACCTTTGCGTCCTTCTCAACGACTGCTAGTAAGCCAGCGGAACCCGCTGCCTCGCAGCCTGCAGCGACATCGAAGCCTGTCTTTGGCACGTTCGGCAGCACCGGTAGTGCATTTTCTTCAAATACTGCATCGTCGTCAACCCTCGCTCCTGCGTCCGAGTCGAGCAAAACTGCCGTAGAACCTGAGAAACCCAAAACCCTGCCACCCCCGAGTGAAAAACCATCATTCAGTTTTAATTTCGGCGGCTCTGCCCCTGCTTTCGGTACACCTGCGAAACCTCAGGAAACACAAGCACAGGCCCCTTCACAAACGCTGTTTGGACAACCTTCGGCGTCGACGTCCAATCCTTCCAGTATATTTGGAAAGCCAGGCGATTCGACGGCTTCGCCGTTTGGGAGTACGAGCTTCAACTTTGGAGCCCCCAAAGAAAATGGTGCTGCGGCTCCTGCAGCTGCGGATGCTAGCAAGCCTGCTGGACCTGCCTTCACGTTCGGTGCGACCTCAGCATTCGGCTCCCAAGCACCCAAGCCTGCCTCCTCGATCTTTGGGGCAGCGGCGGGAACCTCGCCGTTTTCATTCGGATTTAGCCCCAAACCGGCTGAGAATGGTGAAAAGAAAGATTAAAAATGTAGAAGTAGTTCGGGAAATGCAGACTGTATCACGATGGACTAGAACGTGTCTTCTATGCTTACCTACATACATATATCATTATTTTGTTTTGTCTTCATTCTTCATTGAGCCTTTGGCTCGTCTCGGAATCGGCGTCTCGGTTCGGAAGCTAGTGGAACGTTGAAACGTTGACGTTGTGTCAGCCATGCACTGACCACCCGCTCAATCTTGTTCTTTCTCCTCGTTTATTGGCCATGATAATGAACCCCGCGACGACACCTAGACCTAGACCACCAGGAAGAGTGGGTAAACGAGCCTCGCTCGTTGTCCCAGTGGAAGACTTGCCGTCTGACCTCTTCGGGGCTAATGACTACACTCCGTCTGAGACAATGTCCCCAGACCTTGGAGAAATGAATGAAGACTGGATGAATGGGAGGACAAAGGAGGAACTCGCGACACTGCTCCTGAAGGCAGATGGGCTGATCAGGCGACGAGAACAAGGTCAGAGATCAACCTGCTACTACTATTCCGGTCACTGGACGGATTTACAGAGCTCACTGTGGCTGCTACTGTTGGCAAGCAGTTGCTTCAAAGTAATGCTATCCTGAAGCAGGAACACGATGCCCTCCTTGCCAGGTTTCCCACTACGCCTGTCAGGGACCCATTCTACGTCCCTGATCGTCCTGACGTCAAGCGCTCCGACTCAGCTTGGGTTTCAGACGATGACACTGATACTACCGCCGTGGAATCATTCAACTCTAGTTTACATGATCGGCCGAAACGACGGAAATCGTCGCGCGTTATGGCCTCGCCATCGACGTTGACGTATCTCAGCACTCAGAATGACTTGCTTATGGCAAGACTTGCTGCTATCGAGAAGGAAACTTCTGAGGCGGAAAAGATGGGCAAAGAAAACCTTCGAGCGTTAGAGAAAGAAATCGGAGGTCTGAAAGCTGAGCTGGAGCAGTCGAGGCAGAGAGCTCGCGAACTGGAGGAGCAAGTACGGAGCCAAAGTGTCGTGAAGGAGGCCAGAGCAAAGGCGGAGAGAATCCGAAAGATGCGTGGTGCCAGTGGTCCTTCTACGCCGTCGTCAGAGCCTGCACATGATTTTGCACCCCCTTCCTCTCATTCGTTCACGACCCTCCCTCGCCGATCGCAATCGCGTAGACGGTCCTTGATGCCAATGGATACCGACTCCCCAACGGACTACGATCCCGACTCTGAATCAGTTACGGATCTTACCTTGGTGAAGCAACAGGAGGCACAAGCTTTCGATGAAGAAGTCCTTAGGACAGAGCTCAATCGCAAAATTGCTCAGCTAGAAACAGCCAATCGAGAAATGGTGGCAAACCATTTAGAAACAACGGCCAGACTAGAACATGCTACAAACGAAGCTAACGCCCTTCGAAAAGTCTTCGAAACTCTTGAACGAGAAGAGAATCTTGATCTTCACGAGAGTCTCAATGCGGAGTGGTCGGTGCAATCTCCTTCCTTTTCCGAGTCCAAAGGTACGACACTTCGGCATAGAATTATATATTTTATCTGATTAGGCATGTAGGCAAGTCAAGAACTTGGACTCGCTCCAGCGCAACTCGTGGCAGCGGCAACCGATCTCAGATATGGTTGCAAAAATCTTCACACGCACGACGACCTCTTGCAACCTCTCTATTTCAGACTCCACCGCCAAGTCCAAGCAAATCGAGAAAGCTCCTCCCTCAGACGGAAAGACTGAAAACATCACTCAGAACTCGGGCATCAGTGCCCACACTATCTGCGGAGCTCTCAAAAGCCCTGAGATCAACGCCTCTCTCTAAAACACCTTCTCTTGCCAATCTACGCATTGAAGAGAGTGACGACACTCCGTATCCGCTGACTGAAGCGCATATCGATGCGGCCTTTCAGTCATTACAGACATCTTTTCCCGAGTCCGAGCTGCAGGATCCCTTCCAATTGTCTTCACCATCTTCACCATCCGATCCGCCCTATCGAGAAACCTCCATAGAGGCCCAGAATGAACCCGACTCGTCCACCTTACGCAGACGACATCATCTTCGCCAGATTTCGACAGAATCCTCTACTTTCTCCGACCGCAAACTGTACACACCCTCAAGGAGAGGCAGCGTCGTTGATTATAAGTCTTCACCAGTAGTCGAGGATGCCGACTTGATCACCGATGACCAAAACCTATCCTCCTTACTTTCCATGAGTGATGTTCGCATACTCGAAAGACGCGAAAGCGAGAAAAACTGGACATCCGTTGTCATAGAATTTTGGATCCTGCTGCAATTTCTCGTTGTTTTCTTTGTTTTTGTCTGGTCCGTAGCCAAGAGGGGCCCCAGGGGAGTAATCGGATCCCGCAATTAATGAACCTCATTTCATCATCACGCACGATACCCCGCATTAGTTTTATCTCACATCTGGATGTATGTATCGGATATCCGTATTTTAGTAAACAAGTCGTATTTTGCATGCTTCTTGTTTTGACTACCTGATTTAGACGCTGAAGTAAAGTAGTTCCGGATCGCGACGCTTGCCGTTACAAAAACTACTAGCATGGCTTCAGACACATCAGACTCCGAGTCCTCGAGCAGTTCATCTGGCGAAAGTAGCAAATCGGTCGTCGAAGAAGCTCCCGTCCTATCTCATGCGGCCAAACGTCGTGCAAACGCTGGTAAACCCGTCAAGGGAAAGCAACCCGTCGAAGCAAAACCTGACCTTCACGGTAAACCACATCGAGAGAATTCAGTCTGGGTTGGGAATCTCGCTTTCAAGACGACCCCGGATGCTCTACGCAATTTCTTTGACGGTGTGGGAATGATTACTCGAATCCATATGCCTACGAAGGCGACGCCGGCCAATAAGTGGAAGGAGGCGCGAATTGAGAACCAAGGGTGAGTACTTCAATCCTCATACAATGCTGTATCTCTGAATTGGCTAGGAATCATCATAAGTTTTGCGTATGTGGATTTTGAGACCTCAGATGCGAAAACTGTCGCTATCACCCTGTCCGAAGGACATCTAGACGGCAGAAAATTACTGATCAAAGATGGTACGTGTATTGACCTGGGTTTCGAGGTTTCGTTTGACAGGGGACTTCTCCAGGAAATGATTTCACCGGTCGTCCGGCCGAACGTCTCCCATCGACAGCCGTCGCCGGTGAAGACCCCGCAAGCTCGAAAAACACTGGGCTCTCCAAGACTGCGAGAAAGATCCTGAGCACCCAGAAACAACCTCCTGCACAAACCCTCTTTGTCGGTAATCTCAGCTTCCAAGCTACAGCAGACTCGCTGCGTGCAATGGTCGAAGCACATCGAGAGAATTCCTTCCGGAAAGATAAAAAAGACCAAAAAGATCAAAAGAGTGCCTTTGCCGGCGAACAAAACGAGCAGGCAGAACCGGAGGAGGAGGCGCCTAAGCCTGAACCGACGATCTCAAAAAAGTGGTTGAGAGCTGTGCGGCTCGGTACTTTCGAAGACAGTGGCCTATGCAAAGGGTTCGCACACCTTTTGATTCCCTGTACGTTGAAGGAACTAATGCTTGAAACAGATGGGCATTCCTTGATTTCACGAGCATCGAAGCTGCAACTGAAGCCCTGATCGATCAACGAAATCATCATATGGATGGTAGAGCTTTGAAGCTCGAGTATGCATCGCCTGATGCTGTTCGTCGAGGCGGAGGGCCTCGAGGAAATGCCCCGACCAAGAGACCTGCAAGGGCCGGCGCTGTGCCCGAAAATGAGACCGGCGACAATCCCAGAAAAAGAAAGCCTGAAACCCATGACGAACATGACCCTACGGAATCTGGCAAGGCGGCTTTAGACGACTCGGTCGAGCCGACTAGCAAACGGCAGCGCAGTGATGTCAAGTCAAAAGGCCCTCGAATACGACCGCGTCCTGGGGCTGCCTTGGCTCTCGCCAAACGAGAGAAAGTCGGTATTGTGGAAAGTCTGGGCGAAAAGATTGTATTCGAATGATGTTTGATTGTTTATTGCGCTGTGCACTCTGCTATGTTAACCCTCATATGTACGCATTATTCCATTAGATTAGTCTATATAATTTTGGAGCATCGGGTCTCTACGCCCAGCTAATTACTGGCACCTTCGTCGTCCTCTTCTGTCACCACCACGCCTACTTGATATTCTGCGCAAATGTCCCATCTCGAGCCTTGGGCAGCGCTTGAGAGGTATTTGACAAATCGCAGGACACGCTGGTCCCGTAAAACCAGAAGGAGTCGGTTAAATCCTGGTTGTACAGTCAGCAATGCCCCGTCTTCGTCGCCACTTTCGCTTCCATCTGCTTCGGAACCCTCTTCACTTGCGTCCTCATTCTGATCTTCGCCTGCATCCATTATCGCATCTTCGTCGTCGTTCTCGTCTCCTTCGCTCCCATCGTTACTGGTTGAATTGTCAACGGCATCGGTCTTTGTTTCAGGATTTTTGGCGGTGCCCGAACGGTAAACGGCGGGATCTTCTTCTCCTTCGTGAGGGGCCATGTAACACTGCAATCATTCATAAGCCAGAGTAGCCTAAATATTCTTGGAAGGCTCACCTCCCATCCACCCCAAGCTCCGCTCGCCCATAAGGCTTCTTCCTCGTCGTTGTCACTCGGCGTCAAACCAAGAACGACATCCAGACGAGCCTCCTCTTCTTCAGAAGTAGCCAACGTATAGTCTAACCCTGGGCGGAAGCGTCGTGCCTTTACGGCATATCGTTCTGGGAAAAGAGAGCTAACAAGTCCAAGCCATGCACGGAAGGCAGGAGACGGGAACAATTCGTCTTGTAGTGTCCTTAGCACTGATGTTGAAGCATCATCTTGAGACGTAGCGGCCTGCTCATCGTCCGAGTCCAAGATACAGTACCGGAATTTGTGAGGGGGCCCAATTGCTTTCCATCCATCCCCGAGACCCGAGGCATGGGATGGTACACATCCTTCACGAGAGCCACCGCGATAGCCGGCTTTCGTGTCTTTCTTCTTAAGCTCTTTTTTCAACCTTGCAGCAAGAGATTTTTCTAGGAACTCGTGAAGCTCCAGTGATGACTCGTCGCCAAAGCGCTCCGACAATTGTGCCAACGTATCGGGTACCAGATATACCGGATTCAGATATTTGGACAAGAAGGTTTTCTGAGATTTGGTGAGAGGTGTATCGGGAATGAAAGGCACCGGTGAAGGGAAGGGCTGAAATTCTATCGAGGATGAAGATGACTAGAAATTTCTTTGAGCCAGGCCGCAAAACCTAAGAAATGCCACTTACCAGTTGTTCCAGCGAGCTTTTAGCGTTGTCTTGTGTCTCCCCCTCATACCCTTCTTCGCCCTCTTGGGCTTTGTGAAACCATCCACTGATCGATAGTCGCTGACGACCGTCCTCATCAGTCCCAACCACGACCTCCTCGACGGAATGGAAGCTGTGGCCAGGCTGGACTTCAAAAAAGACGAACTAAACAGGCATCAGATTAGTGGCATGAGTAGATCAATGAAACGCACCTGATTCCATGAAGGTGGAATCGCTTTTGAGGGGGTAGGGTTTGGCTCTTTGACGCCATTGACCACCGTCACATCGTAAAGCTCCAGTGCACCTCCCCACTCCGGTTTCCAAGCTTTCTCTTCTCCGCTTATGGGCATGTATAATATGTAGCTGATCCTTCGAGTGCCAATTACGTCGTCGTGGTTGAGGAGGTGGCAGCCTTTTTTATACGAGTTTACCGCCATGTCCCTTTTGGAGCCAGAGAGCGGACCGCAACCCGTTACGGTTCGCAAAAATGTCCTAAATTCTTCCGAGTATAGTGCATTTCTCAGAGTGAGGAGCGAAGGCAAAAGAGCTAATTGCTCAGGTTGGAGATACGAAAGAGAGGCAAGGTCGCCCGTTTGGTGTATCTGCCCGAAAAAATTGACACAATGGACTAGAAACGCTCTGAATGGATCGACCAACCTTGTAGATATCGGTCTCTTTCTCTGTAAAACTCAACTCGTTGATGCATTCGTCCCTGACTTTTCTGAGAAGACCATCTTCAAACAATTGTGGCAAGAGAGCGTGTTTGTACGGCGACGAAGTCAGGTATTGCTGCTTCAAACGCTGAACACTTTTCGTCGCAAATAGACCATCTGCAAATGCCGACTGAGCTGTCTTTTGTTTCTTCGCTGGACGTGAGTGAGATGGAGAGCGGTTGCGAGCTGGACCCATGGTGTTTGTTTGTCGGCAAATGAGATATCATTGACAAAGTTATACGGAGACAGATGCATATTACTAGGGCTACTGGGTGGTTGAACACAATAGGAAAAGGAAGGACTATATAACGGAATACAAGTGAACAAGTTGACCAATAAAAGCTAATCAAATCGCAGTCTTGTCCTCAGTATATCGAGGCAAGAGGGGCTCATCTGGAGTTGCCGGAAGACGGATGCGGCCAGATGCCGATCGGCGGTGTTGATGATGATGTCTACTTGGGGAACGCGAGGCAGAGCTCGATCGACGATGGTGATGGTGGTGCCTTGGAGGGGGAGTGACCCATGCCTCCGTTGCGTCCAGGTCACGAGTCTCTTCTACTGACAGGGAGCTAAGTGGAACAGGGGCATATACAAGCACATCCGAATCCGTGGGAGGGGTCTGCCGGCGAGCAGGGAGGAGATAGATGCGCTGCGGCGCTGCGTCCGAATCTGACTCGCAGTCTTCCAACGAGCGTCGGTTCTGCGAGCGCACGAGTTGGGAATGCAGGCTCGACACGGCTAGTGTGAATTGAAGCTAAACGACGGTGAGCGCTGGCCGGCGGGCGGTGAGAGCGAACAAAACGCACCCTAACGACAAGGACTACGGCCATTACACCAGCGAATGCGAGCACGGCGCGTTCAATCCAGGGCTCGCAGTTCTCAAGGTCGAGTCCTGTCTCGGCTAGTTCCCGCATAAGGTCCGGTTGACGAGACAGCTCCTCGCAGGCTGCAGCACGAACAGCCGGCCTGAAGGAGGCGAGGGCGAAGAGAAGAGTTGTAATGGCACTAAAGGAGAGGTCGGCGACAGAATAGTCGCGGTAAAGACGAACCCATGCCGGGTTGCGCTACGGAAAAATGCAGATGTGAGACCACGACAAGACTGCAGCGACTGCGAACGTACTTTTAGGGCGCCGAAGAAACCAATGATGCATGCAAGGGCGGCGAGCGAGAAGTGGATGGAGAGGATGGCCCAGACGAGCTTTACGGCGTCGAGCCTGATGCTAATTGGATCGTAAGATGACTCCCATTCGGCGTCCTGGGAGTCCCAGCGAAGGGAGCGTGAGTAGGAGATGAGGTGGAGAGCAAGAGCAGCATTAGCAAGGGCTGCGAGACCGGTGAGGACGAGGGTGGTGGCCCTCTGAGAACGCATTGGAGTGGACGAAGGAAGAGAGAGAGAACAGGAGTTAAGGGTCGGCCTGGCGCGGCTGTCTTGGCTTGATCCCCATTTGTAATCAGCCTTGAACACTTTTTGTACACTTTTGTACACTTTCTACACTTTGTCCGTCTATTGGGCCGGTGATTACCATTCGTCCATTACACAACTTTATTACCCGATCCGTCCTCCCTCCTCCCGCCGACGGGGCGCATGCAGTCCCCGAAGACCAATGGCACATTCCCCGACTCACACCCTCACTCATGACCAGACAGCGACCACCACCTCCCCACACAACTCACCTCCCTACCTCCCAGCCATCAACCCCAATGAAATCAGACTCGAGGAGGGTGATCCTTCTCTGCTCGCTGCCGAACTCGAAATGGACATCGATGGCATATCCAATGACCGTGTTGACCTCGACGAGCTTCGTCGCGTCAAGGTATGCACTTCTGCTGCTCCTTTTTCTTACCTTGTGAACGTTCTGTAGGTCTACGAGCTCGTCGAGAACAAGTGGACGGACCGTGGTACCGCACTATGCATTAGCAAGTTCGACAAGGACACAGAGCAGGCCCAACTCATTGCACAGAGCGAGGACAACCCAGAAGACACCATCCTGTCCTTTTACATACGTGGCGAAGACGTATATCAACGACAGCAGGGTACACCTCACTTTTTTCCATAGCCGAACTAATGGCTTATACTTGACGCTTAGGCACTCTCATTGTGTGGACCGAATCTGACGGCACTGACTTCGCTTTGAGCTTTCAGGACGTCGAAGGCTGCAATGATGTTTGGGAGTTTATCGAGAGCGTCCAACGTTCCATCAATGGCGGAAGCAATCAGGGCGGTCATCGTGCGTACCATCATAGAAAAAAAGATTCCATTTTTATTTCATCCTCTTCTTAGACGAAAATGACGAGCAATTCTCGTCCTCTCCCCCGCCAGATTCAGGGAGTATCACCTTTGAATCAATTGTCCAAGAAAGCCAACTACCCACTCCGCAATTCGGTATCATGGAACACGTAGAGCGTGCAATCAAGTATGTCGGACGGAATGCAACCCTGAAAGACAAGCTGGTGGAACACATCATCAACACCGTGAGGACAGTTCCTTATAAGACCATCAGTTACCGCTCAGCCCTCGTGTGCAGGAGTATGTCCGTCAAATGATCGATCTTGCCTTGCAAGCCGAAGACCTAGAGCAACTGCACGACTTGCATGCTTTATATTCCTGTCTTCAAGCCATACGTGTGTGCTTCCTTGCGATCGTGATCTATGCGCGCTAACCACGGTGTAACGTGACAGTATTGCTTAACGACCACACTATTTTCGATCACGTCACATCCGACGAATTGTTTCTCGGTACCTGCGGGATTCTTGAATGTTTGTGTATCGAGATCCCATCGATGACTCAGCTGATCCCAGAGCCTAGACGATCCCGAATTTCCCAACCACAAAGCTTCTTACCGAGACTTCCTTGCTCACCAGGCACAATTTCGACAGCCTGTACCTTTCACTGATGAAAGCGTGCGGAAGAAAATTCACCAAACTTACCGTCTTCAATACCTGAAGGACGTGGTCCTCGCTCGGGCCATGGAAGATTCGACTTTCAACGTCCTCAACTCCTGCATAATCTTCAATCAAATCGATCTGATCAATCATGTGCAACATGACTCGACTTTCATGAAAGATCTTGTCGGCTTATTTGATCTGTCTTCCAGGGACAAGGGAAAGGCCAAGGAACCGAATGGAACTCCTACGTCCTCCGATGCCGAACCGAAGCCTAACGGAGAGTCATCGTCAGATCATCCGAACGGGATCGCCCTGGATTTTCCTGCGGATGCGGACGAGAGGCGAAGACACGTCATTTTGCTTATTCAGCAACTCTGTGGGATGGGAAAGAATATTCAATTGACCACCCGATTACAACTCTTCCGATCCCTTGTTGAACAAGGCATCGTCACGCCACTTCAATGGGCGCTCAGTCAAGATCGGTTAATGATATGCACTGCTGGCGAGATCCTGGGGGTCTTGCTGGACCATGACACTGGTGGTGTCCGGCAACACATCCTCAATCAAGTCGCCAAAGACCCGGATGGACCCACTCTTCTCACTGCCCTGAGCTCTTTGCTCATCTCACACCCGGATAGTGCCGTCAAAAGTCTCATTGCAGACTCGCTAAAGAGTCTCCTTGAAATCCCTCTGGATCAATCAGAACACGTTGCTAACATCAAGTCCGCTGTACGACAACGAGAGGATCCAACGGCCGAAAAATTCTTAGATTATGCGTATACTAAAGGCGTCATCCGTTCGTTGATCAAACCGCTGAGCGATATCCCTGAATATAAATCCTTGGCTGGTATGTCGACTACTTCTACGATGTTCAGGCTACTCACCTCAATCTACGGCAGAGCCAAAGCTCTCTTTGTCCAACGAAATGTCATCTGTTTATTTTCATTTATGCGAGCTATTTTGTGCCTTTATGTTGCAACATGGTTTTCGCAGCAATCATCTTCTCCTGGACACTGTTGTAGCTCCCCGTATCGCGTCCCTCCTTACTACCCGTGACAAGCATCTCCGCCTAGGTATGTGACTTCTTGATGCGCACGGAGATGAATACTGACTTCTCACGAAGTGGCATTACGTTTTCTCCGTCTGTGTCTGAAGCAGAACAACCGCAATCTCTCCAATCATATAATGAAGCATGATATCATGGTGCCTATCCTCGATCTCACAGCGAGAGAGGCAAAACGGGACAACCTACTCAGTTCCTCTTGTCAAGAAATATTCGAGAACATGCGTCGAGTGCGTTCGAATGCACGGCCCGCAGTACCGGAAAACTAATCGGAATTTAGGACAATTCCAAGGACCTAATACATCACATTATGACTCGCCATGAAACAAAGATCCGTGCACTCGCAGATCAGCCTATCGTTGGACCTCGCTTCCAGGCATTTATCCGACGCTGGGAACAAAATGTCGAACCCCCGCCAACTGTCGAAGGCGACCAAAAATCATCGTAAGTGCACATCGTCCAACCAACCGTCTGTATAGCTTATTTTTTTCAGTGATGCCTCCACTTCCAAGAAGTGGGGTCAGGGTCGAGGGATGGAGGCCGAAGAGGAGGAATGGTTCAATGACTCTGATGAAGAGGAGCCACCGAGCCCTCTATGGCAGAATGCCCAAACTCAAAGTCCTTTGGTCGGTAAACGGAAACGACTGCCAAAGGGCGGTTCATCGACTACTTCTAATGGTCGACGCAATACTGCGCTAAAGTTGACCGGCAACAAAACTGCTCCTTTGGTGGATTACGACGAAGACGAAGAGAATGTTTCTCCAACGTCTCCTTCGATCGAAACCGCCAGGATATCTCTTACCCTTCGGAATAGGACACCCGCACCCATTCGTCTACCCACGTTGGAGGGCGAACCAGACAAGTCTCAGGCCAGGCTCACGAGATCCAACTCACCTGAAGGTTCAGCGGAAGAGTTGAAGATACCTCGACTGGGTGAAAAACGTAGGAGGGAGGAAGATGACGACGAGATGTTCGAGCGCCTGGCACACAAAGGGAAACGCCAGTCCCTGGCAGGAGAGTCCGACTCTGATGACCCCAAACCGGCCATGAGCGGCGAGGAGGGGACGAAGAAGTTCAAGTTGAAGATCGCCTCTATTGCGCTGAATTCTGTTGGCTCGGACTCGACCGCGGGATCAGAGCCTGGCGTCAAAGACGGAGATGGCGGGTGATGCAATGTAGCATGTTGTAGTGCGTGAGTTGTTAAGTTAAGAGCTTTCTTTCTGTTTGTCGTGTTTCATTTTTGCTGTTCTTTCTTTCTCCGAGGGTTTCCGCGGACCCCAGCTAGAAGAGTGTATTACACAGTACATATCTCTGTATAATGACTCGTGTTCAAATGTACACTTCCGGCTTCGAAGCGCCCATTCCGCACTCAATCGGGTCGGCCAAATGACGCTATAAACTTTCAGCCGCGAATACACGGACCACATTAGCCAAGTTATAAAGCCAGGTGGATCGCTTCAGCACTCCTTCAAACTACTACAATGAAGGTGAGCACAGACACATTGTGGCCATCAACACTCATTCTCAACGATGATACCAGCTCGTCACCGAAGAACAAATCCAGGCTCACCAGCGTGTTGCTCTTTGGGGTGGTGTCAAGGGCTTTGCAACCGGATTGGCCGTCGCACTCCCAGGATCGTACCTTTTGCATAGAAGATGGCCATATTATAGACAGCTGCCTATTTCCTTGAAAGTGCTCGGGGTGGTGACCCTCGTTCTCCCATCCTTCGCTGTTGGAGCAGAGCACGCGAGCTTGAATTATGACCGTGCGGCATGGTACGATATTCATCGAATTCCTGGGAATTTACTCATTGGATCGCAGGACCGGTGTTGGAAAGGAGGAGATAGATGCTGTTGCTCAGAGAGAGCAAGATCGTTGGAACAACTTGAAGACAAGTGAAAAACTGTCAGAATGGGCTACCAAGCACCAGTATGGCATTATTGGTGGCAGTTGGGCAGTCAGCATGGGTATTGCATCTGCGATTGTTATGCGAGACAGGTATGTGTTGGCTTTATCCCATGAATTCGTATCCTGATCAGTTTCCCTCGCTAGAAATCAAACCTTCGCTCAAAAGGTAATGTTGCCGCAACTTTGAATATAACACAAGCTCAACCTATCACTCTTTTGCAGATCGTGCAGGCACGTATGTGGGTGAGTATTGTCGAAAATGCATCCTGCGGAACTCGTCCTGACTGCTGTCCTTTAGGCGCAAGGCTTGACTATCAGCGTTCTGATAGCAGCTGCCGTTTTGACACACCGAAACCGAGATCGGTTGAGAGATGTCCATCATCCAGCTGTATGTATCTCACCCCTTTGACGCGGGCTAATGCTGACTGTATTTCACAGGTTCCTGATCACTCATGGGCAGACGTGGTATGTATCCAACCGGTTATATGTGTGTGCTTGTTCTGACGATAGCTTTCAGATCGAGATTTCGGAGCGTGAACGGGCAGAGAGATTAAAACAATCGGCAGCATCATAGACTTCATTGTATCGCATTATCATAACTTAAAAGTGTAGAATTACTATCATACAATAATCAACCCCAGGAGTATATCACATGTACAGTGTTTGTACAAACGAGCTGTTGCGATTTCCGAAAATTCTTACGCTTCGTTCGCCGCGTCGATCACGAGCACAACCATGGGTCAAACAGCGTCCTCGACACCCCAACCTCCACCTGCCCAATGCCCTGTTTCTCATGCATCTGCAGTAGAGACAATTGTCTCCAAACCTGCTCAATGTCCTGTCAGCCACGCTATCTTGGATGCGTCAAAACCTGCTCGTTGTCCCGTTCAGCATGATTCAACTTCAAGCTTGAACCCGTTGAATCAGATGCCTACTTTGTCCCAGACGCCTTCGTCATCACAACAATCACTATTACCTGTCGATCGTGTAACGTCCTCAATACCTCGCCCTGCATCGCCGGAGACAGGAGAGCCGGCATCGTTGTGGGATTACCCTTCCCCTCAACAATTTTACAACGCTCTTGTGAGGAAAGGGTGGGAGACCCCTGAGGAGCATGTCGAATCGATGGTGGAAATCCATAATTTCCTGAACGAGCGTGCTTGGGATGAGGTTATCAGATGGGAGAAGCGAGTTCCAGCGTCAGTCGAATGTCCATGGTCATGATGTCCCGAGATGCTGATGTCTTATCCAGACCGCCCAACTCAGAGCCACTTCAACTGGCTCGTTTCATGGGCAAACCTGGCGAGATGTCCCCCAAAGCTCGCTTTTGGCTCCTCGTCGGATCAATATTCCCCAAAAAATTCAAGTGAGTGCACATTCGGCTGGGTATTCTATCTGTAGTTCTGATTTGTGGTCGATACAGCTCTGAACCACCCTTTGACCGACATGATTGGATTGTCAGACGTCCATGGTCGAATGAAGAGGTCAGATATGTCATCGACTACTACTCTGCGCCTCCTGAGCCCGATGGTTCACCTGTCTTCTCGTTGGATGTGAGACCAGCTTTGGATAGTTTTGGGAGCATCAAACAGAGGATCGGAATGGCTACTGAAGAGGTTTGGGCCAGTTTCCGAGAGCAGAATGCCACCAACAATCGCAATGAGTCCCAGCCTTCTCGTTCCTGATTGCCAATATCGTACCCACCACTCCAGTACTGCCTACTTTCTCAATAATTTCCACATAGCGACTTCATAGACTTAATTGATGTAATGTTTTTACTGTTGTTTTTCACTGCACTCCCGGATTTTCGATCGGATACGTCGGATACTATATTGGATAAGCGCTCATCATTCCTTGCCATTACTATAGGTGACTTGGTCCGCCCTCGAGTCGGTTGGCGACGGATGGCCCCCTCCATCATTGACTTGACAGAAGTAGACGACTCTATCGTCTATGTCTCGTCAGACGAAGGTTCCGACGTCGCCTTGTCCAATTTTCAGGTCAACAGCCCGAGAGTCGACGCCGAAGCCTCAACCGCGCCTCCCAAAAAGAAAACCAGGAGAAGGAGAGCTGTAAAGCCAATCTTCTCTGAGGGATATGCTCTCGGGAACCATGTCATATCCCAGCTATTAGCAGCCTCAGAAGCTATACCGGTTACTACTACCTCCACCAACGGTGTCGACGCGCCACCCAAGAAGAAAAAGAAGAAGAAAAACGCGAAGGCGGGTTCGGGCTCTGCGACACCTCAGACGACCTCTGAGGCAGTGCAGAAGCCTTCGAAGGGCAAAGGAAAGGAAGAATCCAAGTCTGCGGGAAAGAAGAGGGCCAAATCGCCAGTGTTGCCCTCGACACAGTCCAACGCGAAAGCTGGTCCTTCTCGTAGACCTCGCTCTCGCTCCAGGTCCAGGTCGAGGACCCCTCAGAGAGACTTACCATTTACGGTGGACGTAGTAGGAAACCCGCTTCACTCTTCTATTGCATTTACTCCTTCAAAAATTCCTGTGTCGCAACCGGATGGGGACGTTGGCCTGATCCTTCCTCCCAATGTTTCACTCTGGACCGACGCATCAGCTGTGGTTGATCAAACTATGGCAGAAGCGGAGGCGTCGTTTCTCGAAGAAGAACCTTCCGGATTTTTGGAGTACTTTGGATACGACGATGTACGTCTCCTGGCCAAGCGCATATATGTTTTCGATACTAAACGTTTCGCACAGCGTCAGAAACGTTATTTTGATCTGTCTGATGAAGATGGCGTTGAGATTAAGAAACCCGTAATCATTTGTTCCAGATGTGGCGAATCAGGACACATTGCTAGAAAGTGTCCCAACCTAATCGTGAATTTCTCCTCTGTCTGAGATGCCTTTCAAACTAACAGGAAGGCTAGTGTGATACATGCGGGCTTAGAAATGAGCACACTACCAGGTCGTGTCCCATCAGTAAGCGCTGCTTTCGTTGCAATGGTGCAGGACATATCAGTAGGGAATGTCCTAATTCCAGAGGAGGTTACACAGGCAGTGAAGATTGCGACCGCTGTGGATCAAACCAGCATCCGTCGAATGTAAGTTTGTTGGGATCTATACAACAATTCCGGTTCTAATTCTTACTCAAGCAATGTCCGTCTTTGTGGAGAGTGTACTCTTATGTTTCGGACGAGACTCGAGCGGCCACCCTCAGTGCTCGTGCAAAAAAAGCCACTCAGTTGCTCGGAGAGGGTGGGGAAGGATATATTGCTAGAGACGAGTGGTGTTATCGCTGTGGGAATTGTGGACACCTTGGCGACGTGAGGATCTCATCGTCTTCTTTCCAGTCGTTCTAATTTTTCATATAGGACTGTAACCAAAGCATGTCAAGCCCTCAAATCGTTGGACCATCGGCATTCGGGTCCATGAACGTGGCCAGCGGACCATTCGCTGATCTCGCTCTCGAACCGGGGCCGTCACGAAGTACACACCAGCGTTGGAAGCCCGAATCATCATCCCGTCCGAGCAACGGATATTCTCGAAGGGACGACAGGGACAGGGAGAGAGACCGCCGCCGGCGAAATGATGATCTTAGGCCTAGCAGAGCGTCTGAGCCGGATCGCTGGCATGGAGGAAACGGACCCCGACGTAACGACGAGAGGTATAGGCCCGATCGAAGTCAAAGTCCAGTTCCTAGGCGCCAGTGGTCTCCCCCGCCTAGTGAACGAACTAGCCCTCCATCTCAAGGGCGCCATGATGGACATCCAAGCGGATCACGTCGTCAGCGCAGTCCGCCTCGTCCCAGGCCACGCGGTCCAAACGGTCGGATTGACCTTGGATATGATGACCCAGAGGAAGAATATGTTCCGCGACCGAGGTATAGAGGTGGATATCGCAAGTAGAATAGAGTGCCAGTGTTTTGTAGTTGCTTTGATATCAAACCTATTTCTTCGTGTACATTATCACACTAGTACTACCAGTGTTCTATTTTGTAGAATCTGCTACAGTACGTAATATACAGACACATACATATCGACCGCAGAGCTCCGCATTGACTTCAAACTTGTCATCACCATTTTCTGGAAAATTGCGAGCTGGAAGCGGAAGTTTGCGACGAGAAGTCAGGATGCGCACACCCAAAACCCTTTGATCACACTGACTCCGTCGCTTTCTCAGACGACGATGACAGACTGCCCCCATCTCAAAGAACTTGACTTTCTCAAACAACCTAGAGAAATTCCAGCAATTCATCGCGAGGAATGCACTCAGTGTTTCGATAATCAAGTACGTCATTCTTGGTGGTGGCAAGCTGACCTGAGTGGCTGATGGCTTGCAGGACGGAGAGGAAGGCATAGACGTTTGCCTGACCTGTTTCAACGGTGGATGCTTGGATGGGGATCGAAGACACGCGAGCGTCCATCATTCAAAGTCATTCCATCCCTATGCACTCAACATTCGACGACGCGTAAAGGCGCGTCCACCCAGGGTACGATTCAACTCATCTATTCGATCGGGCATGAACTTGAGATAACCTTGGTATTGATACAGTCAGACGAAGAGCCTCCACTCAAAAAGCTCGCGATTGCGGAGGAGAACGACAGCGATAAATATGAGTATGCGACGACCCTACGATGCTGGAGATGCGATGTGAATCAAGGGAGACTACTGTACGACGGTATGGATATCCCGAAGGTCTGTCCATCACTCGCTCATTGAGTAATTGCTGATGTCTCAGTGTCGCTCAGGTCAAACAATTGACAAACTACGTTATGACATCTCTATCATCGGCACGCCAATCCGAAGTGAAATCATGGGAAGAGGAGATCACAGCATGCGAACACACCCTTCTCCTTTCAAGTTCACAGATTCCTCTGAAAGAGCCCATTGGGAAACACTGTTCTGAATGCGATCTGCAAGAGAATCTCTGGTTATGCATGACTTGCGGAAATATTGGTTGTGGAAGACAACAATTCGGTGGCATCGGGGGAAATGGTCATGGTCTGAAGCACTACGAGTCCAGCCACCACCCGGTTGCTGTTAAATTGGGGACAATCACCGCGGAAGGGAATGCAGGTACGTCTACGCTCCTTCTAAAGTCGAAGGCGAATTCTCATAAGAATCAGATATTTATTGTTATGATTGTGGTGATTCTAGACTCGACCCCGAACTTGCCCCCCATCTGGCTTTCTTTGATATACACGTTGCGACCCAGACGAAAACTGAAAAGTCGATCACAGAAATGGTTTGTTTGGTTTCTTCGTTCCTTGTCACATTTGAGCGCTAATGGGAACCATGATAGCAAATCGAGCAAAATCTCAAATTCGACTTTTCCCTGGTTGGCGATGATGGAAAATCCTTGGAGCCCGTCTTTGGTCCTGGTCTGACGGGTCTTCAAAATTTGGGCAACTCGTGTTACATGGCTTCTACGCTGCAAGCACTTTTCGCACTTCCTTCGTTCCGCAATCGGTATCTGCCTAGTGCCGGACTTCACGCATTGGTCTGCCCGCAAGCATTACCAGCCGATTGTGTAGATTGTCAAATGCACAAAATTGCGGATGGTCTACTGTCAGGTCGATATTCAGCTCCTCGACAACGTCCAGATCCCGCCATGATTCTTCCACCCAAAGAAGGTGAACCGGTATTCCAGGAGGGCCTTCGCCCGACCACCTTCAAGGCTTTGATTGGAAAAGGTCACGCAGAATTTGCGACTATGCGTCAGCAAGATTCCGAGGAGTTCTTGACTCACCTGCTCAAGGTTCTACGTGCGCATGCTCGAAAGATCGCACGAGAGCGAACGATAGAAGAGCCTACGGAAGGCTTCAGGTTCGGTGTCGAGCAGCGATTAGCTTGCAATAATTGTCACCGTGTTCGTTATCGCGTAGACGAAGCGGATGTTGCAAGTGTTCCGGTCAGAATTACGGAGAGACCTCTGAAAGAGGGGGAAGAAGGGAAGAAGTATGAATCCGTGCAGTTGATGGAATGTATCGAAGGATTGATGGGGGAAGAAGAACTGGAATATGACTGTCCGGCTTGTCAAAAGAAAGTCGTTGCTACCAAGTATGTGCTTCAACGTGCTCTGTTGTTTGGCTCGCCGATCTGACTTTCCTAGGCGAAACCGATTTGCCACCTTCCCAGACGTACTTGTCGTTCATGCTAGAAAATTCCAGCTAGTAAATTGGGTCCCGACTAAAGTCGGTACGTTCGTCTAATACTTTTGTTCATCATACTCTTTTTGATATTTCTCACCTGATGAAGATGTGCCGGTTATTTTGCCACCCACCGATCTCTTGAGGCTGGACTCATTACTCGGGACTGGCCTCCAACCTGACGAAGAAGAGTTGACGGAGCCTGCTCCAGGAGCAAATGCCGAAGAGCCCAAGCTTCCTGAATTCAATGAAGCTGCAATGGAACAATTGTTAGGGATGGGATTCCCTCCCATCCGATGCCAAAAGGCCCTGCTAGCGACCGGTAACGAGGATCCAAATAGTGCCATGGAATGGCTGTTCGGACATATGGACGATCCAGGTGTGCTTGGATTCCTTGAATAACAATTTCATATAGAGCAGAGCTAACTATCATTAGACATTGACGATCCGATTGTTCTTCAGCCATCAGCGGGTGTCGGATCTGCAACCGCAGGGCCTGAGCCGAGTGAGGAGCAGATCGAGGCACTGAGTGAAATGGGATTTACAATTGCCCAAGCTAAGAAAGCACTGCGTGAAACAGTGAGCTCTTTTCTGTCTTTTCTTATATGTGGTGTTTGACTATAGCCAGGGCGGAAACCCGGAACGTGCCATCGAGTGGCTCTTTTCACATCCCGACGATAGTGGAGAAGACACAGTATCATCAATTGCTGAGTCTTCGGAAACGACCGCAACGACGACCCAAGGCGCGACTTCTTCCATTGGAGGGTCGAAGAACCTCCCAGCTCGTTACAAGTTGAAGTCCTTTATTTCGCACAAAGGGCCATCGGTGCACTCTGGTCATTACGTGGCTCATATTCGACTCGATAAACCTGGCGGGAAGGACGAATGGGTTCTGTTCAATGATGAGAAGGTTGTGAGGGCAGAAGTTGAGGGAGTGGAGGAGTTGAAAGCGCTTGCATATCTGTGGATTTTCGAAAGGATATGAAAGCATTGTGCAGTAAACTCATGTTCTTGTTGACCGAGAAGATTGAACGAATACTATCATACTCGACCAAACAGTGCTATGGATATATCAGAGCGTCGTACTTTCGCACGGAAACACTGTTGATTCCCGATTTTCAGACTTGATTAACTGTGATTTAGGAACCAATTATCAGGTTGTCTTATCGCCAACGACAAAGTTTGCACTCAGAGCGAGATCCAAGCATGCAGATCTGTCAGGTCCTCCGGGATTCAATAAATCTGCCGGCCGGACCAATATCGAGCCATGCGGGCCGACCGGTTCGGGTTGAGCAGTGTCGCTATATACGATTTTTGGTTCGAATTTGGCAGGGCGGAGGTAGCGACACAATAGCGAGATTTTGTTGAAGCCCCATTGTGTTTCAAGAATTTTTAGCACGTCGCAGTCGTGTTGGCTGTATTTCGAGCTTCGGGGAGCGGAGTCAGATCTGTCAGGTTTGTTTGTACACACTTTGGAAGTGTTTGGCGACCTGGGGTGACGATGTGCATGTTTGGTTCCGATGTTTTGCTTCACTCGCGCCGTTTTGGCCGCCTCAGAGCTGACTCTGTCGACGCCTCTGGAGGACTTGGTTGCGCGTTCGAGCGACGACAGGCTCTGGCGACTCGACTGGAATATATTCGCGTGCATATGGAGCAGGAAAGCGGTTGTGATGTGCCAGGAGAGAGGCGATGACATCGAGGAGATTCGAACTCCGACGCCTGGTCCGTGCACGATAGCCAAACAAGCGACAACAAATACGGGGTTGACTCGGCTGGCAGTGGCCGCTCGGTGTCCCTTCCACCTCTTCACGCTTGCTTTGCCCGGGAATCGATCATAACACGCGCCCACTCCTCTCTCTCCTCCTCCGCCTATTCTTATATTTCATCCTCAATCTCGTCCTCAATCACCAAACTCTTACTCTACGACTTGCTTACTCCCTCCACCTCCTCGTCGCGTCACGTCCCCGTCCTCGTCGTTGTACCAACTATACCCTACTCTCTGCATACAACCTAGATATCTGCCCATCCTGGCGTTCTCTCCCAACCAGCCTCTCGCGACCGACGAGCACCTCATCAACCGCTCTCTCCTCGACTCCATCGACGCCGATCATCCGTCTGGAGCGTCGTCCGCTTCCACCACTTCTTCCGTCGACTCTGCAACCCTCACCTATCCATACCCTTACTCTGTCCATCCTCACCCCCAAATGTCATTCGCCGACCCTTTTTCACCCTCTGACGACCTCCAACGCCCATTCGCATCATCATATAGATCTTCGTTCTCGTCATTCGGGACAAATCCGCCTCCACCCACCAGGGCGCGTCAGCCTACCATTTCTTCTTCCGCATACCGCGACAATTCCCAACCCTTCGTTGCTCCCACATCGATCGACGTCTTTGGTCCACCCGTAAGCTCACAAGAGTCAGCGCGTCCGTTCGACACGCGAGACTCTGTCAGGGATTACACGCCCACAAATGGCCAGTCACGCGCCGGGGTTGTTGGAAAATCCCAAGTCAATAATATGACTGGCTTCGCGTCGTTCAACGCTGGGCCAGGTCCCCATCTTCCGTTCTCTGCCCAATCTCAAACCGGGAGCACCCATACTGGTGTTCATGGGAATGGAAACAGCACGAGTGCGACAAGACAGGATGAGGAGATTTCGACGATTTTTGTCGTGGGCTTTCCCGACGATATGCAGGTATGTCCTCATACATATTTTCAGACTTTTCGTCATATTCATTAATATTCGTTTCTACCTTCATAGGAGCGCGAATTCCAAAACATGTTCACCTTCTCCAAAGGGTTTGAAGCCGCCTCCCTCAAGATCCCTAATAAGGATGGCCCTTCATTTGGGCAGTCCAACATGGGCCTTCCCACGGCCAATCCCAATTCGAACTCCGCGCAGGCGGGAGCCTTTCGATCGCAGCCATTCATGACTCAGGGGTACGGTGGCTCACAGGACCCTTACAACGTTGTCACCGTCAACTCGGGCGGCGTGGTCGTCGATTCACGTGATGGCACCACAGCTTCCTGGCCGGCCGCTCTTCCTCCACCGAATGGGCACGAAGATGCGTTCAATCATCATAACAGCAGCGGAGCGTTGGTCCCGCCTCGGAAGCAAATCATTGGTTTTGCCAAATTTCGAAGCCGGTCGGAAGCTCTCGAAGCGCGCGACTATCTTCAAGGGAAACGTGTCGACATCGAAAAGGGGTCTGTGCTCAAAGCGGAAATGGCCAAGAAGAATCTGCACACCAAACGTGGTGTGGGTCCGCTCGGTCTTCCATTGAGTATGGTTGGCCCTGGCGGGATGGTCGGAAACGATACACTCGCCAGCTTAACTGGACTCCCGCCAGGAGTTGGTGGCGCCGCTGGTATGCCCACCTCTGGAAGCGGTGAACTGATGCGTGAGCGCGAAAGAGAGCTCGGTACACTTGGCGCTATGGGTTTGGCTGGTACCATTGGATCCCGTGGCCGCGATCGTGATCGAGAAGTCGACGACTTGGAAAGAAAACGCGAGTCCGAGTTTGCTGTCGTCGGAAGTCGATTTGGCCAGGAAGAGCGAAGGCGTCGTGAACGCGACGCGGATCTCGATTGGGAGCAAGACCTCGAAAGAGACCGCGAGAACGAACGCGAGCGCAACTCGCAGCTTCGTATGAGCAACACTACCGCTTTCGATGCCTTTCACTCAGTGCCATTGACTTCCTTGCCAACGCTTCCGTTCATGACGCGTTCTTCGACAAACTCTTCTCAGTTCTCTTTGACTCCTGGCCCCCTACTCTCTCCGACTGAAAGTATGGGATCCCGGACGTCTTATCCTTTCCCCGGAAAATACCTTTCGTCCCCGCTTGAGCCATATGGTCAGAACAATGTCGAAGGGCATATCATACCTAACTTTGGCGGACCTTGGGCATCTCAACCTCCGACCAACATGCAGCCGTCTGCTAATCACATGAGCGGCCCTGCCTCCTCACGCTCCACTTCGTCGATCGACTCAAGTCCGGTCATTGATGAAACTGCCACGTTTTCTCCCCCTACGTCATCTATCGAGGGTTTTGAAAATGGCGACGCCCACGAAACACCTATCGATCGCGTTTCGCCCTCATCCTCTCATCAACAGTTGTCTTCGTCCTACTCCCAGTCCGCCTATACTCGACCGCAGACGCCCAGCGAGAAGACTGCCGAGTCTTCGCGCAGTAACTTCTCTCGAGGGGTTGCCGAATCATCCATGCCTACGAGCAGCACGTCTAGCGTTACAGACTCAGGAAGCAGTCTTGAGGATGGCGTGAACGGTCTCACCATAGGTACACAAACGCAGGAGAGTATATCCCCCCAGCTGCCTTCTCCCGGCTCAGGTACGAGCTCTGGCCAGACCAGCGGTGGCAGCACTGGTGGCAAAGTAAACAGTTCTGATCAAAATCCTCCGATTAATACGCTCTACGTGGGAAACCTACCAACCTCTCCTCCCCCACCCGGATACCCCCCTAATTACCTCGAGGATAGTCTGCGACAGCTGTTCCACCGTTGCTCTGGTTATCGCAAACTTTGCTTCCGACACAAAAGTAACGGCCCAATGTGCTTCGTAGAGGTATGTTGTGTCGTGCCTGCGTCTTCTTTCATAGTTCTGATCTTCTTCTTTAGTTTGATGACGTCGCGCATGCTTCTAAGGCGCTCAACGATCTTTACGGCAATCAGTTGAATGGATTGGTCAAAAGTGGGATCCGCTTGAGTTATTCGAAGAACCCAGTGAGTCGAATAAATTCCGTCCTTCCCCTGCGCGTGCTGAACGATGCTCAGCTCGGTGTCCGTCCGTCCAATGGGAGTAATGCTGGCCAGCCAACTCATCCTGCCCCACAGCATCCTAGTGTGTTGTGGGGGCCATCGAGTGGCATGGACGCACAGAACGCCCCCAGCCAATTGAGCAACATTCCAGAATCCGCTCCAGCACGCCAACAACCCCCCGTTCTTGATTTTTCTCGCGACCCTATGCATCGTCTCAATAGGCGCGACTCTGCCATCACTGACTTCACATCATCTACCCCTGTATCAGCAACGAGCTTCTCTCTTTCCAACGATTTGTCGGCCTCGTCGCGTTATTTTTCTCCAACGCAGCAATCGCCCTTTAATACCTTGCCTCCGCAATCATCAAACAAAAATTCCAATGCATCATTCCCGAGAGGGTCCTCGACATTTTCCCCTTTCTCCAACCTCGACATTAATCCACGCGAGCATCCCCTCAACCATCCTACTTTGACGCCCTCTCCCGGATTAGAGCCAACACGGGCCGGGTGAATCCGCAAACCACCATCTTTCAGTCGCATGTCGTTATCAATGTTCCATATATCTCCCACTTGCATCTCACGCTTCATCAATATGTGCTACTCGTACCACCCATCTCGCGTTTCATTCGACTTTCATCCATCGCATCTTGCGTCATTCATGTTTTCATTTTGAGTCATTTCTTCATCTTCAGATGCGTACAAAACTTATCCAGAAACGCTGTTTCGTAATCACAAGTATCTCTACTGTTTTCCTTTATCGTGCATTCTACCATGTGTTTGAACTCTCCTGATTGTTCAGTTATATATCCACGCTCTCCATTATCATTTTGCATAGCATCCTTGTAGGTCCTTTCGGTCCTCCACAGATCACCACTCGTTTTCCTATTACCATGTATATTTCAATATCCCATCTGCCGTACACTTAATATTATATTTTGATTTGAGAACACTTTTGCTGAGCTTGTCTTGGTGGCGACATGTTTTGGGTTTGCATCCGGTTCCGAAAATATTTCTCGGCACCACTATGCCGCCGTCTACTTTCAAGACAGTTGAAAGAGAAAAGGCATTCAAACACCCCTCGAAAACTGGACACTCATATCCCATCCTTAATGAGTTCGTTGCGCCACATCTAGAATCTTTTAATGCTCTGTTTCCAGAAGGCAACGATCCTGGTCTGTTAGCCTTGGGCATTAAGGACATTGGCAAGCGTGTCGTCTTCGATGGAAAGGGGTCGACAGAGTCAGGGAGTAGGCAGGCGAGCTGGGGGAACCGTTTGTCGAGTGAGTCCTACGTTTTCAACCCGAAGTTTCTGTCTTCAAACCTCGAATTCGGTTTTCAGTGTGGATCGACAGCATCAGTGTCAGTCGCCCCCTCGTCCCTGAAAAGGACAAAGCCGTGAAAGAGAGGAAGGTTTTTCCCTCAGAGGTTGTATTCATCCTATCTATTCATCAGCAATTGCTCATGGGTACCAGGCTCGCGAAAGACTATCGTCATATCGAGGCAAGCTACAAATTTCCCTGTCATGGCAGGTGAACGACTCGACCGTTCGTTCTACCAATAAAGATTGTGGTTCGATACCCATCATGGTCCGAGTACGCGTGTCTTATTCTCTTATATTTTCCCCACTTCAACATCCAATTCCAGTCCAAACGGTGCAATATCAAAGAAACGCCCTCAGCTGAGCTCGTGCAGCGGCACGAAGAGCCCGAGGAGTTTGGAGGGTATTTCATTGTCAATGGAAACGAACGATTGATCCGATACCTCATCGTACCGCGAAGACACCACGTTATTGCCCTCATCCGACCATCCTTCGTCAACCGAGGCCCTGCCTATACTCGCTTCGGCGTGAGCATTCGATGTGTGCGCATAGACCAAACCAGCGTCACGAATACCCTACATTATCTCTCGAACGGGAGCGCTATGATGAGATTCAGCTGGAGAAAGCAGGAATACGTGATACCCATCATGCTCATCCTCAAAGCCCTCATAAGCGCGTCGGACAAGGAGATTTTCGAGGGTATAATGATGCACGACTATGAGAACACGTTTATGATGGACAGGGTTGAGCTACTTCTCAGAAGTTTCAAGACTTACAACTTGCAGACTGGCACCCAGTGTCTTGAATATCTCGGCGACAAATTTAGAGTGGTCCTTGGGCAGCCAGAAGATTGGTCAAATCAAATGCTTGGTACTTGGCTTATCGACACCTTGATCTTGGTTCATCTGCCCAATCCTCGAGACAAATTTCAACTGTTGTTGTGAGTCACTCACACTCCTTGAGCTGAAATCGTCAATAAATCACCTCTTAGATTCATGATCCGAAAGCTCTTCGCTTTAGTATCTGGCGATACTTGTGCAGACAACCCGGACTCACCCCAACATCAAGAAATTCTGTTGCCGGGATTTTTATACGGAATGATCATCAAAGAAAAGCTCGCAGAGGCTTTGACTCAAGTGCGCATGAACATCTCAATGGATGTTGCACGAGAGGTGAGCACCGTGGACTTTTTTGATGGTACGATATTCGCATGTTCTCTCCTCGAGAAAAGGCTTTGACCCTTTTGCAGAACGATACATCAGTAAAGTCCTCAGTAAAGTTAGCTTCGACGTTGGGGCTAAGATGTCTAACTTCCTTGCCACTGGGAATCTGGTTTCGCAAACGGGCCTGGATCTACAGCAGGCTTCTGGCTTCACTATCGTTGCCGAGAAACTGAACTGGCAACGGTATATCAGTCATTTCCGATCTGTCCATCGTGGTGCATTCTTTGCAGAACTCAAAACTACGACAGTCCGTAAACTTCTGCCCGAATCATGGGGTTTCATATGTCCAGTCCATACGCCTGATGGCACGCCCTGCGGCTTGCTGAACCATTTGTCCAGAAGCTGTCGCATAACGACGACCACTCTTGCCGTCGATCACATCCCCGCTTTGCTATTCTCTCGTGGAATGACCCAAACACACGCCGCTGTGCTAGATGGACGAAACAACGTATGCGTTCAATTGGATGGCCGAGTCATTGGATGGGCGTCGCCCCCAATAGCAAAGCGACTTGCTACTGATCTTCGAGCTTGGAAGACACAGGGGCTGCATAAGGTTCCCCTAGACCTTGAGATAGGATATGTGCCTGCATCGAAAGGAGGGCAGTATCCCGGTCTATACCTGTTCTCGAGTGCTGCTCGCATGATGCGGCCTGTCAAATACCTACCAAATGGACGACCCGACTCGATCGGTCCATTTGAACAAGTCTACATGGAAATCGCTTGCACCCCCGACGAGATCAATCCTGACGTGTCAACTCATGTCGAAGAGAACCCTACCAACTTCCTCTCGATCCTCGCAAATCTCACACCATTTTCTGATTTTAACCAAAGTCCTCGTAACATCTATCAGTGCCAGGTAGGCTGTCTTCCTTGCTCTTCACCCATGCATTCCTCACAATCAATCTCATAGATGGGTAAACAATCGATGGGAGTTGCCTCCACGGCCATCCGACACAGGACAGACAACAAAATGTACGACTTACAAACTGGTCAGACACCTGTGGTTCGACCAGTGTTGCACAATACGTACGGCATGGACTCATTCCCTACTGGTACCAACGCCGTGGTTGCCGTGATCTCATATACCGGTTACGACATGGAAGATGCTATGATTCTGAACAAGTCTGCACATGAACGAGGCTTCGGATATGGATCCATCTATAAATCCCACATCATCGATTTGAAAACGGAGAGGGGCGCCTCGCGCGGCTCCGCTGCCAACTTGCACTTCGGAATGGGTAGAGATATAAGACGGGACGACGACATCCGTGAGGTGATCCACGAGGATGGCTTACCTCTTGTTGGAACGAGAGTAGCTCCCGGCGATTGTATCGCAACCTACATTGATGATACAACCCATCGTACAGTGAGGCACAAATATCATAGTGATGAGGTGGCATACGTAGACACTGTCAGATTATTAGGCAAGCACTGCTCACCCTCAATCCAATTCTGGCCTGCTAACCATTTTCAGGCAATGACACTGGCGATTCTGAGTTACAAAAAGTTCACATAACCTTACGAATACCTCGAGCCCCTGTTATAGGAGATAAATTTTCGTCCCGGCACGGCCAAAAGGGTGTATGCTCTCAGAAATGGCCAGCCGTCGACATGCCGTTCAGTGAAAGTGGGATGCAACCGGACGTTATCATCAATCCTCACGCTTTCCCAAGTCGAATGACAATTGGAATGTTGGTCGAGAGTATGGCCGGCAAGGCTGGGGCAATGCACGGACTGGCTCAAGATGCCACCCCATTCACGTGCGTAGGAGTATCCCGACGTCTGTTGGAAGTTCTGACCTCCTTCAAGGTTCTCTGAAGAAGACACAGCTATCGACTATTTCGGAAAGCAATTGCGTGCTGCGGGGTACAACTACTACGGGAACGAACCTATGTACTCAGGTATCACTGGGGAGGAGTTTGCTGCCGATATTTATATTGGAGTCGTGTACTATCAACGACTACGGCACATGGTTCTAGATAAGTTCCAGGTCAGAACGACGGGTCCCGTCGATCCAGTCACCAGACAACCAGTCAAAGTACGTATACACTATTTGACAGTAAGACAACGCCTGATTTCTCTATTATAGGGCCGAAAGCGTGCTGGCGGGATTCGATTTGGTGAAATGGAACGAGATGCTCTCATTGCTCACGGAACTGCTTTCCTCCTACAAGATCGTCTGATGAACTGTTCGGATTATTCGACAGCTTGGGTATGCAAAACCTGCGGCAGTATGATCACGTTAGGCTACGACGATTTGATGACGACTACGAGATCTGGGTCATTGTCTCAAGGAGTTGGTGGTCCCGGAGGTGAATATTGTCGCGTTTGTAGGGCTAAGGCAGAGGAAGCCAAGGCCAGTCCAGCCACGGATGGAAGCGATATTCGACTTCAAGTCCCCAGTGAATATGTCCTTCGTTCGCCAAAAGCCGGCGAGATGGACATCATCGCAGTCCCGTACGTTTTCAGATATCTATGCGCAGAGTTGGCTTCGATGGGGATTGCTATATCACTCGAAGTCGCCTAAACTCTAATTTTTCCATGGTGTTTTTATATAATTCATAATCTGTAGCTACAATTAATAAATCCCTGATAACAATGGAAGCAGTTTGAGGCTGTTGCTCAAGAGGGCACAAGAATGGGAAAGGTGGAACAATGGCCAGATCAAATCCGTATGAGGACAGACGCGCGATTCGATCCGCACGATAATTAGGGTATCAACGAAGCAAATTTGAGGATTAAACAGGAGTCCCTATTCTAGAGGACCAAGTATCAGTGGAATCGCCCAAAAGATAATCTACCAGCCCATTGTGTTCCACAGTCACGACTTGACCACGGTCATTGGACGGAACGGGGACGTTTTCGATGTGAGTATCTGTTCGCAAGCCATTTCTGGCCAAAAACATATCGACAAGGAGCCGACACTCGTCTGCACTCTTGGCCCTTTCAAGGAGCTTAGGCAGTTCGTTAAATGGTGGCATTGGCGGCTGAACTCTGCTAATACTGCGCGACGGAGCCTGCCGGATGGGCGAGGATTTTTCTCCTCGATGATCAACCGACACAGTAGTGCTGCTTCTGGCAGAAGGCGATACTGGTGACGGTTCCGGAATCTCGATCGGGTGTGAAGGCATCTCGACTATAGCTACCGGGCGCTTCGGGAATGCTGCAGAGCGAGGACTGCTTGCCGCCGATTTTGTAGACAATGGAGATGGTTGTACATAAGTGGGATCAACGACTGTTTCGCTCATTGAATGATCAGACGATACAGGTTTTCGAGCGAGAGAGGCGGTTCGAGGTGAGGGTACAATCATAGGAGGGTCTGCAGGAGCGGGAGCAGAACGGAGCGGTGGTGGTATCTGGGTAGAAGTCTGATAGATGGAGGACGAAGGGGATAAAGCAGGAGGCCGGGGAGGGCGAGGGAAATTCTGCAGATTTGAAACCGAACGCTTGCCATTCAAAGTTTGCCTGGGAGGACCGTTCAGAGAGCGTGAAAAGGTATCATCTTCGCTGGGTCGTGCAGAGGCGAGACGTTCTGAGGATCCGCGGCTCGTCAGCCTGGACACCATGGAACGGAAACGTCCGCCGGACTTGCGAGGTTCCGGTAGAGAAGAGTTATTGATGGAAGGCGCTTCGGGAGGACCATCGGCGAGAAAGTCCATCAAGTCTCTGGCGTTGCTTGAAACTGCCATAGCAGGCTTGGGAGTCAGGGACGATTTGATAACAGGTTCCTCGCTGTCAGAGCCATTCATAATGTCATCTAAATCCAGCGATTCTCTGTTGCGGGAGGGCTTCCTAGACTGTAGTTGTGGGCCGGGACCAGCTTGCATTCCCATTTGAGCTAATTTATTATTTGTGGGCATCGGAGGATCTAGAGGGTAGAACGTTCAATAGAGCGATCGAGGTCAGAAAAAAAAATCACGAACGGAATTGAGGTTGCGGCGCTTGTGATGAACCTTCAGTACGAGATCGAGGGCGTGAAACGGGAGGCCTGTTCGGCGAAGGGATTGTAGGAAATGCCTGCGCGCCCTGGGCCATGGGCTGCTGCTGCTGCTGAGCAGACACCAAAGGACCTCCCGGAGGTGGTCTTGAACTAGGTCCTCGATTGACTGGGGACTCTTCTTCATCTTCGTCGATAGAATCCACTGGATTCCGGACAATTCTGGTGTTGGACACGGTGCGAGAAACCGGCGCGGCAGGCTTGCGTTCTCCCTGACCAGGCCTTTCGGGACTCGCCACGTTTTCTTTCGGGGTCGCCGTTGTGTCTGCGGCAGGAGGCGGCACACGACCTAAGCGGTTCCCTCGCTTACTAGCGACCTACAAACCATGGTCAAAATCGGTCTATGGGGATGCACGAGCACCTACATCGAAAGATCTGAGTCTGTCAGGGGTCAATGATACTTTCATCGTCGTGCCAGACTTCATCAAATCATCAAAGTCTTGGATACTGTCGTCGTCCTAATGTCATAGTGGTGAGCAAGAGAAACGCCAAATCATGCTAAAAAACTCCGACCATGTCGTCAAGAATTGAACTCGCCCCATTAGCTTCAATGTGTGCGGAATATTTGCGTGAAGCTTCGCTCATCTGAGAATTAGTTCTCTTGTGAAGGGGAAGTGGTTGGTCAGTCGTTTCTTCACTAGATTCTCCATTTCCATTTCCATTCCCATTCTTGATCATCTTAATGGCTCTAGCCTTCTCGGAGGAATTTTTCGAGGAAGACGGAGAACTCGAATGGCCACTCTGCTTTGACGTTCGACCGTCCGCAGGGACATTGGACGGTACTGGCGAACCAGTACGGGAAGATGGTCGCGACTCCTCACTTGCTCGAGAAAACGATTTACTTCTGCGCGGATGCATGGCATTAGCCTGGGCGACGATTTGCTCTTGGACTGGAGGCATCGCGGACACTGAGTTTGGGAGTCAGGATAAATATTCAAGGAACACACCTTTCATCACTTTGAACAACCCATAAATACTCTCGTCTTCACACAGCGCAACATACAAATCATGGACATGTGCTATGGTCCGACTGCTATCCCGGGCGACTACACGACCGACATTTGCTAATATGTGCCTGAAGCGGCGTTTCAGTGTGATTCGGAGAAGCGGTCATGGAACTTACTGGCAGACCGATCTGTCAAAGACAAAATCAGCCCAGGAAAAATGGCGGTACCACTCGCACTCACTCTAGGATAGCAGTTAAATATAACGCGGCCGGAGCGATTGAAGATGTTCTTGGAGAAGCTGCACCCCCAGCATGAGCCATGCGAACCTGCAACCGTGCCTCTGCTTCGTTGTCTTCATCCACGTCGTTGAGAGTGGCATAGGCCTCGCATTTGAGCCTGAGCAACTAACGTGGGAAGGGTCAGGAATACGTTTCTGAGCAGGAAAAACAGACGCACCTCAAAAGCTGGCTGCAATGGGAAGTCGTGGATGGTTTGCTCGTCTGTTGGCTGAGGAGAAGTGGGCTGAGTCCGCTCCCAATAAGCTCTGAGCTCCAATTCTGCCTCCAGAAGAGCTTCCTTCCCCAGGGGTGTTGGTAAAATTCTTAAAAGACCACTTTTAAGGCGTTGAGTGGCCAAGGAACGTGCAGAACTGATGATGAGCCATAGCAGCTCGTCTAAAAGAGCGTTGATGTACGAGAGAGCGTCTGTTTTCAGTCTAGTCGGCCGGATTTCGGACAGGATTACATCCGCAGAGCGGGAGGAGAGATATACAGGGACTGAAGGCGAAGACATGAGAGTTGAGCGTAAGAAAAAGACAATTAGCACTGACCGTGGTCGGTAGCCATTGAGCTAGCGACCTGAGAGTTTGGCGTCTGATTGGGAGCAGAGCTCGGCGGGATTTCAAACGTATTTTTTGATGTATTTTACAATTTCGAGCCCTATCTATGTTCCAATCAGAAGGCCATGCATCAGCCGATCCCCTCGTTTCTAATACATCAAGCACACGTTTTGGCCCCCGTCGGCATCTCCTTTGTCTCTTTTTGTAACTCTAATCGCCCCCTGGAAACAATAGCGTGTGGCAACGCCAGATACAGAAAATCAAGTTCGCACGACGCGCACCTGATCATCCTAGTCAACAAAGCATATTCCACCCACTCGTAGGGTACATGGTAAATACAGAATATGATAGACTGGTCCTCCAACAGTTAAATGTCCAACATTAGACGCGCGGCAATAAGATAGCAATCACAACAATTTGAACAAATTTCCGCAGCCAAGTACAGCCCGTGGATGCGCCAGAGATCAATACTCAAGTGAGGAGGACATCCCGGAGAGGCTTCCCAACAGCGGGTCTGCAACTGACTCTTGCCGGTTTTGACCATGATCTTCATCAAGGTCGTTAATCAGATCCAAGCTGTCGACGTCATTTCCGGGGTGTCCAAGATCTTGTTCAAACGTCACGGCGCTCGAATGGATACCTCTGAGGAAGCGATAATCGGCTCCTGATCCAAAAAGACGAGTAACAGGATCCTCAGCCGGGTCTTCGTCTTCGTCGACATCGAATGTCGCCGGGTCCGCAACGTTCATGCGGGCAAGTGGTGGTCGAGCAGGAGTAGAAAGGCGAGTTGGACTCGGACTGGCCTGCTCGAGGTGGCGACGAGACAGACGTTCCACCTGCCAATATTATTGAACAACACACGTTACTGAGTCTAGTGAAGCTACGTACCACCATAGATACTTTGATCCGCCGTTCTTTTGATATCGGTTTCCGTCGGACCTCTCCTGCCACAGCGATGTGAACGGGTAAGTTCTCTGGGAGCGCTTCCAAATCTGGCTCTGGAGGAATGTATGGGATAGGATCTGGAAAGGGCCTAAGAACGCCATTTTTGTGACTCCGTTTTTGATGGTCTATGAGATCGGTAGCGGCAGCAAACGCTTGGTTGCAACCTATTTGATGGTGAACTCATATTTCATGACATGGCATTGCATTTTCACCTTGGTAGCAGCAGAATAGCCGTTCGCGGATGTGTGTGCGGCAATGTATAGACAATTTTTGAACGGTTCTGAAACTCAAGTGACAACCCTGCCAGTGACAGCTATACGACCCCTGCGCTTGTGTTACAACTTATGCAGGACGATCGAAGGGAAGACCATACAAGAGAATTGAGACTGTCGCCTAGATGATTCTTTGACACATGTCGAAACAGTCTGTCACCAGAGTCGAGAGTTCTCTGGCATCCTTCCCATTTGCAGATGACCAGCCTTGCACGTCGCAGCGAATCCTCAGTGGCATTGCGCTCATTCGTGACTTGTTCTATTCAAGATAGGTGGGCTTAGCCTTACGAAATGTAATTACAGGACCGCACCAGCATAACGAGCATCCTCTTCTGCAGGCGACGTCAGACTCCGACATAAATCCCGGTTCCGGAGTAAAGACTAACCAGCTTTTTCCAGCGCCCGCATTTCTCTCTTAGTCGACAATCTGTACCCTGGAGGAAGCGATGGGACGAATATATAGAATGGCTGTGATGGAGGGCTCTCAGGTAACGCAGATTGAGCCTCAAGCCCGGCGTGGCTCTGTACTGAGCCTTGGTCCGTCTGAAAAGGAGTGTCGTCTGGAGGATTCGAGAAATGCGAACGACCGCCCGGAGATTCCGGAGAATTGAGGAAAAGAGGCACCGTGGTCTCTGAGCTCGATTGCAGAGTAGCAATTGGGGGGCTATCCGGCAATTTACTGGTGGACGCTACGGGTTGAGGTGGATCAATGGGCGCCCTCACCACTGGAGCAGAGAGCGGTTGCTTCACTGGATTAACGGCAGCTGCAGGAACGGGAGCGGAGTCAGCAGTGACATCAATGCGGCGTTTCTTTCTCTTTCTGGGTGTCTCAGTGTCACTGATCCCGTCCTCTATTAAAGCTTGGATAGCCAATTGAGCAATGTCATCCTCCGGCGCAACTTTAGATTTACGCGGACTTTTCTTAGCCGGTTTCGCTTTCGGGGCAGCTGTTGCAGCAGGGAGGGGAGCTGTTAGGGGAGCTGAAGAAGTTGACGCTGCCGTGCGCTGGTTGGGTAATTGACTGGGCGGCGTCACGTTTGATCTCATCGTCGACACCACTAATGGTGCACGTGTTTGTCCATGTGATCCGCCATTGTGCGAAGCTTGAGGGATCTGATACCATGGAATCGATACCCCAGCTTGAGACGGGGGGACAGTAGGGCCAACGGCTTGAGAGACAGAGGCCGGAGCTTCATTGCTGGGAGCCGTAGCAGAAGGGAGAGAGGCAACACTCTGCGACTGTTGAGCATCCTTGGCAGGCTCACCAGTGCCCGTCGCAGGAGCGCTGAGGCTCGTCGGCACCGGCTGTGGCGGCGCCACATTGACGGGCTCTTTCTGGACAGTCTGGGTCGGTGGATCGATATTGCTCTGCGCAATTTCACTCGGTGCATCATCGTCGAGTGTTATAGGGGAGGCAGCGGTCCCGTTCGCCGGCAACTTCGAAGCAACACGCATCTGTACAACAGGATTAAAATGGCTCATTGAACGGGGGAAATGACCGACCTGGGCAGTATCGGGCGCCTGACTCCCTGACGGAGGACCAAGAGCTCCTGTCAAACTACTTTCCGAGGTTATTTGACTTGATCCCGCAATCCATCCAGCATTCGAAGGACCTAAATCTATTGATAAGCACAGATCAATTCGAAAAGTTTGAACTTACGGTGGGCAGCATAGTCCGCACGATTTGCGATAACTGGAGTGGTGTTAGAACTGGGGGCTTGACTAGGCACAGGGACGGGAGCCTGAGTTTGGTGGTGGTGTGTTTGTGAGGTGGACTGAACAGCATTGTGATGCTGTTGGACATGTTGTGGTGCAATATTACTAGAGCGTTGGGGCGGTGGGTAATTCTGAACATTATTAGAGGCTACAGGTTGTGGTACCCGGTGGTGTCGGGCTATTATCTCTACTTCCTGCCGGATCATTTGAGAAGTAGGATAAGGGTATTGAAGCTGGACCTGCTGAGGTTGTTGAGACGTGCTGGGGCGATTCAGGAAGCCGTTAGGATGCGAATAGTATGGATTATATTGAGCTGGAGGGCGATTGGGCTGGTGATGAGGCTGTTGATGAGACTGTTGATGAGGCTGAGGAGGTTGAGGGAGAGACTGTGGAGGAGGCTGCCGTGTGTGGTGTTGAGGGGGCTGCTGGCTGGTCTGCTGAATGGCTTGCTGAACCGCCTGCTGAACAGGATGCGGCAACTGTTGCTGCATGCGGAGCCTGTGAAGGTGCTGGTTCTGACTCTGCTCCTGAGCCTGACGCTGATTATGATAAAATGGCGACTGTTGGAAATTATGATTAGGCTCGTGAGGGCTTGCGACCGGGGAAGGGTGATCAGAACCGCGAGACTGTCGCGAAGAACGTCTCACAGGACCATTGTGCCCTGGAATTTCTTCGATTCTCGCTGAAGGAACAGCATTGCGGGGAAGGGCCGAGGATGAAGCGACAGGCTGGGGTGCCTGGGGTGGAATTGGGATCTGAACATTTGGTATATCGATGTGTTCGGGTACAGGTTGCCCCATTTCATGATAACTGATCAAACGCGTTAAGAGAAAGAAACTACCATCCAAATAGGAAGGGCTCACATTTTCTGGACCTGATGTCGATACAGAGCCTGCTCGTTCGCTATTCGAACTTGCAACAGCTTCTGTTGACCAACCTCCAAGTGTTGCTTCATTTGCTCGTAGACATTCTGGTCGTATGCAACCTGATCTCCCCTATCCAATAATTCCTGAAGAGAGGGCACTGCATGCAAGATCTGCATAGCCCCATGGTGGGCGTTAGGTTGACCATTTTGCATGTCGAAGGCGACAAGTTTGAAAGCGCCTTCAGAGGCTTTCGAACCGATCGGAGTATGAATTGCAAGCTCAAGCTCTCGGAGATCCCTCTTTAGGTATCTCCGCGATTATCCGATGTCATCCGACCCGGAGTCAAATCATCTGCACTTGCATTCTATTCTTTTGCATGGCACTCTTCTCGAGGTCTATTGCCACAGCCGCAACTCGCCCGACGCGAGCTGCTGTCGCGTCCCGATCAACTCCTATCAACCCGAACAGCGTTGGGCCATTCCAGGTCTTTGATAGAAATGCCAAGAGAGCGCAAAGGGATAGAGCAGCACTGCGCGATGGCGGACACCGTAGCCGAACTGTGGACTATCTTCGAAACGAAGTCGCAGAGAATATGATAGAAAGGCTTTTAGTAAGTCACTGCTACGCTTTTTATGCAGCATGCTGAAGCCATTGCGTAGGACGTGAAACGACGTTTCTCAGAAATTGTGGATGTCGGAAGTGGCCCAGGCCACTTTGCAAAGTTGCTGGATCAGAACGTCACAGACAAAGTCACCATGTTGGATATGAGTGGTGAATACAATCTTCGGTCCGATTGATTGAACCTAAAGAGAACACAGAAAAACTACTTCATCGCGATCCAGACTCGGATTTTGAAGGCAAGTTGTCCAGACCAGATCAACGTTCTGTCTCTAAAATATTTATATTAGTGGATGTTCAGCGTATGCATGCCGATGAAGAGTCCCTACTCAACTCCTTGAAACCGTCCTCTGTTCCCGCTATTACGTCATGTCTGTCATTGCACTGGACCAACGACCTTCCAGGAGTGCTGATACAAATACGCGAGGCATTACTACCTGATGGCCTGTTCCTGGGTGCGATGCTGGGAGGGGATACTCTGTTTGAGCTTCGCACGAGCTTGCAACTCGCAGAGGTGGAGCGCGAGGGCGGTCTGGGCATTCGAGTTTCACCTATGACGGGTTTGTGCAGGGCCAACAGTCGCGAGTCATCACGCTGATTGCTCGGTCAGACACTCGAGACGTGACGAATCTCCTAGGACGCGCCGGCTTCACTCTGCTCACCGTTGATATCGACGAAGTCAGATTTGCGTATCCCTCCATCTTCGAGTTGATGGAAGACTTGCAGAGCATGGGCGAAAGCAATGCGGTTGTCGAGAGGTTCGCCGTCGATTCATATCCCCGAGATCTCTTCTCATCTATCGTAGGAGACCCTTGATCAAGCGAGACATCCTGACTGCGGCTTCTGCCATTTATCAGTCAATGCATGGTCTCGAGGAGGGAGGTATTCCTGCCACATTCCAAGTCATATATATGGTACGCTGTCAAACTATCTTGAGTGGCATTGTATCTCAATCTTCTGTTTTTTTAGATCGGATGGAAACCTGACCCACGGCAGCCGAAGCCACTGGAACGGGGTACTGGCAAGACAAATCTTCAAGATGTGCTCTAACATACATCGTTTCATACCAACCTCACTCTGCCGTTCTGCACGACACGTATATCCTCAGCACTATGCGGGTATAACTTTTCCCATCCACTCTAGCAATGCTCGAAGCTCTCTGGGATCCGCCGAGTGCTGGAGCCCGTCGTACTGGTTGAAGATAACACCCGTCATATCCTCAGCCGTCGAGCTCGCGCATTTCAACCCGAATTCCGAAGTCAAGATCTGGGCTGACTTCTGACCTATCTCGAACTTTACGACGGGATCTGCTGTCCCATGCCCCATGAATATCGGGAGTTTCTTGGCATGGTCAGAGAGCATCTGACGTGGGCTTGTCACTAGCCTTTCATCGATCCAAATGACCCAAAACGCACTGATTTTAATTTGTTTCGCAACGGTGCATATCCGCTTAGAGCAACGAGCCCTGCCAACCGACGCTCTGTAGTGAGGCCGGTCAAGAGTGACATTGCCGCTCCTTGACTGAAGCCTCCCAAGACAATTCTGTCAGATTTGATTCCGGCGTCGACCTCCGCGGTGATGAGCTGGTTGATTTGACGAGAAGAAACAAGCATCCCTTTCTCATCTTCTGGCCCATCAATTTTATCCAGACTCTGAATGTCGTACCTAGCGACCTTTCAGTTAGGACATCTCCTCAGTTGTAGCGACACTCGCCATGATGGACATTCCATTCCAAAGTTGATAGTGACTGGTTGATTGAAGCTGGTGGGGATTTAGGTTATCAAGTCCTAAATATATTTCAGGATTAATTGTACACACGCATGAGGCAGAATCCATTTGACGTGTGGCAGTTTGGGAGCAAACATGTCCGCCATGAACTTCCATCCTTCCCCGGTATCGCCTAGACCCTAGGATCGCGATAATTCAAAGATGCTCGCTATAAGTACGACCTTGCTAACATGAAGAAATATAACTGTCGCGGTATGTTGCGCAATGGGCGCGATTGATAGAAATCTGAGAGATTGGAGAGCCATCAAGATGGTGCTTCCGGCTTCCGACTAATCTACTCTGGCTTTTAGCATTCTCGATGTCGACTGATCCTTTGACGAACTTTACACTCCCAACGCCTCCGGACCCAACTTCAAAGAATTCTCAGAAGAAAAAGGCAAAATTGGAACGCG
Source organism: Sistotremastrum niveocremeum HHB9708 (assembly GCA_001630475.1). Lineage (NCBI taxonomy): Eukaryota > Fungi > Basidiomycota > Agaricomycetes > Sistotremastrales > Sistotremastraceae > Sertulicium > Sertulicium niveocremeum. The sequence continues at coordinate 779,112 of KV419396.1, forward strand.
CAGCAGCAGCTAAAGCTGAACGAAAAGCGCGAGAGAAAGAGCGCAAAGCGCAAAAACGCAAAGCTAGAGATGAGGAGAATCCGGAGAGTTCGGTCAAGCCGGCAGAACAGGACGCTTCAGCACAACCGAAGCAAAAGAAACGGAAGCTGGATACTCGAGAGAAATTCAAGGCCAATGTTGTCGTCGACCTGGGCTTCGACAACCTAATGTTTGAGAGGGTGAATTAATTCTGCTATTGATATGCGCTAGGCTCATCAAGTCTACAGGAAATGACATCTCTCTGTTCACAGTTATCTTATTGTTACTCATCAAACCGACGTTCTCGACAACCGTTCTCTCGCTTGATCTTCACTTCTCTGGGTGGCAAGACCAAGGAGCGCCTCGAGGCAACAAATCAAAACGATGCACATTTGCGGTGGCAAGATGTCACCTGGTTGGAGAAAGGATACGAGTCTCTGTGGGATACGGAGTTGCAGCAAGAAAATGAAGACAACGAGGCCCCCAACCCAACCGATCTCGAGCCCACTGTGCTCAAGCAGGATGTTGTATATTTGACGGCTGATTCGACGGAAACACTGGAGGAGCTGTCGGAAGGCAAAACGTATGTGATTGGGGGGATTGTGGACCATAATCGTTACAAGGTAGATGCGTGCCATTCATTCGGTATGCAAGCTCATATCCCTACAGAACCTATGTCAAGGAAAAGCAGAGTCACAAGGCCTGAAGACGGCACGCTTGCCAATTGGAGAGTATATGGCGCAGCTTTCAACTCGAAAAGTGTTGACAGTGAACCAAGTCAGTCATCACTCAGCATGAGTTTATGAAGCTCATTGATCTGACCAGGTGCTCGACATTATGCTGCATTGGGTGCAGGAAAGAGATTGGGAAAAGGCCTTCAATACAATTATTCCCAAGCGAAAATTAAAAGGGACGACAGACGAGCCAGACGACGACGAAGAGGAGACAGGGGACGGAAACGAGAGTAGTACAGTGCAGTTAGAAGATGAGCATAGGGAATCACATGGATAAACTGTGTAGCGCTGCGACTCGAAACGTGCGATCGACTTCTGCCCCAACCCACCAGCCCGTTCGCGTTCCTATAGGGGCACGGGCCAACTGTCTGGTGGCCCAAGTACTCTCTTAAGTTCATACATGTATTATCTCCGGGGCGCTCTCAATGCTGCTTCGCAATACTACAAGGACTTGCCACCAATCAACCCAGCCACCCTCACTGGCGCAATCGATGTCATTGTCGTTCGAAAGACACAGCCAGATGGCACCCAGGAGCTTGCATGCAGCCCATTCCATGTCAGGTTCGGGAAGCTACAGCTCTTGCGGCCTGCAGAAAAGAAAGCACGTCATCGGACCTTTAGCTCGTCTTGACCAGGCTAACCTTGCGCCAGGTATCTGTTCTTGTCAATGGAAATCCTATACCCTTCGGGATGAAGGTAGGAGATGCCGGGGAAGCGTTCTTTGTCTTCGAGACCGAGGAAGATGTTCCAGACGATCTTATGACCAGTCCCCTCCTCACCCCAGCCGACTCAGAACAGTCCGTCGAAACGCCCAAAACAACTTCGCAGAACTTGCTGCCTGATGCAAAGGAAACAACTCCCCAGACTAATACAGAACATCAATTGGTCAGCCATCCCTCCTATAACTCTCGCCGTCTAATTCTTGTTCAGATCCCGGAACCAGACTTCTTCGATCTCGACGCGCAACCAGAATCCGCAGAGAGCGTCGAAACTCATGGAGAAGGTGGCGAACAGGCAACTGTCAAACATAACTCCGAGGCACAACAACAGCCTATCGGTCCATCCGCCATCTTGGATCGCGCAACCAACCTCGGGAAAGCCGTCATGACTGTCGTAAGGGAAGAAAGGGACGAGAAGCTGGATAGACTCAAAGACGCCACCCGACTTTTGCCCTCCTCGTTTTCGACTGCTCAGCCAGATCCAGACAAAATTGTTTCACCGAATAAAGCGGCGGATTTGCTCCAAGATGACGAGAATCAACCGTCTACTGCGCAGGCTCCGGATGTCAAGTATGGCAAAGGTGATGTATCTTCTCTGTCAATCGCACGGTATATGTACTCACGAGTCATATTTGTGAGCAGAGGTTGTCGTCGACACTGCTGGATATCATTCCGGTGTGCAATCTACTCAACCGAAACGGCTGTCCGGGGATACCAGTGACCACGGGGTAGAGACTTCGTGAGCCGCTCGTTACATCTCATCTACAAATGACTCACAGCCATCTCTATTTTAGGTCTTCGTCGCACTCTCATAGGAGTTCTATGGCCAGCATCGATATAGGTCAGGCACTTTCTTCAACATATGTCAGTTATTATATTTAACCAACGCTATCAGGCGATGCGAATCAAAGACCAACAACTCCGGAGACATCTCGTGGGTCCCGTTGTGTTCTAAGGGAATAGCAAATTAACGTTGTCATAAGTGCCAGACAGTCCAATCTCTTACGCTGAAGATTCGCTAAAAGTTCCAAAGTCAGCCCTTGTTTCATTAGCTCTTCATTTCCTGTTGCTGATCTTGTCCACAATTCTAGATTGCCGGTGATGCGTGCAACATCTGAGCCGCCCGAAGAGTCGCGCGCCTCTTCTCCACCCCCAGAATATTCCTGGGAGTGGGGCTCCTTCCCTCGAAAATCGACTCAGAAACAGAAATTTGCCGCCGAAGAACCCCTGTTTCATAGAAGCTCAAGTCTCCCTCAACGCAGTGAGACCATTGTAGAAGCTCAGAGCAGCGACGGGGTCTTTGGAGCTGGTGGTCGTTTGAACGCCGACGAGCAAGATCCTTATCGATGCCTTCTTGAGATAGAGGGTCATATTCTTCCTTTCGAGTTAAGCTTATGCGGTCAGCTAAGTGGTGACGATGAAGTGGAGGACTCCAACAAGTTCCAGCGGAGTCGCATAACATATAAAAACTTCATGAAGCGACCTTCGATTGTGATGCACGACGACCTCGTGATTAATTGGGAGAACAAGTGAGTCCATCCATCTTGCGAAGAACTGTGATTGAAGTTCTCCTAGATATATCACCCGCGAAGACGCGTCTCCCTTATTCGGCGCCCTCGTTCACTGGAGGGAGACTGCATTAGCTACGCATGGATTTACCTCTGAAGAGGAACCTCTGTCATCAGGAGATGAAGGATCAGGGACAGAAGATCATGACACTCCTGTGCGCAAGGTATCAAGTACTTCGACGCCGAAAACCAACGAGAGTTCACGCTGGTCTCGATGGTGGAATCGCAGTCGTAACGACACGACGCCAGTGAAAGAGCCCCAGCCTTCTGAAAGACCCAACTTGCCCGAAGCACGATCGGAGCCATCGGTAATGAAGCCACCTTCACTTGGGAGACAGGCACTCACTCCTATAACAGTTGGATAACGAACTTGCTTCGCCAAGCATGGGTACATCATCATCTGCGGGAACAGTGCAGCCTGCTGTCGAAGCAAAGAAATTCGCCAAGACTCTACGGCTGACATCAGGGCAATTGGTAAATGTCCAACATCCATGGCTGAAAATACCAGTGGCTCATTGAATATCAGGAGGATCTCAAGCTGCAGCCGGGCGCGAATACTATCACATTTTCTCTGTCTTCCTCTGGAGTTGTCACATGTGCGGCCAGGATATTTTTGTGGGATACGACGGACAAGATCGTTGTTTCGGATATTGATGGAACCATCACTAAATCTGATGCGCTGGGCCACGTCCTGACCATGATCGGTCGAGATTGGACGCATATCGGAGTGGCGAAGCTTTATACAGACATTTGTCGGAACGGATACAAGATCATGTACCTGACTTCGCGGGCGATCGGCCAAGCTGATTCAACCAGAGTCTATTTGAAAGGCATCAATCAGAACAACTATCAGCTTCCGGAAGGTCCGGTGATTATGAGTCCTGACCGGCTAATGGCCTCTCTGCATCGGTAGGTTAGACGTGCACGCCAAGTACCGGTCCCTGACGCGTACCTTTAGTGAAGTCATCATGCGCAAGCCTGAGGTTTTCAAAATGGCATGTCTTCGTGACATACGACGACTTTTCGGGAGTTATTCCGAAAATCCATTCTACGCGGGATTCGGAAACCGAATAACGGACGCATTATCTTATCGCAGCGTTGACATTCCGAGCACTCGAATATTCACGATCGATTCCTCGGGAGAGGTCAAGACTGAGCTGCTGGAAAAGGCTGGTTATAAGTCATCGTGAGTATACACTGGCATAACTGCTCGAATAGATACTCATTGCCTATAGTTACACGCATATGTCGGATCTGGTGGATCAGCAATTCCCTCCTATCCATCGCAACTGGGTACCCGAGTTCACAGACTTCAGCTTCTGGAAGCAACCTATTCAAGAGTTTGAGTTGCCGGACCTTGGGCCCCCATCTCCTGCGCTGAGCGCTCGTTCCGATACTTCTGCTTTCACTCGCTTGCGAAACTTTGGAATCGGCCGTCAAACTAGCCGTACCCCCGTCTTGGAAGAGCCCCGGCCGCGAAAGGATACGCCGTCTTCAAGCCCCATGAAACGATCAACAACGTCGAACGACTTGAAAGGGTCTTCATCGACGCGTCCAATCGACATCCCCAGAGGTGACTCTGAGAGTGCCGATGAACGAGCCCTTCGACGTCTCAGTACAGGAAGCATTCCTGGGTCTTTACCCGACACAGGCTTTGCCATTACTTGGAGCCATTCTGATTATGGGTCCACGAGGGATTATAGGAACGACAACGATGTCTGGCTAGATGATGAAGAGGATGGCGACGATGACGAAGAAGACGGAGATGAAGATTTGTCTGGTCCTGAAGAAGAGGATGATGAGATTGACGAGAGCTTGTTGGCAGAGATGAAGAATGTTCCATTTTAGTCGCGCATTTATCTTTATTTTGTGTACAGTTCCTGGCTGAATTGCTGTCTGTAAATTACTACTCGAAACTATTATCCTGGTTGCCCAACTGATGGACGATGCAATTCGAAAAGTGTTTACGGCGTTTACGGCCCGAGGAAAGTACATAAATGGTCATGTGATATAGACGCCGGACGCGAGTGGTTTGTTTATCTCTTTGTTTGGTGCGCTATGAGCTTTTGTGTACTCGGGTGGGTCCATCGTTTGTAGTGAAGATGAAGACGAGATGAAACTCCGATCTTGTTTCTTCTCTCTGACCAGTGTCTCTTTGACCTCTTCCTTCGTCACGGACTAACGAACCCCTCGGGGCTCACGCCATCACGCTCCCTACAACGCTCGCCTCAACGTATCCTCAACAGAATTACTAACGATGTCCACCACGGTTTTCCCCCTCGTCCCGACACTTGCACTTGCACTTGTCTCCTTCTTCTCATCTTGCTTTGTTGTAATCCAGATACTCCTTCCCATTCTTCCACCTAATCCTCTCAGTCGCCGTGTACGTCCTGTGAGTGGCCCATGTTATAATACCGCTCGCGCACACGCTGACTTTGCATGACCCAGTCTGAATTTGGGCTCCCCAACTTCCGCTCCATGTCAATTACTCACAAAGGCCACCTATGGCTCTCCTTATTCGATCTTGTCGCTCTGGGACTCTTCATCTGGGAAGTCCTTTCAGAGAATGTTGCAGATATCCCCTTCTCCCAAGACGCTCTAGACACTGGCTCGTCCATTCGTTTGTGCCTCGCTCTAACCATCAGACAACTCTGTCTGGCTTTTATAATTCTCCTGACCCTCGTGCATGTCAGGATGGGGCGCACGAGCTCCTTTGGCCCTTGGCACGTACTGCTTTGGAGTCCAGTTCTTGTGATGGCAGCGACCTCTGCTGTAGTGTCTGGACTCCTGGCACATTATGGAGTCCCCAGTTTATTCGAGGGACTGATCGCATTCAGCTCCGCGCTGAGTCTTGGGTCTCTCATCATGTTCTGCTGTTTGGTGGGCACCCTTGTCACCATCCGCAACAACCTCATGCCGCGCTATGAACCCGAGCGAGTCGCCGAAGAAAAGCTGCCCCGTCCTTCTTTCGCTACAGATGAGATCGACGCGTTGCGCGAGGGCAGCTCATGGATAACTTCGACCACTGGCTCCCGCCGGGGATCAATCTCTGCCTTTTCATTCTCTACCTATCATTCGGCACTTCCTTCAACGACCGGATCTGGTCGCAATCCCTTCACAGGATCGGCTCCTTCTTTGGCTCCTAAGTCATCCTTCTGGTTTTCTCCTTTGGCAGGTTCACAGGAAGAAATTCCTCCTGTCCCCCCTATCCCTTCGCCTTACCGAAATGGTGCTGCAGTGGCAACGTCCACCTTGAGTCACGACGCAGACCCATTCCGCCGCGACGTCCCTGAACGCATTCCTAAGACATCATCTGACTCATGGCTGACATCCCCAGCCGGGTCTGTCGAAACCATGACTGCGTTCTCTTTCCCAACTACGGCTGAAAATCCCATTGCATCATCCACCCATCTGCATGAACTTGACGCCCCACGACCCTCGACTACTGCATACTCTCCTACACCTGCATTCGCCAGTGCCAAAGTGCTGGGGGGTTATGGGTACGACGGGCTGAGTGAGAAAGGAATATCAGTCGGATCTTCTAGCACGAAAGACTTGAATGTTTCTTCCCTAAGGGCAGCTCTTTGGGTGGCGATGATTCTCTTGCCTATGGTATGTGTTCCGTACTGGTATGTTTATGCGTCTCACCCTAATTTTGTGGCCCAGGTTTTGTCTATGCCTTTCCTGGCTATGGTCATTGTTCAGCCTACGATGCCGTCTGTAGTGCCAGCTGTCCTATTTGTCATATCCGTTACAATTTCATCTCCACTTCTGTCGATAATCATACTCTGCAAGGCCCCTCTGCCCATTCCTCGCGATCTCTTCAGCCCACCTAAAGGCGGGTCGGGATTGCAATTAGGAAAGACCTACAAGCAATCCTTCGGACCCTCCCTGGAGCAGCTCAGACCTAGAGGTATCAGCGTCGATAGTGTTACCGTCGTGGAAGGCAGACGGAGTGGCGATGTGTGGATCGCTCAGGGTGATGCCGTCGATGGAAAGGGAAAATTCGGGCGGGCTCTTGGCTTGTTGAAGCCTTCGCCTCGTCTTGCGGTCCTTCCGATCGAAGAAGACAACACGCCCGAACTGACACCGCCACTGCCACTGCAGATGGGAGAATCTCATCCCTCTACACCTCAATCAGCATTCAGCGCCGAGATGGGAAGGATGAGAGGTGGATCTGAACAGTCGACTTACCAGTCAGCTATGGCAGAATCTCTTGCCTATGGATCACATATCATGGTTGCCCAGAAACATTATTCAGCCATGGCGAAGACGATGGTCCTGGAGGCTTCCCCAACGAAGACCGTTGCAAGCAGTGTGCCGCAGAACATGGCAAATAAGCAGCAGCATCTGCGATCTCGCTCAACCTCCTCAGTGTCGCACCGAGCACCGATGACACCGCCACCTTCAGAGCCACTGCCACCCACCCCCGGAACTGCACGACATGAACACTCTGATTCTTCCGGTCGTTCCTCTGGTCGTTCCTCTGGTTTTTCCTTCTCTCCCGTTCATGGTTCTCATCAAGTAGACAGCCTGTCTGCTGGTATGTTACCATTGCTTGTATCGGGTCTGAAAGTCGGGACCGACGTTGAGATCACTCCTTTCTCCGAACGTGACAGCAGAGGACCTAAAGAATCACCAACGATCTCTGATTTGTTCGGAAGTAGTTTCTCGTCCCCGGATTCCCATTCAACGCCCATCCGCAAGAAGTCGTCGTTCCATCGACGGGGTCATTATAGTCTTCCTTCGTGAGTTTCACTGACTATTTTCTAATTTGCCGATTACTGACTTGATGGCAGGCTTGGTCTCCCCAAAGATGGACATGCGTCTTTCTGGAAGACTGAAACAAACAAGGCACTGGAGAATACTGGCGAAAGTCAGAGTGACATTGACCTTAGGCGTGCAACCGTCATCGGATTAGAGAACATACCAAGCACTTTGAGCACCGTCAGAGAGGAGACCAACGAGGCCTCTTCGACAATGCCTGCCCCTCCAAACACGAACAACGAATTTGCTCGTCCTCGTTCTTCAATGTCTTTCTATCCATCAGGCGTCGATTCAGCTCGATCCAGTCTGTTGACCCTGATCAACGCACTTGACGCAGAAGCACAAGTTTCCCAAGCAGCCACTGCTTTCACTTCAGAAGCTTTCGTCGCTGCCACTCAACCTCAGCCAGTGGACGTCGAGACAGAAGGCGTGAGAAATTTCCATCTTCCAACTCAGAACCGTAAACAGTCCAGTATCAAATATGCCCGATCTGACGATTCACACGATACCGAACCCCAACGACGGTCGTCTGCGACGACCTCTTCCATACCCATCAAACGCACCCAGCTTAGAAGACCCGATGGCGAGCTACCTAAGTCAAAACTGCGGCCACTTTCGCTCCTGCAGGAACGTGAGATCGATATAAATATCAGCAGCGCTGAAGAAGTTTCTCAAAAGGTCGTAACACCCTTGTCCATCAAAAAGACAATATCAAGAGGTGAAAATGCTGGAGCATTGCGACCATTGAAACTTTCACGATCCGCAACCGCCAAGGCCCGTGGCCTACTGCGAAAGAACGAGATTCTTCCGGCGGTGGTTGTACGTCCTCCATCTGGTGATGAGAGCGTGGCTTTCTCCTGGCGTTGAAAGCCAAGTGGTTTTACATGATTTCTTCGTCCCTTTTGCTTTCTTTATTAATTTTTACTGCTTCAGTCATGTGTTATCGCACTCCCCTATGTTTTATGTCCTGTTTTCTTGCTCTCATACTTACAAACTGAACGTATCAATCGAAATGAAAACTGATGTATTCTTGTTACCAACTCAAAGACATAAATTTAAGTACCAAATGTCGTGACCCCGCTGCCAAACAAACTGAGATAAGAAGTATCTCTGCGTGGAGCATACTTGATTAGCACTACAGTCCGAAAAAGCTGAGCATCGCAGCCTGAGGTTGTGAGCGTGTATTTGGAGTGGGGTCTTGGAAGCTTTGACCACCAAATGCTAAGACATATTTCCAAGGGTGCCAAGATACAGTCTGAGACGAATTAGTCCGGCGTATACTGGGCTTACAGGGACATAACTCACCCTACATGGAGTGTTCGGCGAAGTCACTTTGTGCAGGCATTCACCAGTTTCCACCGCCCACTAAACATGACAGGATGTCAGATAAGCGTCACAATGAAAAGCAGCTCACGTACGATTTCAAGTGACGAGGCGAAAGCAATCGCCAAGAATTCGCCATCGAATGAGAAATCAATGTCATTGACGACATCTCTAGTGAAGTGCACTCTTAGTACAGCTTCCACCCAGAGTTAAAAGATAACATACTCAGTACAGTCCAACGATCTGCTAACTCTCCAGCTTGCAATGTCAAACAGGTTGACGATGGAGTCAGGACCGCATGTAGCAATATACCTGACGCACGTCAGTGACTGGTAACTGGTTGACATTGAGGAGAAGGCGCTGACTTTCCACGAGGATCAATGGCAATGCAAGTTGCTCCGCCCATATGCGCGCCGCTTGAAGTCCCGAAGGCAAGCTCAGGGTATGTGACATAGGTCAAGAGTCCAGCCTTTTCGCCCAGAATTAAACAGTCGCCTGGATGATTCCATACAAAACTGATCACTTCCGTCTACAACGGGATCGTAAGATAAGCCTATATGAATGGTTCTAGACGTACCTCTGATTCATTATGTCCTTTGACACGCTCTTGAGAGAGTACCCAGTGGTCTTTCCCGTCCTCTTTTCTCTCCAATGTGAGGAAGACAATGAAATTAGCCTTGTCCAACACAGCCAAGACCCGGCCATTCGGTGAATATTTGACGTCCACAGGCTGCCTAGGTTTCAAACTAACAGTTTGGAGAGGAGTCTTAGCTGTTTCAGAATGGCTCAGTCTCTGCACCAGTAGGGGATGTATATGCCACCTACTTCTTGCATCCCAGAACACAATTCGCATATCTTTCGAACTTGCTGAGCAGAGCAACTCTGGATGTGTAGGATTCCATGCGCATGAATCTACGATCTCGGTATGGCCGTTTGAGAGGGCGATGGTGTTGCGGATGTCGAACTACAGCGCAGATGAGGGATACTGACAATAGAACTGATGTTGACACATACGCTCTTCTCGGGAACCCATAGTCTTGCAAGCTTTTCTGTGCCACACACAGCTACTTTCTTGCCATCACAACTCCATAAAGCGCGAAGCAGTGAGCCGCTGCTCGTTACTCTGATATTTTTCGGTTGGAATGCAGAGAAATTAGGGACCTAGAGGAAACTAGTTAGGTCTAGTAATGCGAATCAAGGGTTGAGGTACATACATTGATGCCTCTGACGGTCCATGATGAGTGCAGAGGCGGCGAAGCTGAAGGTAGGACGGTGGAAGCTGTTTCGGACATCGCGTCGGCTGCAGGAAGCAACGATCATGAAACGAAACCCTTTGGATCCAACGTCGTTCAACCACAGGAAAGAGAAATTATCTACCGGTCGAACGTATCATTTTGTAGACGAATGCAATGGGACGCCGTCGTCGTCGACTCTCACTCTGCTCTGTCTACACGGTTTCCCGGATCTTTGGTGCCGACGCTCAATCAATACGACAACATCGACTTGCAGCTCATAGCTTTCATCTGACAGGTACGGCTGGAGGCATCAGATAGGACCTTGGTGTGACCAAGGTTGGCGAGTCGTTGTGCCGGATATGCTGGGATATGGAGAAACGGTTTTGCTTCCCGGACACAGCGACACTGCACCAGAATTCACAACATTCCTTAGGAAAGCCCTCCTGAAATCGAGGCTTATTCTACCAAGAATATATGCCATGATTTGGCAGCCTTATTGGATCTTTTGAGTGTCCAGAAGGCAGTCAGTATACATCAACAGTTATGCCGTACGCATATATATTCGTCATAGGTGGTTATAGGACATGACTGGGGATCGGCCACTGCTTGGAGATTTGGATTATGGCACCCAGACCGTATTTTGGCAATGGTGAAGTAAGTTTCAACGCAAATCTCGTCGTGCATTTGATTGGACCAGCATAGTCTCGCCATCCCTTTCTATCCACCACTCCCGGTTCTGGTCTCCGTGAACGAGATGGCTCGGAGATATCCCACCCTGGGGTATCAAGCTTATTTCGAGCAGCATCAATCGACCGGGGAAATCGAGAGCAAGGTCAGTCATGACATGCGTCGATGTGAAACGCTTGCGCCGGGCCTAAGAAACAATTGGTAGTTGGAAACCTTTTTCTCGCTTATATATCAGAAGGTCGGTGTGCCAGGCTTCGAACCAATCTTCAAAGTGGGGGAACTTCGAAAGCGCATTCTCGAAGGAGGCCCGAAGTCGGAAGTGCCAGAACTTTGGAACAAACAGGTCGGCATGATATGGCTGTGGTGGCAGAGCAACGATCTGAGCGTTGATGGGATGAAGAGTATTATATGAAGAACTTTCGAGCTTTAGGGATGAGGGGTCCGCTGAATTACTACCGAACAACGGAGTTGAGATTTGAGGAGGAGAAAGGTAAGGCTGTGCGTCCTGTGGTAGCAACCTAAAGGCAAATATTCAGGTAAACCGCTCGTCCTGCCTGCACATCTTCCGTGGATGCTTATTTGGGGGACACTTGATGATACGTGTACAACCAAACACGTCGCCAACACGAAGAAATGGGTGCCGCAGTTGGAAGACGTGCGGGTCGAGAATGCAGGACATTGGCTGATGGTTGAGAATAGCGAATTTGTGACCGGCAAGATTGCTGGATTTATTAGAGCAAAGGTGGTAGCGAGCGTGGCTGCGGGGCAGAGCAAGTTGTAGTGTCACAGGCGCGTTGTCTCGGGTTGTCTGCTGCTCTCATCCACTGCTCCTCGCCCCCGCAACGCATTCTTGCTTTCAATACCTTGTACTTGGATTTCTCAGTAACTGCATATATTGCTTTCTCGGTTCTCATTACGCAACTTGCATTTCTCCTCAATACAAATATCAGCTTTTATTAAAGTTTTCAACTTCAACTTTCTCCTAATCGTGAGACTCCTTTCCTACTCTAATACCAATTCATCTGATCACCAGACTACTTCAGTGCCTTCTCTCACGATGCCTGCCCCTACTCTTACCATCCCTTCTTCGTCCAAAGTCGACTCGTCCGTCCAGTCGCCCTCTTCTGCCAAAACTCCAGCCTCTCGCTCCAAAGCCAAACTCAGAGCCCGTCGCCGACGTAGGGCGTCCGAGAGCGACGACGAGCAGATTGAGAGAGATTTGAGCTCTGATTCCGAGTCCGGCGACCTTTCGTTTCACTCTGCATCAGAGTCAGGAAGTGATGAAGAAGAAGAAAACTTTGAGTCACCGAACGGGCTGGACCATGGCTCTCCCCTCCTCCGCCCTGCCACCCCTGCCGAAGACTTGTCAAGCACTAGTCATTCGCAGCTGAATGAAGTTGTGGATCAAAAGACCAACGGCCACTCATTTTTTGCTCCCGAGCACGCCAACTGGTCTGACATGGTGACGGACGAAAACGCCAACGGACCCACTGACTTGCCTGTCATCGACTTCGCCGACTTCACACAAGGTGGTCATACCGCCGCTGATGCCACTACCAGCGATGCCACAGCCCTCGCCCCTCCGCCAAAAATCCTCACTCCTCCACCCAGGACTACCGCACCTGTTGCTCCAAGTGATGACGCCCGGGCAACCAATTCCGGCCCAGCTCCTCCCCGTAGAACAGATGGCAAGTCTGTTCGTCAGAACTACCAGCAAAGGTTACAAGAAGACCCGTCATTTGTACCTGTCGTCGGTATGTTCTGGGGTCACGACGACCGACTCATGAATAAGGACCTTCGAAGCATGAGTAATTGGTGGAGAGGGAAATGGGGACGAGGGGGTGGGGGCGGTGCTAACTGGCAGAATCGGTCTGGTAACACGAAGGGATCTAGGAATGGTCAGGGTGCTACGAATTCTGAGGATGGTTGGGTCCCTCCTGCTTCTGAACAAGCTTGGACACATGACGGTTTTGAGCAGATGAGACAACGCGACGAGCAGCGTGCTGTTCAAACTCGTGGTCGTCGACCACAAGGCCCGTCTGCTCCTTCCGGCTCTCGGGGTCGAGGTGGCCCGCAATCGCCTGTGCATAACAATCGAGCAGCGTTGAACTCGACTGCCCATGCGCAGGCAGTAGCGCAGGCTCAAGGTCGCCCATGGTTTGTTCGTAAACCTGAGAAGCCTTGGACTCAGCAGTTTGATGCCTTTTTGCACTTTGACCACGATCTGCGTCCACGGCCTGGTCAAGGACAGGGCGTCCGCATCCATTTGAACAGCAAATCTTCGTCCATTGTGCGATTACCTCAGTCGACTACTTCTCCGAACGCTACACACACACCCAGCTCGTCTTCACCTACCAGAAGTGAATCCGAGCGCCTGTTCGTGGTTCGGCTGCCCAAACGAAAGGGGGCCACAGTAGCTCAAACTCTCAATTCCAGAGTCCCCCCTGCTACGCCTGTCGTTCCGGAGCCTATCACTACAGTGGCCGATCCTTTCGTTGACGACGAACCTTCAACTTCATATTCTGCTCCTCCATCATCTCTACCCGTAGACGATTCTCGTGGCTTACAAGCAGTGACCGAGGGAGTTTCTCAGCTGGGCCTTCAGACAGCTTCTCCTGCAGCGCTGCAGACATCTACGGCGATTCCAACGGTCTCAGCTGGGCTCGAAGAGAAACTGCCTCCGGCATTTGTACCTTCGAGTTCCACAGCCGGCATTGAGTCAAGCACTGGTATGGCTGCTGCTGATCCAAGTGCTCCTGCAATAGGTAGCATACCAAGCTTTGACCCCGCCCTCAATGCCCAACCTTCAGTATTGCCGCCTGCCCAGATTCCCACAGCATCACCTCCCCTTTACCCACCTGGCATGGCCTACCAGCCTCAATACACTTATCATCCCGGTTTCCCGCCCGGCGTTGTGTTGGACGAGAGTGGATATCCCGTGGACCAAATGACTGGACAATACGTATACTTGCAACCTAGTCTACAAGTTCCATCCATTTACAATCCTCCGCCATTACACATGATGTCTAGTCCAGAGTCACTCATGTATGGCCACATGATGGCTGACTACATGCCGTCTTCTCCCTTTGGCGATCACCAGCAGCCCGTCCAATTCTCGCTGCCTCGTCAACGCACGCGAGTTGAGATCCGAGCACCTTCAGGAGAAGAGAGTGGTGTAGGGAAGCGTGTACAACAACAGACTTCTGGTCCCAGGCTGGGGTCTCAGCCTGCCGTCACGGATCCCGCATATTCGCCTGCAGCAGGGTATGCAGGAGTTAATGGCGAGACCATGCCCACGGGAGAGCGTCTTCCCAACGGAAGTGTATCATATGGGGGCATGCAGTATTATTTCCCGACTTATCCCTATGCTCAGTATCCTGGTTACGATGGGTATAGTGACGGCACCCAACCTCAACTTCCTCCCCCTCCGCAATCTTATTATTGATCACGAGTCGGACGCCTGTTCACTGTTGCACATCTTGGATCACCTACATAATTCTGTACTTAGTACTGCACTTATATCATGCATTTTCCCATTTCATGCTTACTGTATGCATCTCATGAGTCATCGCCGTCTACAAGACCACCGCCTTGTGTTTTGTTTTGTTTACCCGCCGCGTCCTCGTAGCCACCATCTTCAAAAGGGTCAAGAATTGGTGGTCTTCTGATTAGTCTCAGATATACCTATTCTGTGCGTAAATGTAAGACCTTAGCGTATTACTGATGTCTAGACCTGCTTTCTACCAAAGCTTAGCACTGTGTGCCAGCCAGCGCCCGCCGCTCCACGATGTCGTTCGCTCAACCTTTCCCTTTGGCCCAACCCCTTGCGGCTTCCAAGCCATCCTTCGGTCCAGATCTCGCTGTGCGACTTATCTGTCCTGATTGTCGGGATCCCAACCCCAATATTGTCGAGGAGTTTGGGAGTGGTGACTTAGTTTGTGGGACATGTGGATTGGTCTTGGGTGACAGGATCGTGGATACCAGAAGTGAATGTACGTCTTTCTTTGTATCTCTTTGTCTACCAGCAGCTGAGATTTTGTTTAGGGAGGGTATGTCCCATTGTCGTTTCACTACTTTCTCCTATCTGACCTTTCTCAGACATTCGCCAACGATGAGGGAGATGATCCGTCTCGTGTTGGAGCAGCTTCAGATCCGTTACTTGACGGTATCGAGCAACTGGACACCGTCATCAGTTTCCGAGATGGTGGATCTGGAATTGCAAAGGAGTTGCAGCGTGCCGCCTCCAGGTCTCAGACAGGGGGCCGCTCAGAACGAAATCTCCTCACCGCATTCCGCGAGATCTCCAACATGTGCGATCAGTTCTCTTTACCGAAGACGATCAGTGATATTGCCAAGCAACTTTACAAACGAGCTGAAGAAGAAAAGCTTTTGCGCGGAAAGAGTCTGAATGCAGTCATCGCCGCATGCATATTCATCGCCTGCCGACAGGCACATGTACCTAGAACGTTCAAGGAAATATGCCATCTCACTCGGGTACCGAAGAAGACCATCGGACAGTGTTATAAAGCCATCGAGCAGGCGTTCAACCTTAGCCAGAAGTCGGAGGAGAAAACGGGCGGGAACGTTGCCACGCCAGGAACGGAACCGGAGGACCTTTTGGCCAGGTATTGCAATCACCTCGACCTCCCTGCCAACTTCCAACGAGTTTGTGCCGACATCATTGGAGAGGCTCGAAAGGGCGGTATCGCAGCTGGGCGAAGCCCGGTCTCCATCGCTGGTGGCGCCATCTACTTTGTGTGCCATCTCCTCGGCAAGGCGAAGAGCTCGAAAGACATCTCCGGTGTTGCCGGTACCAGTGAGGGCACCATCAAACTCGTCTACCGACTGTATTACCAGGCCAGGAAAACTATTGTTCCTAAGGAAATTCTGGAATCTGGTAAGAACAGAAGATGACCAGACACCTTCACTAAACTCACAATCATTGACTCTTTTTCAGGCAAGGCAGATCTTGCTCGACTTCCCGTAGACAACTCGAATTCTCACAAGTGAACGTGGCTTGAGAGATGAGATTCTGGCTTGTACTTTTTCACTCCTCACATTCTTTTTTCTCGATATGTCATGCCCCCGACCCATATTATTATTGTAATTACACCCAGACATAGTCGAATCACCGTTGAACAAGGAGAAGGACCATATTGGTACTTTTAAAAATGATGTACTGTAGATGCCACCGAGAAAAAATGCGCAAATAGTAGAGAATCTAGCAAAGAATCATCGCTTTCCCTTCTTAAAGCTGGTCTTCCCCTTCTGTGTGCTAGCAGACCGGGCTAAGGAATGAGAGCCTTTCCCGCCGCTCGCGAACTTGACCGCCTTCCTGACGTTTACCACATCGGAAGCCCCTTGACCGTCTTGCTCAGCGCGACGGGCTTTCTTTGCACTTGACCCCTCAAGACCAGCAAGAATGGCTAAGGAACTTTTTCGTTCGTTAGCTGCGGAGACTTCAGCGGGTTCGAACTTGAATGAAAAATAAAATAAAAATGTTATTATTCCTCCAGGCCTTGTGCAGATATATAGAATGCACGTACCTTTCGCTTGATGCCACGGATTTTCTTCTCTCCATCCAGTTTCTTGTCAAACCTGCCAAACATGAGCGAAACAATAGCCTGAGTTGTCATTCAACTCACTTTCCCATACTTGCCGTGCTTTTCCTGGTGGATTGCAAAGTTGATTCGATTTCCTTTTTACGACTTTCTTTGGGATCGGCAGCTTTTTGAGCACGAGCCAAATTTGCATCACGCTGTTTAGTATTCTTGGCGATGACTTCTTTACGCTTAGTCTTTGCGTCCTTTGCGGGGTCGAAATCGACGTCTGGATGCCTTTGATTCAGACGGGGTCAAAATGGAGGTGGAAGGAAACTCACCAGCATTAGCAGGAACCTCAGTCAACCATTGATCTTCCAGCTCTTTATTTTTGCCATATCTCCCCCATCTGTTGACCCAGTCCTGTTTCTCCTCATCCCACACCTTCTTATCCTTCACAGAATGTTGGATACCCTTCGCTGAAGCAAATCTCTCCCATTTCGTCTGTGGTTTTGGCTTTGGTAGAGGCTTCGCTCGAGGAAGTTCGTATGTCGGTGCGGGGAGTTTTGCTACTGGGCCGTCGGGGGAAGAGTGAATGGGAAGTGAGAAGAGAGCAGCGAGAAGTGCTTGGACACCGTCTCGTGCTGTTGATTGAAGATGGTCTTCAAGATTCGCCCTTTGTGTACGATGAGTATAAGCTCGACGAATGAGATAATTTCACTAACTCGTGAGCTTCGGCGTCGATTGGGTTCAAGTCGGAGACAAGCAAGAGACCTGGGTCGATCTCATGTTCTTTATCAACCTCTATTGATTTACTGGCAAATGCGTTTAAGGTGAAGCCATGGGTTTGTCATGTCTACTTACAATTTATCATTTTGCGCTTGAAGTAAAGTTGAAACGTCCATGGAAGAGTTTAGTGAGTTGCGTCGCGCTTCACTTTTTTTTCGAACACCGCGTCGGTCTAACTTACAACTGCTACACATGATCACTAAATCTATTCCAACTTCACGACCTCTACTGTTCGTCCCAATCCTTTCCAACCAGTGCCAGCACCTATCACTTGAGATTGGTTTTGGTCCATGTTTGTCAGTTGTTCTGTAATGGCGGCTTCGCTCGTCAACGCGGATAGATCGTTACCAAAAGCAAGACGCTGATCTCGAGTCATTATGCGTTCCAAGAGACATGGTGGATGCTGACCTGCTTGAGAGTCTCATATGGTGCCTCCCATCCACACGTCTCCTTCACAAGGATGGCCGGACTACGATTGAAAGAATGATAAACTCGTGTGTCATGGACCCGGAACAAAACGTTGTCCACTCGTAGTATGAATCGTGCCAAAATAAAGAGACATGTTGGCATGACTCTCTGTGGAACGTTTGACGAAGAAACGCATAGTCTTTGTTGCAATGCTTACCACACGGACGGTGTAATTCGATGAGCCATTGTCATGTAGCTCGTCTTCGAATAAAGGAATTTCAGAGAAGAACAGTATGGGGTCTCTTCGTTTTAGCTCTTCCAAGGGTATGTTGTGGAATGGGTTTTCGGGGTCGGCTGGTTGGAACGAATCGGGCTGATTCGCACTCCCAGAATATGTGGTGGTATAGGTCCAATCGTATTCTTTGGTGACAACAGTTTCAGGCATAGGCAGGGAAGAGTCAGGTGCACTAGAGGAACGTACTCTAGATCATGGACGAGAAAGAGAGCAGCAAGACTCGCCGACTTGACAACCACTTGTCCGCATAATCGACTTTGACACCTCCATCTCCAGGTCGCAGCTCTCCGTTGCGCACAGCAGAAAGAGCAGCTTGTGTGTCAAGACGATACTCCCAGCCAGACGCCTTATGTTTTACAGAAAGCCAGTTGTCGCCGTAGGTCATTTCTGGCAGCGGAATTTCCAGCACATGATGGAGCTGATCGAGTCGGCGGGCATTGCTGATGGGCTTCTTGGAAGATGTAATTTCCCAAGAGTTTATAGAGATAGCAGAAACGTGAGGAGATGGATTGGACAGTTGGTATTCTGGAATGGCCATCTTCTAACCAAAGCAAAAGTCATTCGACTCCGCCGACTGGCACAAACAGCATGAGTCGCCAATCAACGCCTTCCCCTCCGCCTCAGGATCTGTGGTCATCCATTCTCGACTCCGTATCATCCAAGAGGTCCATACCATCCAAGTCGATATTGATCCTTGGTGAACAGGGCTCAGGTCGCTCGACCATCGCGTCTGCGCTCCTGCAGAAACAACACGGCAATACTGAAGAGCACGTACATGACTTTGCACTGGGTTACCAATGGACAGACGTTCGAGACGATGCTGAAGAAGGTGTGTTGGCAAGCTTTCAGTTTCTGGAACCTTCTGAGCTCAGGCACTGCAGATACACTAGCACGACTGTCGGTGTTCACCGTTCCGTCCTCGTCGCCGCCATACCTTTCTCTCATTCCGCGTTTTTTGCCTCCCAAGTCATCTCTTCCAAGTACTGTGGCAATCGTCGTACTAGATTGGACGCGTCCGTGGACTTTTCTTGAACAGCTGCTTGTATGGCTTCAATGGCTGGAACGGTGGGCATCTGGGGATAATTCAAGAGAACTTGACATTTTGAAAGAAGAGACAAGGGAAAGACGTGAGCTACCTATGTCTATAGTGATATGGTTATTCACCTATAACAGTGCAATCTTATCTCCAGCATTATAATGCAACATCGTTAGACCAAACCTCTCCTTTGCCCCATACCTCTGTCAACACCCTACTTCCTTTAGAATCTGATGTCTTCACTCACAATTCATCTGGCATCCCCATCATCATTGCCTGTACGAAGGCTGATTTGATTGACGACGACAGCGATTTGGTTGGCGGTGGAAACAATATTATGGTCAAGGGTAAAAGTGAGCAATGGGAGGAACGCACAGACGGTGTCATGCAGGTATTGCGCACTATATGTATGAAATGTGAGCTCTTGTTCGTTAATACCACTGTTGCCTAATGCTCAAATAATCTGCGATAGATGGCGCTGCACTCTTCTATACTACCCAGCAACCTACAACACTGTCAGAGCTGCGTCATTATGCACTGCATCTGCTCTTCATGCAACCCACATCCGCTACCTCGGAAGGAGCGCTAGGCCGCAATCCTTTCCCACAGTCGCACAAACCGAATACATTGGATCGTGACCGAATTTTTGTTCCTGCTGGATGGGATAGTTGGGGCAAGATCCAGATATTGAGAGATAATTTCGAGTATAAAGTATGGAGCGAGGCCTGGGAACGTGAGATCGATCCCGAGAAACAGAATGAGTCGCCGGGACCTGGAGCGAAACAGCTCTTTGAGACGTTGATCGGGGGTAATCAGGGGCCACAGGTGAGGCTTGATCCACCGAGTCTCTATGCTCATTCTGATTTTCTATGATAGAAAGCCTCACTCACACCTCTGGTGTTGCCAGTCCCAGAACAAAACTTTCTCTCGAAGAACTGGGATGAAAATTCGAAGAAACCTGATAGAGACCCTCGGACATCGTTCCGAAATCTTCAGGATAACATGGGTACGGCCACTCATGCTGGGATAGTCGGTCCCCTAGGCAGTAGTAGCTTCAGCCTGCCAACAGTCGAGCGCGCGCTGTCCGAGATGGAGGGTGGATCGAGTCTCTCGGCTGACGCCAGGAGGGTCCCGAACGCAAGAAGAGTACGTATTTCAGTGATTTCATTTTAAAGAGAAAAGCGGTAACACATTCACTAGGATGTTCCTTCCCGCCCCCTCCTATCGCCCTCGCCAATGACGGGCAATTCTAGGCCGCCAGCTTCACCTGGATTAAGTTCTCCCTTAGGCTCTGCGACGGGTCAAACGCAGCACGAAGTCCTTCAGACATTCTTCCAGAGCCTGCTTACGTCCAACAACAGATCAGGAGCAAGACAATCGGCTCAAAGTCCAACAAATGTCTCAGCCACCGCCGCATCTCCTGAACCACAGCCAACGAGCCCAGGTGCCAATGGAACTAATCTTGAACACGAAGAACGTTTAGAGAATTAGAGTGGCACTTTGATTGGGTTTTGAGTAGTGATCGCTAGCTGCTATTGTTGCTGTGCCAAGTTCGGCCAAGTTTGGAGCAGCCGGTGGCGGAGGCTGAATCACCGCTGACCCAACTTTCCACCAACCACCATCACGTCCCCTTCTCCTCCTCTGTCTATACCTCTTGCTTTACCACACTTGCTATTGTCGTTTATAAAATATCATGGGGAAATGGTCTCAAAATTAGCACCGCAATCTCGTATCAGAATGCTGACTTGGTGACACAGGACAGCTGAATATACCGACGACGTCTTCAGCTTCAAGCTGAGGAATATGGTGTACGTCACATCTTACCTACGTTCATGCATGGCATGGTTTCTGATAAATATTCAAGCTGTGGATCGATTGAGAGGCTGAAGAAAGAGAAGGGCGACCCACAAATCACCTACGAAGCGCTCGTGGAAGACTTGGACGGGGGAGACTCCTTTTGTTCTTCTATTATCGATGTCCTCGTTCGAGTACGTCCCAAGATAATCTCAGACCTCTATTATTGACTGATTTTGGTTTAGGAGCTCGCTGACCGTCGAGCACGTCGAACACCTGCTGATCGCCGTCTGATCAGTGATTACACTGCCGGGAGCCTTCGTTGTCTCAGTCATTCCACTCGAGTATATCGAGACCGCACACGCCATCGGCATAGCTCTCCATTTGGTGTCCAAAACAATGGCGATTTCTTCGTCTCATCAGAGCCCTCTCACATCCGTTTCCCAGCCTTCGGCGGGAGCCCCTTATCCGACGACGAGGAGTACATATATGTTGATGGAGAGTATGACGGAGCAAGGCTTCCTTATGAAATGTACGATGCGCACCGATATCCACATCCACTCGTCTTTGGAAGCGGCAGGCCACCGTTACCTGGATCACCTCCACCTGAAGAACGTAGCGAGCCTACGGACGTCGAAGTTGCCCCTGTCCCTCTAGGTCGTTCACAATCTGTGAGGCCTCGAAACAGCACAAACCTTGTACGACAACCCTCCATCCATCGACGAGAGCTTGAAGAAGCTAGCCGACGAAGAAGGGCTGCAAATCGCTCTTCCCTGAATCTTTCGCAGCCGGATCGTCCGACCGCCGGTGGCGACAGCTCTTCGAGTATGGACATTTCCAACCTTTTGATGAATATGGAGGATGGCGACGCAAACACATCGAGTAGTGGAACAGCTTCGACGAGACGAACTGCCCGGCGCTTACTGAGCGCTGCAGATGTGGAAGGAAACTCAGACACCAGAAACTCTTCATCCAGGCCGTCAGCCCTCTTTCGTAGCACTATAGGCGCAATCACGCCGCTCTACCCAGACTCTGCGGGATCTCGTCCTTCTCATGTTCTCCCTCGACTCCGTCGTGGCGGTGTCCAACCGCCAGAATTCTTTGTACATCATTCCACGTCCGACGATGCTGCAACCAGAGCATCATACATGGCAGGACTCCTGGGGCGTCCTCCCTCGGGTTGGCTACCCCGTCCTGAAAATGACGACCTCAACAACCTTCAGGTTCCCACTCCTCGTTCTAGCACTTCAGAAGAGGATGGGGAAACAACCGTTTAATTTTTCCCCGCTGGCCGACCTATGTATTGCACATTTCTCTGTGGATTGTCGACTGAGAGACTCAAAAAGATTGCACAATAGTTGTAGTAAAAGATTGTATACGAGATGGGCTTCTTTGTATTAGTTCTATTTAATAATCACCATTTCTCCTCTTGCCACATCGCATCAGTCGCGGATTCAGTGATTGACTGCATGCAACCTCGGCCCGAACCCGTTGTGCTTCCGCCGTGATGTTCAAAAAGCGCACAAGACCTCAGTCTGTCATCGCATCTCGCACAAAAGACCCTCAAAGTGATGAAGAGACTGAACAGCAAGACAAACCTGAAGAACAGCCACCGTAAGACTTCTACCCTTGCAGCATTTCAGCTCGAGATATCGTTCTTACACGGAAATCTAGACTTGATGACCTGATCGCGTACCGGAAATGGAAGAAGGCAAGACAAGGAATCGATGCTACGAAGTTGGTCGTTGGAGATAACAGGAGACGGAAGCGAGTTCGAGATGAAGCTGAGGCAGAGAAGGGCGCAAATGTGAAAGTCGAAAGCAAGCAAGTGGCAGCTGGGGACGACGAGTGAGTCGCACATCATATCAGTTCGCCGACTAACATTCAATCTCACCAGTTATTCTCTCTTCATTTAGTGAATCAGATGATGATGAGGCCAAGGCACGACGAGCAGTTCGAGCCAATAATTTCACTGGGCAGACGAATACGCTTCAAGCTGATCAACATATGTTCGTATCTAATCCTATTGTGCTCCTCATTCTAACATATTTGATAGGATGCAATATATAGAAGAGAATATGAGATTGCGCAACAAGAAAGCTGGACTTGTGGAAGAAGAACCAGCCAGTGTGCCAACGCCGGATACCGATTCTTCGCAGAAACCTGCCGAAAAGTATAAGGGAAGCAATGCAACTATGGAAGAGGGGAGCGTCACGAACAGTGCGGCGATGCTGACAGCGATTCCTGAAGTGGATCTGGGTATGGAGTAAGTAAAGCTCCTCTGGTTCAGTTTCAAGTTTTGACGAAAGAACAGTGTTCGGCTGAAGAACATCGAAGAGACCGAGAAAGCAAAGAGACTGGTTGCGGAAGAAAGACAGACGAGGAAGAAACCTCAAGAGACGGAAGAGGTCGTAGGCCCACAACGGCGTATGTTCGCTGTCTCTTTCTTGCTGCTCAACGCTTATATGATGCAAAAGTATCAATCCACAGGTCGTCCACGAAGACTTTGACGGATCAAGAACTTTATCGAATAGCCAAACTTGAGGCAGAGGGTCATCATGTCCCCCATCCTGAAGAACATCGAAAGCATAATGAACACCATTCCCAATCTGCTACAGACGAAGCGGTAAGTGCGTGATCGTGCTCGTCTGACTGAGACTAACACCCATCTGTAGGTGATGGAGCGGTTCAAAAAACGAATGCGGAGATGACCAGTGCATACATGTATACACAACCGGCGTCGCACTACAAGTTGTGGCCTCGAGTCGTTCGAGTCTATTTATTCTCATTTGCATTGTTCTTGTATAACGTGTATGTAGTATGTGGGTACGCCGCTGAGCAAGGCACACAATGACACCGGCGTTCAGTCTTATAATAGTGGCTCCTTGGATCTTTCCCCAACTGATGGTTCTAAGATCTGGAAGACGACGATCGTTGCTATTTGAGAGGTTATGGCACAGTTCGCGACATGCAGCTCAACGACCATCAGTTCCTTAAGTCATTTCTTATTCTCCCGACGTGTAAGCAGAACAAAATCCTCGTCAACCCACAGAAACCTTACGACTACTCTACAACGCCAAGATTTCTGCTAATTTGCGGAAGTCTGGGGTTCCTAGACCGCTGACTAGAGAGGGGTCAGCAATAGAAGTAATAGAGAATATTCGAATGGTAAAGCTTACTTGGATCCCAGCCTTTGGTCGCGTTAAACCCTTCTGTACCACACCCCGGGTTCTGGAAGAGTTAGACATATAAGTTCGAGCCAAAACGAGACAACAAAAGACGTACGTTTCCAGCAGTAATATCATTGAATGCAAAGGGCAACTTGTAGATCAAAGGGTTCAGGAATCCCAAAGGAGGCAATCTCTTGCTAAGTCTTGCATCGTTGACCTTCAATAAGCGTCAATCATGAGAATTTTTTGAGGATAGATGTATGCCGTACCAGCGAGATAATCCCGGCAAATGCAGGAGATGCAGCCGAAGTACCGCTGACTCCTCCCTGCCTTCCGTTGAAGAAGATGCGGAAATTTACGCCTTGAGCCGAAACATCTGGAATGCCCTGTTAAGGTGTGAGGAACTCAGTGCTCGACATAGGCCTCGGTGACATACCCGGCCAGCTCTAAGGGGAGATGTTAAGCCTTGTATATTCATCGGATAAGAGAAGGACATACGGATTGAAGAGACCAGCAAATTTGCCCTTGGGTAGGGTCCTTAAGAAAGTGCCCACGGCCGCATCTTGATAGCTCGGACGAGGGAACTAACAATAATGAGCAACAGTTGCCGCTATATAAGTTGTTTAGATCTTACGACGTTACTGAAGCCCCCTCCACTGAACGACACCGAGACTTCCGGAACATGGAAGGTAGCACCAACGGAGGTGACGAAAGGACATGAAGCTGGGAAAGCTGGGGCGAATCGAGTTGCGTTGCGACCATCGTTCGTAAAGCATTCTTGAGTTGCCGGATTGGCATCCCCGTCACCGACACCTCCATCTCCTGAGGAGAATATGACCGATACTCCGCGTGCCCCTGCCCAGGATTGAATATTTATACGAACATCGATCGGACGAGAATACCTAGCTGTGCGAAGCCGTTGCACACTCGTTGAGCGAATGATAGAGGTACTAGAAGGGTGTGTAAGAAAGAGTCCTTGACCAGAGATGTCGCTCGTACCAGTCTGTTCGTCATCGCCATAAGAAGTAGAAATGGTCTGGGGTATACTCTTTTGTGCGAGGATAAAGTTAAGCCACTAGATTCGACTTTCAGCTACCTGGGGACTTCGCTGAATATATGTACCGACCTCTGTATAAGGCTCATTTGTGTCGGTGGGTGTACCCACGTCGGGAATGAAAGGAGGAGAACCGGCAGTACTCCAGAATGTAGCAGGAGCGGGATGTGAAAGACCAAAGGCGAATTGAGTATCCTATGAAGTTTAGTAGGTGCCTAGATTCTGCAACATATACATACCAGATTGGCTTCAACACCAGGAGAAGATTGATTATTCAATCCACCTGTAGTCGTCGGTTGAAATCTTTATTCGAGGAACAGGGAGACAGTATATACCATTGACAGAAACAAATTTAAAGCTGGACCCAACAGCGGCAGGGGTCTGATTTGCAAAGAAGAGTTGCAAATCGCTGGTGCTAGCAAACTGAGGGCCGGGTATGAGTTTTAGGAACCGAAGATCGGCGGAATATGTTCACCTGGCCCAGATATCCAGTGATCCCGATTTCGTTACCATTCTTCGCAGAAGGTTTGACTCCAACGGCATTATAAAGCTGTTGCAGACAAGTAATCGTGATCGAGGTATTACAAGCTGCGTCAACTTTGAGCCCTCCATTCGCGACGATGGCTGGCGCGTTCGGAGGAGGAGCCTCGAATTCTTCGGTCTCGAGTCTGAAGATAGTGCTGAAAGGACCAGCACGAGCAAAGCTAGTCGTCGGTTGAATGACGTCCACATGACGATGGAGAGCGGTCGGGAGACTATAAGATGTTGTCCTTATCAAAGTGCTACCCGAGGCAATGTGCTTCCACACATGGTATTTCTGGAGCCGACGATTAGTAGAAGGACCACATGAGATGGGATTGAATAGCATACAGTGCGGAGCATTTCTTCGGCCTTTTGGACAGGGACATGTATGCTGACCCAATCCTTGGATGGAGATCGCGACAAGGAAGAGGCGTCGAGGCCATGTGACACCAACCATTCGTCCACGAGGGTCAGACTGTCTGAGCTGGGGGCGACAAGGCTCTCGACGTCATCTTTGGAGAGGTGTAGACCGTAGTTCTCGTGGTCTGGGTCGCTGACCTGGTAAAGAGCCTGCTCAAGCTCGTGAAAGTTGGGCTGTGGCAGGTAAATCTGCAGCTTCAGGATATGGTCTGGAGGGGCAGCGCCGTCAATTGTCCAGCCATGCGGATGATATACTTGTTCTTTGACAGAGTGAGCACAAGACTTTGTAACACCCAAGAGCGGGGAAGAGAGCACGAAAGCAGGACAAGCTGCGACGACGGCGACGACGAGCTGCGACCAGGGAAGAACGACCATGGGGGGAGCAGCAGAGCGAGTGTGAGAGCGCCATGTCGCATATATATAGTCCAATGACGAGCACAGTCGAGAGAGTCGAAGGCAGCATGATCCACGCTTCGGGTGAGCTTCGATCGTGTCTGCCTCTCTCACGCGCGCCTCTCCAAAAAAAACTTGCACTAGTCGCCCACCAACATGGCCACCGACTCGGTCTCTATATTCTCAGAGGGCACGTACGAGGAGCAGGTAAGCAATTTTGTAATGGCACTACAACAATATTCTTACTTTTTCAAAAGACTCAGGAGCTCGTCAATTATCTTGCACGAAGGCTGCCCGAAACCGACAGACCGGCATTCATTCGTCCGTTCCAGGATGCACTAAAATCTGCAGGCGACGAAGAAAACCATGAGCAGCGTCGTGTCGTCTTGAGTCTTGTCTTGGAGCAAGTGACTGGCCTAGGTGATGGCAACGAGCGAGGTACAGGGCAAACCTTGTTCGTCCACTTCAAGGCTGACATTTTACAGAAATCGAGGGCTTTTTCAATCTGCTTTTCTCCCATTTCATCCTGTATTTCCCTCCGACACCAGACAACGAACCGCGATACACATCTCTGCTCAAGGTGATTTCGGGGCAGGTGTCCTTGGAACACCTAGCAGTCCAATTACGAATGTCAGTCATCTGAGCGCTATAATATCTACTTCTGACACGTTGCTCTAGTCTGTCCAACCTCTTCAACGCCATCCCTCGAGAGTCACATCTTCGCCTGCAAGTGGCAAAGGCAATCTTGCAAGCAACTAGCTCTGGCGAAGGCCTCGCAGTGCTCCAGCTCTCCAACCTGAATGTAGAGCAATGGATCTCAGAATGGGACACCACTCCCGAGGAGAAGAGTGAATTCCTCAAACTCCTCTCCGACGCGTACCTTCAACTCGAGAAACGGTACGCACACCTCCATCTCAGCGCTTACCCATTTAACGATGATTTTGCGTCAGGGATGAAGCATATGGTCTTTCCCTTCGTCATCTTCAAATCTTGCCTTCGAGCTCCCCAAATGCGCAGTCGGCAGCTATCGCCACCGTCTCCTCTGCCCTCCAAAATCCCGCCACATTCAATTTCGATCCTTTGTTCAAAATTGACTCTGTAGTACAATTGAAAGACCACCCCATCTTGGCTCTGTTGAGAATTTTCTTGACAGGTGACATTTCAGACTACACGAAATTTGAGTCTTCACATTCCGCCTTCTTGGAAGAGTCCCGTGAGTCAAACTCAGATTTAAATATAGGCAACGTCTCACACCCAGGCTCGGTTAGAGTTATCGCAGGATGTCCTCTGCCGTAAAATCCGGTTATTGACGATTGCATCCCTTGCGTCACATCACATTGGAGGAGAAGTCGCTTATAGCGAGATCGCTAGCGCCATCGACGTCCCAGAAGAAACCGTAGAAAAGTGGTTGATCGATGGTATGTTTTCGACATCCTGTCACGGAATGAAGAGGTGGCAGACTGACGCCTTCTCCAAGTCATTCGAACGGGATTAATTTCCGGTAAAATTTCTCAACCTAAACGCACACTCCGCATTACCCGTTCAACAACACGGTCGTTCGAGCGCTCCGAATGGGAAGCCTTGGAGAAGCGGTTATTAGTCTGGAAATCGAGCCTGGCGGGCGTATTGGACGTCGTTAATAACGCCAGTGCAAGTCACGGTTCTTCAGCTACTATCCAAGCACCTGCTGCTCCCGCACCCTCCACCGTTCAGCCTCAGCCACAGACAACCACTGTTGCTTAA
Organism: Sistotremastrum niveocremeum HHB9708; assembly: GCA_001630475.1. NCBI lineage: Eukaryota > Fungi > Basidiomycota > Agaricomycetes > Sistotremastrales > Sistotremastraceae > Sertulicium > Sertulicium niveocremeum. The sequence goes on from KV419396.1 coordinate 807,327, forward strand.
TCCACTTCACGATCGATTATTTAGTCCGAAGGCAATTTATTTGGGAAAATTCGATCTTGTAGTCCATACATGCCGTATCCTACCCTACTAAGGTCCATACTGAAGTTACTTGACTCAAGCTCGGGCGCTAGAAAGTTCTTAAGTGGAGTCCATATCATGCAGTTAGCATTGAGAACCGGAGAAAAGTCACTATCAAGCTCAAGAGGAAACTGGAGGCGAGCCGCCGCTGCCGACCATGACTCTGGTCCCAGTGCTCCAAGCGCCTTGGACGACAAGGAAAACCCACCCTGGACCGGGTGGATATACACCACCGTTCGGCGGTCCATGAATCGTGAGGGTTGTGCCACTGAGAGTGGATGTCAAGAAAACAAGTCGGCCTTGAGAGTGGGTTGCATGGGTCGCGAAACCAAGGTCCATGAGAGACACTAAAACACGATCAGTTTCATGGACTGCAGATCAAAAGAATGCACAATACCTTGGATCGTAGTAAGATCTAAACCGGCGGGGATCGCTACTGTGGCTGTTATAGTACTACCAAACCCAATTTGACCGGGAAGACCAGAAATGACCGGTCTAGTGGTGGTTATGAAAGGGGGGCTGAAAAATTCTACGCGATATTCCGTCGGGTATTTTCTCGTCGAGAAGTCGACATTAGGATTGCTACCTGCGACCATGACGTTTCCAAGCGGCGTCAGGGTCGCCGTGGAGTGATAAAGTCGAGGAATGTTACTGGTGGGAAGTCCGGCGCTGCTGAAGCGAGAGCCTGTAGCTGCGGTGGGGGTATAGAATACGGGAGTGAATGCCGGATTGTCAGCATTGGATTGGCCAATTTGATTGGGGACGTTGCCATAACCCGCAACGCCCGTCGTTCCGCCATTGATAATGAGAACTCTGCCGTCAGGAAGCATGACACCCTCCGGCATAATTCTCGGCTGGGGCATTTGCTCCACTGCCCAGCCGGCTGCGATGCCTGCGGAAGTGAGGGTCATACGGGCGCACTGGGCAGAAGCTGGCATCTGAGACGATAAGGTCGAAGGCGAGACCGTATCACTTGCGGTGGATCCTCCACAAATCAGTACTTCTGGGGTGTAATTTGGTGGGGATAATGGTAGAAGAACGCCTGTGCCCGTCATCGGGTAGGTGACTCTGACGCCGTTGGGGAAAGGGGGAAGGCGAGTCTCGGTGTTGGTTTGGATATTGTATATCATCGATGCGGTATTTGCAGCAATGAAAACGGTCCCATCAGGAAGGGAGAACGCTATGGGGAAGAGATTGGCAAAGAGAGTATCCTGAAGGAAGGGAGATGCGACGACGGCACCGCCGTTCTTGGGAGGGAAAAATTCGTAGCTGAATTGGCCTGCTCCAGCGGTGTTCAAAAAACCACCAGCAGCTGTGCCACCGATGACCATGGCACTTCCGTCTGATATACGGAGGGCGGTTGGGTACCAGCGCGATTTGGCTAGCTTGAGTGTTGTGGGATTGTCAAAAACGGTGCAACCGGCTCCGTTGGGATCGTTGCATGGTTCAAAAATCCTCAGACCTTGGAACCCGTTCGTATCCTCGTCCTGGGGAGACACTACGCCGTTGCCTCCGACGTCAATCAGAGTCCCGTTGGATAGGAAAGTTCCACCAGCACAGAAGGAGTTGGAAGTAAGGCTGAGTGCGGTGGTAGTGAACGTCTCCAGGTTGAAGAGCGCAGCCCAAGCCGAATGATTGCCGATTTGAAGAGGATTGGCTTCAACCTTGTCGAAGATGATGGCAAGGGTGGGAGAAACGATAGCGAGCTGCATCGCAGACACACCCGTGGTACCTTGTTGAGCCAAGGTCCATTGTGTGGGGAGAGGTCGAGCCGCTCTGGCTAGCAGAGCAGCTAGGAGAGGAACACAGACACGCAGTAGCTGGAGGAGGGGAGACATCTCGTGTTCCTGGATCCGGAAAATAGAGAGCATATAAGGTCGGGGAAAGCTCTCGTAATAGAATGTTTACGGACGAGGAGCCGCACATGCGGACGCGGTTCCAGACGTCAATGGGGTGGCAGGCAGAGTCGGCCAATGCGATCATGCAAGGCACGGGAGAACGAAAATAGCTTCTAGCTCTGCGAAGTCGGAACTTGGACGGTTCTGAGCCAATAGAGTGCCAAAAGAAATGATATCCCCTTTTTCCTTGTTATTCCTAGGCGCTACCGCGAGCTTGTAGGCAAGAATCAAGCCTAGAAAACAGGAGGATGCCGACATCGACGTGTGAAAGGTCGTGGCGATCGACTGAGTGAACACACTTTGAATGTGATTTGGAGAGGAGACAGTACGGCCCCGTGGACGACCAGAAGTATCAAACTGCGAAGGAGCCGCTCTTCGGTCCCAAACAAACTGGAACGAGGACCATTGAGTCAGCGGACCGAATATATGTTGGTGGACGGACAATGTCGCATCCCAGGGCGGCAGAGATGAAGTGACCGGGATGCCAGATGTAGCCAGCTTCTGCAACGGAACGGGAAAAGAAGTAATAGCATGACAGTGGACAGCAGGGTCTCATAGCAGTACTGGTTCATGCAGCTTGACAGCGCTTAGATGCCGTTAATAAGACCTCAACGTAAACACGAGACGATGCAGAGACGAGACAGAGGGCAGAGCAGGCCAGGTGGCAGAGTCGGCTGTGAACGCGCATCCATATCGAACAGCGATGGGAATGGCAGCAGAGAGCCACGCGTTGGACCAATCAGTGCCAGAGAGCGAGCAGAGCATCCGTGGCCGATATCGCTGGTGGGACTGGGTTGAGCGTCTGCTTATAGGGGCTGTTAGTTCCTGTGTGCCCCGCCCAGACCCTACACTCTGTCGCTCCGCATTACATTCCACACTCTCTTCAGATCCCCCCGATATAGCTCAAGTTCTCATGGACGACCAGCCTACACCGCCTCCTTTGACTCGCGCATCTTCGTCGCACCAACGCCCGAAAGGCATTCTCAAAAACAGTCTAAATCCTGCCCAAAATGCCAATCCCGACACCCCCCAGTACGCACCTGTTCCATGCCATCCTGCTCGTCGTTGATAAGCCTGCAGTCTCTCCTGGGATGAGGAGAATCTGGCCTTGACTGAAATCCAGAAAGACAGTCTGATGAAGATTACGGAGCCCAAGACTCCGTATGTCAGATACAACGCTCTTACAGACGAAGTTGAAGGAGGTACCCATGACGTCGTCCTTATCGCGAACGTGTCTTGTCTAACTCACTTGCCATTAGATATTCCGGGATTTTCTCTGGATGGGAACCGCAGTAGATCTCCCAGCAACCTTGGCTCTCCGACGGCCAGCGTCTCAGGCGCTGCTGAACCGGCTCCCTCCTCGTCCCGGCGCACATCCTTCTCAAATTCGGTACAAAGTTCATCTGGAAGCAGGAGACCGGAAAGTCGTAGTTCCAGTCGCAGCACGAGTTTCAATCTGCCCAATGAAGCTCGAGATCAGCTGGGGTCTGACCGATATACTTATACACCCGGCGGCGAAGTAGAGATGGAGGAGATGGATGAAGAAAGTGAGTCTTATTCTTTGATTTTGCATTCGGCGTCTGAATTATCCCTCTTTCCCCAGCCGCAGCCAAACATCGTGAATTCGTTCGTGCAAGGGAAAGACACTATTCCAACGAAGCCGAGGCGATGAAGGTCTGAACATTGCTTCTCCACACGTGCCCCAGTTGCTGATAGATCATCAGAGAGCCCAAAAATTGATAGCAGAAGAAGACCAAGACGACGACAATGGTCATGACGGAGCAGTGGATGAAGATATTGAACACGATTCGCCCGCGACTGGCTTGGGCCTCAACGGTACTGGAATTGATCGTGGACTGAAGTGAACAATCAGACCTTACGAGCACTACACACTTGTGGTCTCGGCCATGTACAAAGTATAGCGAGTAGAAATCTAATCGTTACCCTTGGACCCTTTTTGAGCCCGACGTCATCTTCACGTGGCCACTCGACGCGTTATCTCGTGATCTGCCGGAAAATTTGCTTTTGCTTCCTTCGAATTCTGACTCGATGGCCGCTCCTACTAGCACTGGCATCCTTGTCTCTTCTGAGTCCATTGCTCGCCCGTTCAGAGAAGATATCATCGAGACTTTGAAATCAAGCTCCAAAAAGCCTCGTCTTGTCGGCATTTTATCGACTTCGGCTGCTCCTTCTAGATTCTATGCTGAATTTACAAAGAAAACCTGCGATGACCTTCAAATTGATTTTGTTCTCAAGACGGTTGGTGCTGCTTCACCTGAAGGAGGACAAGAAGGAGAAGGGGTTGAGGAGGCAATCATAGAATGCAATGAGGACAGCAATGTTGACGGAATCATGGTACATTGACCTGGTCATTGGTGTCAGAGGCTTTGTCCCATCTTCTTCAGGTTTACTATCCTATATTTGGAGGAACGCAGGACCAGTATCTTCAACAGGTAAAATTTTCTCCTCCACGGTGAATGTCTGCGAATGCGACACTTTGCACCAGGTTGTGTCTCCTTACAAGGACGTCGAGGGTCTTCACTTTAAATTCCACTATAATCTCTATCACAAGTAAGCTCATTTTTTTTTTTCACACTTTCTGAACCTTTTTCTTAAATTTGTGTCTTCCTAGCATCCGTTTCGTCGACCCCAAGACGCTCTCAAACCCCACGATAGCCTCGAGCTCAAATACAGCGGAAGCTGTGACAGAAGCTTCAGAGGGGACTGTAAAGTCTATCCTTCCATGCACACCACTAGCAATCGTCAAGTGCCTGGAGCATATGGGAGTGTACAATAAAATTCTGCCATACGGAAACCGAGCATACGGGAAAACTGTCACTGTAATCAACAGGTATCTCTTATTTTGTTTCCCTAAGTGGGCAACTGAAACCGAGTAATCTAGATCGGAAGTGGTTGGCCGTCCTTTGGCTGCTTTACTGTCGAACGATGGATCTAGAGTATTTTCTGCTGACATTGACTCTATTCAGGTTAGGTCCTATATGCTTGTTAAGAAAAGAAGCTGATTTTCTATGAAGGAATACAATAAAAGATCCTCATCCACTACAGGAAACTCTCGGGGCTTTCATCCTCACCACGTTGTTCATCCTTGCAGCCTCTCATTGCAAGAATGCCTGGCTATATCAGATGTTGTCGTCTCCGCCGTTCCCTCACCGAATTACAAAGTGAAAACAGAGTGGTTGAAAGACGGGTGCATATGCATCAATGTCTCTTCTGACAAAAATTTCGAGAAAGACGTAAGAGAAAAGGCTTCTATTTATTTGCCGACCATTGGCAAGGTCACTATTCTTATGCTTCTGAGGAACCTGTGAGTGGCCCTATATCACTGAGTATGAAGCGTGTTTCCAACCATTTCATTTGCTATAGGTTACGCTTGCAAGGTTATCATACATAATCTGTGGTATGTAGACGTCTCCATGCAGCGAGTTCAATTAGCTCGATGTACATCGGAGGGGTGAATTAGATTATTTAATACAGTCGATGTGCGGGAGAATGTAATGCAAAAAAGCGATGTGTGTTGAGTGCTAAAATAAAGATGAACGATTAGCCGAAAGGAGGTTCATGAGAGGTTCAATCTGTTGAATTGCGTCGTCCAGGAGTACGAGAGCCGTCCACGGGAGTAGCGACGCCCGAGGCCGGGGTTATCATCCCCGAACGCTCCTCCTCCACCATAAATCGGAACCGTTGTCGGTGAAGCTAGTAAAATAAAATCGTATCATTATTTGCGCAGCACGGCCACGTTCGGTTAGGGGCTTACCACAGGGAGTTTCGGGAATAAGGTCAGGACTAGGGCGGTGAAGTTGATGGCGAATACCCAGGGATCGTAATGAGTGTAATGGGTCGATGCCAAAAACCTGAATCAATGATCAGTCAGAGTCACGGTAACTCCAGGACAAGATGACTGCTCACAGGCCGATTGGCACACACATGAGCCATTTTTTGGTAGGAGTATACTGGGCGCCGCCATCTATTTGCTCCCATAGTGTGAGGTCGTCGTATGCACCGCCGTTTTGGTCAGGATGGAAAGGTATGCCGGTGACCCAATGAAACATGAGATATGATAACTGGGTAATGTTAGACGACGTCTCAATTTTGGAACGTGACACCAACTGTGAGATATGCAAGGTTAACGATTGTCCAACTAGTTTCCTGGGTCATCCCTGGCAGGGAGTCTATGAAGATTTTCCCGACAATGATGAGCACCAGATGTATCAGCCATGCGCCTATAGGCAGCAGAAGATAGTTTAGCATTGACTATGAAGCAGAAACGCTGTTCTGCATAGAATAAGCCGTGCGTACCTTTACGATTAACCCACTCTGCGTTTATATTGACATATGCCGACTGATCTTCGAAACTATCTGTTGCGACCTCTTCGACTTTCATCAGACTACCTGAACGTGGACGACCTCGAAGGTTTTCTAAGGGAGCGTTAGGAGAAAGCATGATTGGATTTATAGGGAGATTTGAAGGAGCGATGACTCTGGCCGAGTCCATGATAATTCGGAAAGAGCTGCGCGGTTTCAAGTTGTATACGTGTATCTCCCGACGGCAAACTCGCCGTGCTCTCGGTCATGACCAATCCCAGCACCCCGAGCACATCGCTTCTTGCATGGGAAACACTGCAGCATCCAGCCAAGGGCGACGTCGCTGCCATACGCTTCGCTGAGCCAGTTCGCGTGCTCGCCATTCGTATTTTCCCAACCGGGTCCACTCCGTTCACGAATGCTCCTGAAATAATCGCGTACGTCTAATCCGCCAAATCGGCTTAATTGGCTTCTGAGCCGTGCAGTCAAACAGAGCCGTCGAATTTCTTTCTGCAGATCTACTTTACTGCGCAGACGGTGGCCGTCAACAGTTCTGAGAGACCCAAAACCTCAAATGTCCTGAGTCCTACCAGCCTGGCCTACGATGGTGGCGAAACTGAGTACCCACTTGACTGGAATGCCGAGGTATGATCTCCATGCGACCATTTGATCTTTACTGCATGTTCGCTTAGCTTTCGACGCGTCTAATGATAATCAAAGGAGATTTCAGTAGTCTCTCCCTAGCAGTATATGGGAACCTTGTATCGGAATCCAACCATTCGTCCGCCATTTCAGTACCAACCCCACAAACTCTTGATGCTCTGAGCCCGCCACCCCACAATCCTGTTCTGGACCCTGCCAATTCCACCGACCCCTGTTTTCTGGCCAAAGAATTACTCAATCTCATACCAAGAGCACCACGTCTCGATAAGGTTGTCCGTTTCATTTTCTGCTTGAAGCCTTCAAAAGAAGACTGGTCACGTCCAAACTTTCCTTTGTATGCGAATTGGGATCAGCTACCGTTTGATTTTGAGGAAGCAATCATATTGCTCTCTCGTCCATTGCCGGCAGACACCCCGAAGGATGCGATCTCCAACATAGCCCGAAAAATAAAGGAAATTGTGGCACCTCTGCCTCTGGTGAGCATCGTAGGCTGAGACGCTCAAATCACTAACATACCAACATCACAGCCTTGGGACACGCGTTTTCTGACGCTGCTATCGCATGTTGCGCGGCAAGACAGTACTCTGCTGACCCAATTGTTTGTAGGTCCACGAAACGTATTGCTTGAGTTTTGCGATAATTTTGTTAGGATGAGCTCAACCCTCCTGAAACTTCAGACCCCAATTCCGTTCCAACCGATGAGGATATTCAACTGATGTATACTGCAGTTGCCAATCCTTCCTTGGCCCGAATCTTAGACCGCGATTCTTGGCGAAACTCGATACTCGACGTTATCCAAAACCCGGTGACTTCGTCGTCCCAGGATGCATGTACGCTCCTGAGAGAACGCATTCTGGGACAACGGGCGTTTGACAAATTGTCGTTGGATGGGATCAACGAGCAGCACCTCATTTTCGATTGGCTCTGGAACATTGGTAGCCGAGAGCAGTCCTTGGGGATCTGGCTTTCAGCCATTATAGAAGACACATCATTCAGCTCTGCTTGTGCTGACATCAATGGTATCGCTTCTCCAGAGCCTCTGAAGCCTCTCGTATATTATAAAAATGGTCTAGAGGCGACCAATCGCGAACTGCTTAGTTTAGTCCGCGCATTCATAGGAGTGGCCTCTTGTCTCGCGGCCTTTGCCTGGGCTGACAGCCTTCCTGACAAACATTGTCGAGCAAGACTTATCAAAGTCTTCCGCTTATGGCAGCAAATGGACGGATATTCCGAGGTTGGCTTCTTCTGATTACTAACCGTTTGTCATACTCAACGGTGCTATCAGATTTTGCAACATCTCCTTTCGTTGACACAGTTCATGGTCCGATTTGAACGTATTCTAGAGAGGAATGAACGCCCCGACGCCGAATGTATGGATGTCGAACAAATCATGCTCACTATGATACAGGACCCAAACAATTTGCTGAACAGCGATGTTGTATACACCGCCCAGGCTCTTCCTGACATTCTTCAATCTATCCCATCCGAGATACGTATCCAAATTGGCAAGCAATTGGAGATTGTTGATCCGGATGCGGACGCACAAGAAGCTGTCACAACGCTGGTGCAATGGGCCGGACCGAGTTCCGATCTATCCCATCTGACACTACTTGCCGCGTCGTTGGCTAAGATAAATGAGATTCTAGAAGAAAAGCCTGATCAGGAATACACCATCCTACAGCTTTTCTGGAGCCAAGGTTCGCAGGGAATGGTATCGCGGCTGGCTGAAGTGTTTACACTTTTGCTTGACGCTGTACCCTTGCATGATCCCTTGAAGCTGACTGGGTCCTTGAATTCCCCACTTTTGTACGCATTCACGCAATTGCTTGGAGTTATCGAGCACTTTGTTCACATGAAGCCTGTCCCATTCCGCTCACTACGGAGCCTTGTTGATTCAATTGTCAATCTCTACGCACTCTGCGCGCCCCTTGGAATATGGCAGAATTGTGACGAAAATGGATATTTAACATCGATCAGACAACGAACCATTTCTGTTATGTCGGTATTGTGTGTTGGAAATGATGTCCCAAGTCTGGATCACGACATTGCTGCCGCGGTACTACGCGAACTTATGGATCTGGACTCGATTTCCAGTGCCTTCGACCCGATCGCTCGTCTGGAAGCGACTTTAGAAATCATGTTTCACATCTTTAAACCTCTTGATTCAAATAACGGTGGCCACACTATCGTCGAATCCTGGAATCAGGAAGTACTTCCCGACATTCTTCCCTCTCTTTCGGCTTTCTTGCACATTCTGCCTCCCAACCGAAAAGCGGATCTGATACACTTATTCTCGGAGCGTGATCATGGACAGCTTGGTACCATGGAATGGTTGATCTCTCAAGAAATCAATGAATTATCACACACATTACATATATATCGCAGCGATAACGACCTGCAAAGGCGGATCCTTTGTTGTCAAGAGGTACCATCTGTCTCTGTTCTTTCGCAGTATAATCTGAACTTCTCCTTAGATTGATGCCTGCTATAGGTTCCTACTCATGGTCTCTAACGACGAGACTGGGCTTTGGGCCTCATCGTCTGGGCTCACAGCCCTCGGATTGCTTTTGTGTGACAGCTTGTCGAGTTTGTCCGAGTGCAGGATTGCATGTTCTTCGGCCGCGCGACTGGCCCTGACTTTAATGGTGCAAGCTCATTTACTTCCAAATCGCGCTCAGTCGGATATCACAAAGATCCTCTTTCAAGCGGCTTGCATACAGCCTCTTCTGGTGTCCGATTTTCGCCCATTATACTCGTGCTCTTCACAATCGCTTAGTTCCGCGGTGCACGAAGACATCAGAGCTTTCATCTTTTCTTTGCGTCATGACCCAAGCATCTCGGAGAAGGTCAACCCCGAGTTTGCGGAAGCTTTTATCTTGACGTTGGACTGGATATCCGCGGGCGGGTTTCGTTTTAGTCCCAGTGACCTTGTTCCATTGGAGCAGCTTCTTGAAGCTATGAAGCCAACATTAACTGCATCATCCTTGCAGACGATGGCTTCTTTAGATCTTCCAGGGAGAGTGGACACTGCTATGGATGTGCAGGACTCTGTGTTACCCAGCGTTGTGGATTCGGAACCCTCTTTTACTTTACGAGACTTGCAGACTTTTTTAACTCCTTCGCTTGTCTATCCTGCGACTCCCCCAAGGCATGGCATACAGGGAGTGTTCGAAACAAACTCCATCTCTCCACCAACTGCCATCCTCCGTTCACCCCTTTCTAGTTTGACCAAGACTTATGCCGGTGACTCATTCAGACAGCCACGACAAGTTTCAAATCGGCAGGTCTGTGACACTTTCGACCATCGTCACTTAAGCCGTAACTCTATTACTGACATCGTGCCCACAGAATAGTAGTCGTCTTCCTAGTTTACACGTTGACGTGGGTATCAATAGTCAGATAACGCTATGAGGTGCTGAGCATTCTAATGATAGAATTTTGAATTTGGTCCCCCGTTACCTCTCTCCCCACCTGTACAATATCAATCTGCACACAACACTCTTTTCGGGCCGTCTGGGGATTCGCAAGGTTTGTAACTTACTTTAAGCACTTGTCCAAAGAGGATCTGTATCGATATTATTTTGGGAATTGTATACAAAGGGATGTATTACCAGAAATATGAATGGTGTTGGTATTTGTACAAAATGACATGTAATCGTAAACAATAAAGGTGCTAGATCTAAGTGATGAGTGGTGATGCTACACATACTAGTAATGAATAATTAGGCTTTTGCGTAAAAATGTGAAGGTGTCCGAAAATAATGATCAACCTCGGAAGGGTCGTATTCTGCAGAGGGATTGGGCATGGTACCGGTTTCCGTTGTAGAAGGCGGATTGATAGACTCGGAGGAAGGTGGTTTTGAATTGAACGCGCCCAGATGATGAACTCGCCGTCGGCGCGCTCGAGGCGGCTGTTTGGGCGCCGGAGGAAAGGAGGAAGCAGCTATCTGCTCTCTCGGAGGTATACTTCGTACGGTAAAATGCTTCAGGGAGCGCGTATAAGGAGAAAGCGTATGATATGTGTGGCTGAGGGTAGAAAGATATGAAACGGTACTATTGATATTTGGCCGAAGAACGATTTTCGGCTCTGACTCTGAATCAGGGTCAGCTGACATTTCATATGTTTGGAGGGCGGTATCAGCAATTGAGAGGGGAGGAGAGGCAGCCCGATTACCCCCTGGGTGCGAAGAAGAACGTCCAGGGGCTTTTGTTGCAGATAAGGATTGATCCTCATCCTGGGATTCAATCTCGGAAGGGAGGTCAGAAGCATACGACAACGTCGATCTATGGTGTGGTCGAACAGGCCAGCCATCCTCTGATGCAGTCCTCCTAGGCGGCACTCCGTATAAGCCTCCGTTATGAACTGGGGCCAGACTGTGCAGAGAAGTTGAGCGACCTGACGTGCCAAACGCCGCCGCATCTAGAAGACTGGAACTTCTCCGGCCGTAGATAGGCAGGCGAGGTGACTGCGCGCCATCTGTCGGAGAATGCACACGAGATTGCGAATGAAAGACTCTGGGACGAGTAATGACGCCTCCGCCCACTGCAGGAAAAGTTTCATACTCTTCGCTGACTGAATGGCGACTGCTGGGAATATCGGACAGGGCGTCATCCCAATCGACCAAGGCAAAGGACCCCGATCGTTGATCGTCTTGTCTGATATCGAGGGCTTCATCTTCTGCAAGTTCGGCGAGACCCTTCGGCCTATCAAAAAGGCGCGCTAGCCCACTATAACCTGATTTTGACGGCAGGTCATCTGGCCGCAGACCATATGTTGGGTCGAAGTTCTCGAGCTCGGGGAAAGTGAGGGGCTCAGATTGAGGGGCATGGCCAGAGGTCTGAGACTCATGAGAAGCGAGGGAGGCCCTACTAGAATGCATTCCGCGCTCTAATGACGGACGCATACTGAGGGGTGCCGATCGAACGTTTGAGACCGAAGGTATCGAATAAGTGGTCGTGTCTGGGAGCGACTGGGTTTCGATATTCTCTCGTGGAGGCGCCTTGTGCTTCAAAGCAGGATATGAGGTGTCCACGCGTATTTTTTTGCTCGATTGGGCAGCCAGCCAACGCTGGCTGAGTTTATGAATGATGCCCGGCAGGTCTTCTCTGAACAGATCTCGCAACTGTCCTTCTATCTCTCGCTGGATATATTTCTGGATGACGGCGATGGAGTCGAATGTGCTGTTGACGTCAACATTCTGGAGGGGATCTGTCTTGAACACTAGCGTAATGCCCTTTTGTCGAGAGACCACCAATACGACATAGGCGGATAGTTTAAAATTCGACAGGCGTAGTTTCATAGGAACAACCAAGGGTTGATGGGCCGCTAAGATTCCCATGGAACCAGACATGAGATGAATATCGTTTCGTTTGTGGTTGAGTGGGTTTGCCTGTGATCACGGTTGATGACCGCATTAAGACTATGACTGCCGATGGTGCTAACCTGAACTTTCGTTCTCAATACGATGTGTGCATTACCGGAATAAGTGAGCCTGAATATTCCCCGAAATTGATCGACTGTAAGCTCTCCGATATCACGAATCTCCAGCTCGGGGGGCTGTAGCAAAGGTAAGAGGCGTTGCAGATGGATCAGGCGGGGTGCTTGCTTGGGTGCCCATCTCAAGCTCAACCACTTCGATTCTGTCGGCTATAATGGGAGGTGTGTTGCCCTTGTTGAGGGCTGCGTCGAGTAGAACTTTGGCATCGGCGTGAAATTGTTCTGAAAATTTTGGCCAATTGAAGGTAAAGCTGTGCGAAGTTGGAACAGTGGCCCTTAGCAACAAAACGCGATGGAGCGTACCTCATCTGTGAGCTGCACGATGGCCGTCGCCAGCGAGATGTGTTATATTAGACGAGTCTGATTATGATGTTATTGTGCCCAAGACGGAAGCAAGCCGAAGAAGGAGTACTGCGACAGTGTCGTTCATGCGCTTCGTGATACTTTCGGCTCGGTCTCTGCTCTCGCTCCCAAATATTTCGCCATCGCCATGAACGGCGTCCGTCGCTTTTTCAACCAAGCCACCTCCCTCCCCCCAACGCCCGAGCCACTGATTCTTCCACCACCAGGTCCAAGTTGGCCTCCCGGAGAAGAAGTCTCAGAACCACCGCTTCCAGCTCCCCCTCTGGTCAGAGAAACACCCATTCAACCAACTGAACATCCAAAGACACATACCCCTACATCTTCGCGCGACTTGTCGACCAATACGTCATCTCTTTCAAGCATACCTACAACCTCCGCCCAGTTACCAGTGAACGGCTCCGTATCAGATGGACGAAATGCATTTGTTCACTCTCCAGAGCCCTGGCAGAGTGATTCAGACAGTGTTCGACCCCACTTTGCACCTCCTGACCCCGTCTTTGGCAAAGACGACCTTCTTCTCAGTCTTCTTGCCAGCGAAGCCATCGTAGACAGTCGCGATTGTGAAGTGCTTGGCACCGACGACTTGGATGCTCTCAAGGCAGTGAGTATTCCGTAACTCGTGCATGATACCTTTGCCTAAAAATGATCTTTTCATAGGAGCAGCAAACTCTTCTTTCTCGGCTGCAAGCTATTTCGAAAAAGCTCGCGCTCGAGACCAAAATGCGCGAAGCTACCTTGTCTCTCGGTCGCTTAAAGTCTCCTCGAGGAACAGCGTCAAAACTATCTCCCGAACAGGTCGCTTCAGCCGATCTTAAACTCACTGTGACTCAGAGAGAGTATTGGCGCGTCTCCGCCAGAGCTAATGAGGTCCAAAAGACGATCCTTGGTCACCGTACCGCCGTCTTGTCCAACTTCTTGAGGCGAATGGAGAGTAAGCACGGGTCATCGCCTGGCAGAGAAAGCGACGATCTTAGTACCGCATCATCCGCCACCAGCCTCTCATCCGCCAAGCGACGTTTTGAGGGTGCTCATCTATATGCTGGTCACGAGGATGCATTTGTGCCCCTTGGTCCTGAGTCGACAGCAAAGAAGCTGAAATCTCTCACTCAGTCTCTCCAGGCTGAAAAGAAGGTTCAAGCCGATTTGAGTCGAGAACTGGCCCACATGAGACTGGAAAACTCACAGCTGGAGACGACCATGACCATGGATTTACAAAGTGCAGAGGAGAAGATCGGTGCCTTGGAGGCACAGGTCGAGCGACTGGTGGATTTGGAGAGGCAAATCGAGAGTCTGCAAAAAGAGAAGGAAGCCATGCATCTTGCTCACAAGGAGACTCAGCGAGAAGCCGAGGCGAGTCGACGACACATATCAGAGCTGGAACAAAATCTCGGGGACCTTCGCAGCAAGGAGAATATTTCTCCTGCCTTCCAGTTGGAAAAGGAGATTTGGCTTCGCGAAAGAGAGGTTATGACTGCCGAGCTTGCGAGGTTGGGCGAGTCCTCTTCCATTCAGTTGACTGCACTGCAGAAAAACTATGAAGAAACTAGCCGACAGAAGTCAGACGAGATCTCAAAACTGCAACTTGAGTTGGAGATGGTGAAAGTGGAAATCGAGAACGCCAAAAACACGCTGTGGGATGTGTTCAGGACCCACAAGGTCGAGTTGATCTCTCCCCAATTAACATTGCAGAATCTAGCAGATTCCCTCACGGCTCATATGGCGATGATGGACAAGGAAGTGGAGGATCTACGGGTAGCTAAGAACAGACTGGAGATGGAGTCGCGAAGCTCATGGGAGGCACGGGATAAATTGTTTCAAGAGCTTGAAGACTCGCGGATTCAACGAGAACGGACTCAGAGCGATTTGAGACAACTTGAGGACAAGTTGAAGGTGATTCCATCAACTTCACGTTTGGCTGTGCGGTGTTCTTACTTTTGACAGGCACAATCCGATCTTATCTTGGAACTAAGCACGCCACCGACTTCCAAAAACTCTATTGTGTCCCTGGCCGACCCGCAGGACCATTCTCAAGTCATGGCTTCCTTGAGGTCGTTGTGGATGGTGCTGCCCTCACCCGAATCTCGTGCACTCAAATTGAACGCACGATCGCCTACCAAATCCAAATCCAATCATTTCCACTCGCCTTCGAGCTCGGTCGCCGCTATTTCTATTTCTGACTTGGACGTACGGTCGCTGAAAAGTCTCTATGACCCGCGGAGTGCAACATCAAGGTCTCAGACACTCGACGAATTCTCGTTGGAGACGTTCGTTTCCCGAGTTCAAGCCTTGATTGCAGACGATCGAGCATTGATCGAACGATTGATCCGGTTCGCTCAGAGCCACGAGTTGTTAAAGACCAACGCTGAACGCGCTCAAAAGTTGGCTCAGGATAGCAGTGCTGCGTTGGAAACCTATCAGAAGCAGGTCAAAACCTTGCAGGAGCGTAATACCACTAATGACCTAAGGTGCGTCAGTGCAGACATAAAGCCGCAGAAACAGACTGATCACTCGTCCAGGGCACAAGAAATCCAGAACCTGCAAGAAGCCCTCGAGGAGGCCCGCGAGGGTCGCCGAGAATTGGAAATGCGAGCTGCAGATCAAGCAGCGCAGATAGGACATCTGCAAGAAGCAAACAATGCGCTCAGCGCTCAGGCTTTGAAGCTCGCAGCGGAACCTGAAGCAGTCCGTGTCAGAATGGAAGCACAGATCGCCGAACTTCGAAAGTCTCTCAAGGAAGCCGACGATGAGCGAGAGAGAATGATCAACTCTGAACAAATTCAGAGAGTCACTTTGCTTGACGAGTTAAATTTGGCTCAAACTGAAAATGCCAAATTACGCGAACAACTCCGAAAAAGATAGCCGCTTGCACGCCTCTCGCCTCCACTGACATTCGTTCACTCACCTTAGCATTTGGATTCATCACATATCGGACGGGATTTGATATTCAGCACGCATACGTTTATGTCTCATACGATAAATTATGCACTGTATCCATAGACTTACTAACATGTACACGTACTATTCTACACATCATTTGTTTATTGGGATCCGGTTCAATCGTGAGAGTACACGGTCCAGTCTATGTACAAACATAAGGACAACCCCGAAAAGCCTCCGTGGCCTAATGGTTAAGGCGCACGCCTTCTATCATGCGAACAGCGTGAGATTGCGAGTTCGAGTCTCGCCGGTGGTATTGTGTTCTTTTTGGCTTGCCATCCTTTCTGTTGAAGCACGCGTATGACTGGTGAGTCATCATTCATTCTGAGACACAGATAGTATTTGTGGCAACGTCGTGTCATATTTTAGTTAGAATTATTTTTATACAAGTACAGCACAACAAAGCCAAAAGAACATGCACACAAGGGCCTATACATAAACTGAAAGTGTTATATAAGTTCCGCTGCGTTTACTGGCATTTCGTCCTGTGTAGTTCGTCAGATATGTTATGACGGGATGCAGGATGAAATCGACTGACGATCTGGGTACTGTAGAATTGTTCTGAACGAAAGGGGTATATGTCAATACTTCGTGAGGGATGAAGCCAGGTAATTCGTACCAATATCACGTAGGATGCGCACGTCCTCAACGGTAACAAACTTCACTCGAAGTTAGTATCAAAGGACGCGCAAAGAGAGAGAAAGAAAAGGATTTACGTTGATTGCGACGCCCTTGCGTCCAAATCGTCCTGATCGACCGATGCGATGGATGTAATTTTCACGATTACTGATAGACATTAGATCACATCGATCGGCGAAAATAGGTAAAGCAGTACATACGCAGGTAAGTCGTAATTGATGACTAGGGACACCTGTTGTACATCGATGCCTCGGGCCCAGACGTCGGTGGTGATAAGGACTCGTCTGCGATAGTATCAAAGACTGATACCAACACATATAAAAAGAACGTACGAAGAGCCACCACGGAATTCAGACATAATAGTATCGCGTTCCTTCTGCACCATCTCACCATGCATCGAAGAGACAGTGAAGTTCGCTGCTCGCATCTTTTCTGTCAGCCAGTCGACCTTCGAAATGTGAGTTGCAGATAGCATAGCGTAAGAAGGCCACTGACCTTTCGTCTGGTATTGCAGAAGATGACGGCTTGCGTGATTGTCAGGGTATCGTAGAGATCGCAGAGCGTATCAAATTTCCAATCCTCCTTCTCTACCGACACGAAAAATTGTTTGATGCCTTCGAGGGTCAACTCATCACGCTTTACGAGGATGCGGACCGGGTCGGTCATGAATTTCGTCGTCATTTCGAGAACATCATAAGGAAGAGTGGCGCTCAACAAAACGACCTGGGTGGCGGGGGGGAGGTATCGATAGACGTCGTATATTTGATCTTTGAAACCCTTGTTCAGCAGTTCATCGGCCTCGTCCAGAACGAGCATCTTGATGTTCCTAGTGCGGAGATTTCGTCGCTTGATCATGTCGAAGACACGACCCGGGGTGCCAGAGACGACGTGTTGGCCATAATCGAGCTTTCGGATGTCTTCTCCTATTGAGGTCCCTCCGATGCATGCATGGCACTGCACATTCATGTAGTCGCCGAGTGCGAGAACGACTGATTGAATTTGGGTCGCCAACTCGCGGGTCGGGGACAGAATCAGTGCTTGAGTATCACGCACAGTGACATCGATGGATTGAAGGACGGAAATCGAGAAGGTGGCGGTTTTACCAGTGCCAGACTGCGCCTGGGCAATGACATCTCGACCCTGCATGATGGGTATGATAGCTCGCTGCTGGATAGCAGAAGGTTTTTCGAAGTCTTGAAAGCAAATGAGAATGGAACGAGAGGCATAGGCACGAACACTGACTGTAGGCATAGATTCCGCGGAGAAGGTCTTCTTTCAGACCCAAATCATCAAAGGTTGAGACAACTTGGACGGCCTCGCTGGACTCAAAAACCTGATCAGGGCTGAATTAGAGAACGCCCTTGGCCTATACTCTGGAAGAGACGTACCAGCTTGTCATCACCTGCCTTGATACCAGACATTGTCAAGTTTGAAGTTTCTGGGTGAGCGGTAGGCGGACTTTGAACCCAACTTTCGAGGCTGAAACGAACCCATGGATAGTGTCCTCGAAGTGCAGCGACAGACACACGAAGATGTCGAACGCCTGGAGCGTGCCCTGACAGATGTGTTGGCTAGGAACCCTTCGTCGCAAAAGGACAGCTTGGCCAACCAACAGAAAGCCGCTCAAATCCTAGACAGGATCCAAGCTCGCCACCTTCTGTTGCTCAACCAATACAAAGACGATGCACGTAAAGCAGAGATAGATCTCCTTTCCGCACCCGCGCAGCAGGACGACCTGTCCGATTTCTATGCGCGGTTGGTGAAGATTAAGGACCATTACAGGAAATACCCTGATTCGGTCGTAGGAGGTGTCGAAATCGAAATCGCAGCCCTTCTCGAAGACTCATATACAGGAGAGGGAGATGACGATGTTGAAGAAGAAGACCGTTGCGTTGAATTCACCCTCTAAATTTCTATTTGTGGCTCATTGAACGTTGCTAGCGATGTCACTCTTGTTTTCGGGCGAGGAGTTTTTCGGTCGATACCTTGATCTTCATACCAATCATTCTGCCTACAATAATCTGCGAAACCTCAAAAAACGCCTACCCTATCTTCAATATCTCGACGTCCTTGCTGCGTCCGATAGCCTGGTGCACTCTGATCTGCCGAAAGAAATTCGACGGAATAAAGACTACGAAACGTCAGGACTGTTTCTGTCCTATTTCGCTCAAATGTTATTGACGTGACAGTCAGATATATTGCAGCGCTCCACTCGTACCTCTTATCATTCACAAAACGGACACAGCCGCTCACAGATGTGGAAGGCCTGCAAGAGAAGGCTACGGAGGAATTCGAAGCGTTATGGGGAAGTACCCTGTCCAAAGAATGGGAAACGCCAATAGCACCTCAAAACGGTAAATCTGAAAACGGCCACACCGACGGCATATGGTGCGCTGCTTGTCAGAAACTTTACTCAAAACAAACCGTTTATGACGCCCACCTGACGTCGAAGAAGCACGTAAAAGCTACAGAACGGCTGGCTGCTGCACCCGAACCACCCGTCAACCCCAATGGACCTGATCAGGTCGATGAGAACGGAAAAGCCTCTCCCGCTGCCACCCAATCCAAATTCTATCGACCCGCCTTGCTGACATACCTCACCACCTCTCTTCTCGTGCCCTTGAAATCCGTGATCTCGGATACAAAAGCGAATGTAGAACGGCGGTTTGCATTGACCTCTCGTGAGCGTGAGCTGGAGCTCACGGAACCTCAACCTGCTGCTCCTGCTGCTTCCACTGCTCCGGTCGAAGAGGAGGATGAGGAAGAGCGAATTTACAATCCACTGAAGCTACCGTTAGGGTGGGACGGAAAACCAATTCCATATTGGCTTTACAAGCTTCACGGACTGGGTGTTGAATATCGCTGTGAAATCTGTTCAGATCACGTGTATATGGGCAGGTACGTCTAGACTTTTCTTGGCTTTGCACTCTTGGGGAACATAAATCGTGCAGGAAAAACTTCGAACGCCATTTCCAAGAATCACGACACGCTTTTGGAATGCGCGCTTTGGGTCTGCCAAATACAAAACACTTTCATGAAATTACAAAAATTGAGGATGCATTGTCATGTAAAGCACTTTCCCTTCATGGACATCCTTTTTTCTAACAGTTCGAATAGTGGCCGAGAAACTCAAGCAGGAGGGGAGGACAGAAATATCCCAACTTGAGACGACAGAGGAACTCGAGGACAGTGAAGGCAACGTTTATAACCGAAAAACTTACGAGGATCTCAAAAAGCAAGGACTAATCTGACCGATCGGCCGCACGGGCTGCGATGTGTGTACTGTATTTTGTACGACTAGTACATCAATAATTATTGTTTCATATCCCTCTGCAAGCCCGGCTTTGGTTTTGGCTTGGTTTCTCGCGGTATTGGTGGCGGACTCTTTTTGGTAGAGTCTGTGGCTTCCACGTCGATGTCAGGGACGGGCTCCAGTCTTGTAGCGGAATAGAGGTCCTCGTCGGATGATGATGGTGACGTGATGGGTATTGAAGATGGAGAGTCCCACGGGTTTTTCGGCGCGTGCCTATTGGGAGTCTCGATATTGATTGAGAAGACACCTCCCGGGTGCTCTGTCGTGATAAGTGAGATGATGAGAGCAAAACCGATGGTCTCACGCACCCGGCTGGTCCCACCAAGCATTTTTCTCGGAGCTCGGGGGTGGCACTACTCGGGAAGAATCAATAAAAGTTTGAAGAGAACAGGGCCGTGCGCACAGTCTACAAGCTCTTCCAGTGCTACCTTGGCCAGCTTATCTTCCAACTTTTCACCCGGCTTGCGCGATAGGATCGTATCCAGCATAATCCGCGATAGCGCGTCGCGTTTGACGCCATCTACAATACGAATTGGGGATCGAAACAAAGCATATACTATGAGAGGGGAATAAGGCTCGTTGTTTTCAAAAGGCCGGCCCATCTACCTGGTCTGTGATCGGAACTCTTGAGGTTTGCACATGCATAGACCGTAACGTCCAAGCCTTCACCCCGATATAGGACGCGGTCTAGGTGCGATCAGTGACTTCCTGACGATCAGTAAATATGCGCACCGGTCCAAGCAGGTATTCTCATCTTTTCACTTGTATCATAGTTATCCGAAAACAGATCGAAGCGATAGGTTGGCTTGAACAGGATGGGCCCTTCCAGGTACCCATCGAACGCAGCGCCCGATCGCATAGCTTCCTTCAACTTCGCACACATATAAGCACGAAGATACATGCGCACTGCGTCCCATTGATTCCTTACCTGATCGGCACCCAACAAAGCATCAAAGTCGGCACTGGTAGCCTGCTCCCGAACGGTGTCATTGTCCAAATCAATTCGGTAATTGGTATCCGCAAGCCATATGACTTGACTGGCGTAGATGTTAATGGCCAGACTGCAAAGAAGGCACGAAAAATGCGTACTCGTGGCTATCTATTGTCTTTCCTCTTAAGAAGTGAAGACCCTGAGAGATTGTCTGGTAGTCTTTGTTTCGCTCGTCGACGTTAGCGTGGCCTGCCGCCAGGTGAGCGGTAATGAAACAGAAGCTCGTGTCGTAATAATCCAGACGAATGCCAACAGCGCCCTTGTTTCCTGACATGCCGCGTAAGCCAGTCTGTTGCAATGTCAGCCATGTATGCGCGGTCTCTCGTGAGTTGGCACCTTGCGTGTTGTCGCCTCCACATTGCGTATGACACTGAGAAGCGATGTCTTGACTATGATGAACAAGGCTGTTCCGACGAGCTATACTCGGTGGTTAACAAATTCCTAATAACTGCGAACAACATATACCATACTTGCTCGCTGCGCAATACCACATAATCGATAGGTTTTCCCGGTTTTTGAGCTAGTGCATTCATGATTTGTTTCTCCCACATATCCCTGCCGCTTGTGAGTTAGTTCAATGAGTCAGATGGCGTGATCCATACTTCTTTGTTGTGTCTGTTTGGACGATTTGTTGTGCGGTCAGCGGTACAATCTCTTGGAACCCGATAGCAAACAAATCCGGAGGACTTTTGTGACGAATATCAGCGTCACGGCAATTCAGAATGATCTTTACTCACTCTGGACTACCTGAGAAAACCCGGCTTAACCAACTGAGTCAATCCAACGAGACGAAAACATACTGGATCCGGGCCACAGCCAGGGAACAAGAGATTCCGATGGATGCTATATCGGTGGTCAGGTAGAGAAGTCTTGTCGCAGGGCCACATACCCTTCCATTCAGATTCCAAGTCCCCACAAAAATAGTGCTATTGCGGACTGTAGAATACTCTGAAACACTGTCATTTGGCACTTAGCAGCTGTCACGAAACACCTTAAGATGATGACGGACATACCGGGCTTTCAGGACTGCCGAAACAGTGTCGTGTACGGGATCAAAAATAGTAGTCGGATGTTGGGAACTAAGGTTTCCCTATGCACCACAATCAGTGAAAAACAGCTTAGGGTGCGATAAATTGCTCACGAGGAACATATCGATGGCAACTTGTTTGCCTTTATCCTGAAAGTTATTGATATAAGCCCTGGAGACACTCTTAGTAGCGTCTGATAGGACGCCTGGGGCTAGTTCAGGATTTTCGGAAATCACGAAAAGTATTGGGACTTTCCTGCCAATGTTCGCTTGCCAGTTCTTGTGTAACTTGTGTTGATGGCGCCCGTCCCTGCGTATATCTTGCTAAGTGCGTCGCCGTTTTCAGCCCAAAGTTCTCGATGCTGGGTCCAGAGTGTATCAGAATATATCCATTCTCGCCGAGTATGCACGAGAAACGTTTCCAGAAGGATACGTCCAAGAAGGTCCTGAACGAAGTTGGTCCGATCCAAGCTGGCGGCGTCATCAGATTGAAGGATATGCGCGAAAGGATGGGCTGACCAATCTAAACAATTTACTCTGAATACACCCTTCTGGTCAATTACCACTTCTGAGAGAGAAAGATCGCAAGTTGTAAAGCCAAATTGATCAATTCCTTCTCGAACACCAGGGAGATTCCTAAGAGTCTTATAAGAATACCGTAACGAAATTGATAGGTGGAATACGAACTTCAATTCACGAACCACGCTGTCGTGCCCTCCTATTCTCACTTGCTGATGGAAGTCGAAATTCGATAATCCCACGTCATGCACAGCTCCAGCGACGATAGCTGCTTCGAGATGGGCTTTATATGCAGCGGATAATATAGCTTCGTTTTCCTTTGTGCCGAGGAGATTGACTGCATGAATGGCAGAGTATTCTTCTTCGAGTTGATGGAAATGCAAGTCGAACGCAGGTTGCGACGCTCTTTGAGGCCTGGTTATCTGTATGCGCTGTCCGAATGTTTGGATGCCCTGCTGCTCCCAGAACACTATAGAAACCAGTTTGAGCATACACTGTCCGACAGAACGACAAGTCAGCACGCACGAGGTACGCTCCCTCTTACTTGCACATAGCTGAAACAGAGATCTTCTGAGCTGAATATAATTTCCGTCTATGCCAGTGATAAGGGGTCACGGAGGATTGAAAATTTCTGTCGCATACCTCCACAAAATTGGCACAGTTGCCATCATCATCTACTCCGCGCGTGTTGAACCTTGTTCCGGCTCTCTTACACGACAGACGTGAGATGATGCACAGAGTGGCAACAGCAGGAGATCCATTGGTTGGTGGTGCGGGCAATGCCATTTTTGAAATTCCCACATAACCTTGAATTACGAGAAGCTACCAAGATATCAAATATACATGAGGTAACAGAAAAACCGTCACTGACGTTGAACTGACACCGATCGAATTCCTCCTTCTCAAATACATCTAGTCGTTCTCGAAAGTCTATGAGGGGTCGAGCAAGATATTCGTTCCAGATAAATCGATCATCATATAATCCGGGGTCGTGTTGGTCTTGTGAACGAAGCCTGACTGCAAGGCGAGTGGATAGATCCCATTGTGGTGAGGGAGTAAAGTAGAAATTTCCCGTTGTAAGGACCTTCATCACTGGCGCACAAGGGTGTTCTACCGGGGCCTGAGGCGAGGCATAAGGGTTCTCTCTGACGACATTATCCACACTGTCAGGGAAGTTCGGGCTGGGAGGGATATCACCCATGGTAATCATGGAGTCGTATGTCGAAGAGAACAAGCTAAAAAACGCGACTTCGTGTATACGAGAAACTCCGTGGACCTTGGAGGCGGAGGGGAAGACATTGCCAACGAGACTTGACGCGGTGACCAGGCCCAGAAACAAGTCTAGAGATCATATAAGCAGGCTACTGGAGCTTAGGAGAGTCATGGCCACCATCTGCAATGCTTAAGAGTCCGAGGCAACCTACAATGCTCCGCGATGTAAGTCTAGTGACTTGGGTCAGGTCTACTTCCGGTTTGGGCAGAAACTCGACGACGGCTTGGGTTCTTGAGTTCGAACTGTGTGCACGAAACAGGAGAGCTCGTCGAGGGGCCCCTTGTTGCTCTTCTTCCGAGCTAGTGACCAGTATAAGTGTGCGAGGGTTGTCTCGCAAGTACAGGTGCATCGTGATGGGCTGACTCGGACTCCGCCGCAGTGTTCAAACTGTTCAAACTTGATGAAAATACGAAGTCATACTAGACTACTAATTCAAGTGACCTGACCACCATCTGTACGCCATGACTGTCTCCTTGGAGTCCACATGTAGATCTACTATCCATCTGCACCTGCCAGCGTCCTTCTTTTCGCAAGTGATCCAGATCCAGACCCCACTCTCAGCCCGAGCCCAGTTCGAGCCTCGTTCTCTGGAGGCTCTAAAGGCTGGTCATTTCCGCCAAAAGTCCGTGTTCGAGGCGTCGTAGGAGACGCAGCTGGACTCGTAGCATGTCTTCGGGGAGGTGCCTGCAAAGACATCCGCGCTCCAATACCCGAGCCTTCTACTGCGTTTAAGAATTGCTTCCTGGGACTGGGAGTACGGGGATAACCCATATCAGAGGATCCGAAGGCACCATTGGATGGTGTAGACGGAAGAGGGACTAGAGCAGGGGAAAGAAGTGGTGATCGGGGAGGAGCGATGAGTGGCTCTGGTTTTCCTTTCTTTCCCAAAGGCCAATAGACGAATGAAAGCGCCTTTTTGAACAGAGACGAACGCTCACGCTGTGCGGCAGGAATCTCAAACGAGGTTCGAGAATGACTTGGGGTACTTGGGCCTAAAGTGAGGTTATTTGGAGTCCTTTGATTTCAATAAAGGCCACATACCATTGGACGTCGGCAGAGCATTGTCATTTGCACTCAAGCTCAAAAATAGGAACAGTGGTAGCGCCCAGACACATACGCCGAAGAAAGTTGATATTTCCCAAAAAGTGTGGACACCCTCAGCGGGTGTTATTAGCCTGCCACCTCGATGGTATTGGGTTTGTGCAAGACGTCGAGCCTCTTGAGTAACGCGTGCGAAGTGGAAAAACCACAAGAAATGATCCGCGATGACCAACAGACATGAAAAGATGAAGGATGGGGACAAAAGGGAGATGACGGGCCACGAAGACGAAAAGTTTTGGAGATACACGATGTGACAGAATATTGAAAAGGCGATTAGACGAAGGGGGAACCGTTCTGAGAAGTAAAGAGCTAAATGTAAGGCGATTATGACCTGTAACAAGAAAGTGATAGGTTAGCTCAGTCAAGCGACAGATAAAACGCGGTCTCGCACGTATATAGCGCGTATCCCAACAGTTTTGGCAATTCGAGAATGCTCCTCTATAAGTTCGGCCAGCCAAAGGAGACCATTTGCTTCCGCCAGTTTTCAGCCTCGGTCCACTGTCCAGTACGATAATGTCTCACCCAAAGAAAATGTGACAAAAACAAAAGCAACTACAGCAGCCACATAGCTGCACGAATAAAGTAGGGATTAGTGTTCAGGGATGAGGTCAGCTAAGGGGGCAATTACCTGAGTATATGAAGAAGCGAGAGCATGACGGATTAGCGCACCGCGCACAGCTTTCTTCGGTCTCCGCAACAGACGCAACATTACTCTGTACTACCACCAAGTCATTATCACCCCGATCAGCCATCATGGAAAGTATGTATCGATATATATCGCATGAAATCGTACTGATCTGAATCCAGAGACTCTCTTCAATCTGAAAGTAACGCATACACCGTCATCCTCTCAATCGCACACTCATGTTTGCCGCAGTTCACTGCAAAGACTCTCAATCGTCAAGCAAAGAAGGCTCAGAAAGATGAAACAGCAGAGAAGAATAAATTGAAGAAGGTAGTTGTGTTTGCTCAGACACATAATGCCACCAATTGACTCTCGTTCTTAGGCTTTGCAACAGCAGAACATGGACGGCGCCCGTATATACGCATCCAATGCGATCCGGAAGAAAAGCGAAGCCCTAAATCTCCTCCGTCTGGCTAGTAGGATCGACGCGGTGGCTAGCCGAGTGGAAACTGCTGTTACGATGCGTCAAGTGACCGGGAGCATGACGAATGTGGTGAAAGGGATGGACAAGGCTATGGAGACTATGAATCTCGAGCGAGTGAGTCATGCGATTCTTGGTTTAGACCTCCCTCTAATCATGCATCCCCTCTAGATATCGTTGGTGATGGACAAGTTTGAAACCCAATTCTCAGATCTGGATGTCCAGACGTCATATCTGGAAGACTCGATTTCAACTACGACTGCCATTAATACCCCTCAAGACCAAATCGATTTACTCCTTCAGCAGACCGCTGAGGAAGCCAACATCGATCTACAGCACAGTTTGGGAGACAAGGAGCTTTCAGGGAAAGTTCCTGATCTTTCAATCAAGGAACCAGTTGTCCAGGAGGATGATAAGCTGACCGAACGATTGAGGGCGTTACGACCTGCGTCATAAGATATCGTTCGTTTCAGGTAGACATATTGATGTATTCATATTGTACTAATAATTACATGGGATTATGCCGCTACACCTAGCATAGTGTCAAATCAGTGAATGCTTATTATACAGATGCTCCTAAATCCATCAAAGAAACATAATGATAAGTTGCGTCAGGAAATCAGGAAAATGTGGAACCATAAGATAAGGTTCTGGCGACGAGTTGCGACGAGTACCCAAACTGACTTTGGATACTGGCGCTCTATGTTCGGCGAGACATTGCCACATCTCTGGCTGTTTCAAAGGAAAAATGTGGATGACTTGCGGTTCGGAGAGATGCACTCCGAGAGTGGGAGCTCATCGATGTGGAACGCCCAAGGGTTAAATCGCCGTTGAGTCGCGGCGACGTCTTGGGGTCCATGGAGGCTTTACTGCTTTTCCGCGCAAGAGATCCAGATGAAGGTAGATACACTAATGTCCAGCCCGCCTCTATGGGGTCTTCTATAGGGGATGATGAAACAGGAGATTTGCTCCCGCTCGATTTGTGCTCTTGCGAGGACGTCGGACTGGAAACATCCGTTTCAGAGGTGTTAGTCCTTTCGGCTTTCTTGTCTGCCCCTTCGAAATGGAAGGAGCCCAGGGTAAAATTCCGCCGTTTGTCAGACCGCGATGGTCTCACAGATCGTAAACTGCCGCTCGATGTCAATGACGCGACGGACTTGCTCCTTGCACTTTCGAGCGACGTATCAGCAAGAAACGAACGCCTTGTGTTATCAGGTCTTGGTGATAACGTGGATGTTTTGATGCCGAGTGGCGGCACGAGAGAGGACGGTTCATGGGATGGGGGTGCGAAAGTCATCACATGAAGCTGCGTGCGGGATTTTTTGTTCCTGAGAAACGAAGGCGACGGATCTGACACAAACTGATCGTTTGCACCTGGCTCCACAGGAGCTTTGTCATTCGCAAATGTCACTTGCGATGCTCCGTTCTCTCGCTCGACTGGACGAGGTCCCGGTGAAAGTATACTGACAACAGATATAGCTCCCGGGTGGGCCATCGGTGACTTGGCATGGAGAGGGCGAGGGCTTTGTATTTCAGGCGCCATGTAGGGTGAAGAATCGGTATTAAGGGCTCGCCTCGATGGCTGAGGCTCTTTCCCAGAGGCGTGGGAACGGCTGAAATGAGACAAGACTGTCGAGCGAGGCCCCGAATTGGAGGTGCTCAATGGACTATGGCATCGAACGGATGCCATCTCCTTTGTTTGAGCTGTTTGGCCGTTCGCCAACTGAGGGGAACCGCTCGAGATGTCTGGTTTCTCAAGTGTATCATGATGTCTATGAAGAGGCATAGAGAAGAGTTCCAAGAGCCGACACCTGGGCGACATTGGGCGATGCTGACTATTGCGGCATGCTCCTGCCTGGTTAGGAGCCTGATCAAAGGATCGATGCATGTTATGTCCCGACGAATACGGTGATGGAACTTCGAAAGATTCCTTAGAGCCTATAAACTCGTAAGACAAAGCTTGGGCTTAGAATAAGTCACGACCCACTATGTGAATAGCTTTCTGTGGTCCCGAATGTTTCAGAACAAGATGAAGACTCAGAGCACCGTCCGCTGCTTTCAGGGGACTGGTATGGCTCAGATGCAGACCTTAGCACTCGTTTCCCGAAATTCCGCGAAAAGAAACTGAGTGACTATACAGAGCCGTCAGTCAGTGCCACAGCGACGAGATGGGAGGGCACCAACACGAGAGGCATTTGGTCCTGGACGTTCTGCCTCGCGGATTGCACCATTAGCAGATGCCGCCTTCTTCAACTGTTCATCTGGGGAATGTGGGGGCAGGTTGCGGGTCGATTGAACATACTGCTCGAGGGGTAGTTCCTGGTGATGAAAAACATGAACGAGGGTACAAACAAAGTAACTCCAGCGTACCTCTGAAAGAAGTGGCGTGGATGTTTCTTGTATACTTTTCAATGCTATGTGCTTAGAAACACTGCGTGATGGTTTCGATATGATAGAGCTGTGGCCAAATGAAGTGGCCAGGCCAAACTCATTCATACACTCGCTTTCGGTAGAGCTGTCGTTGGGATGCAGAGAGCGGCGAAAAGAAGCCTTTTGAGAATTCTGTGATACCTTCGAGGGAGCAGACCCTGCGGGGACCATTTTGTCTAAAAGGTCCAGACCAAAGCACGAGACTCATGTGAGCAAGTGATGACCAGAACAGACTAGTCTGAACAACTCATACCAGACACGAAGAGGGTCAATCTCTTCGTGTTGTGTTCGCCGTCGCGCCTCGCGTTTTGTGCGCGTCAGGAAGTGTCCAAACAAAGCCAAACAACCCTCACGCGCTTACTGGACCGACCCAATGTTTTTCTGGCCCTCCTTCTCCCTCGGTCATGTCCGTCTCTGCTTCTTCTGCCGTTCCAACCAATGGAACATCGCTTTCAGACATATTAGATGGCAATCATGAAGACAAGTTTAATGAGGATTCTATACCGGAGGATGTAGAGGAGGATGAAGCGATTGATGTACCTCCCAAACATGGATTTTGCGTAGAGTGCGAAGGTGCTGTAATTGACTATTGTACTCTAGACGACGTCCTTATACTATGATAAGACCAGCCAGCTGAAATTCGCTGTAACACCTGTGAGGATGACTATTGCGAGGTTTGCTATACCTCCCAGCATCGGAAGGGAAATCGGAAAAGACATGCCAACACTCCACTTGGACCCGCCTCAGTGAAGAAACAGAAGGTTGTCAAAGCAGCTGCTCGCGATAATGGGGTTGCCGAAGACGTTGAAGATGCAAAATCAGTACGTCGGTCAAACCTTGAGCCCACATGTGCCTCATGACACCTGCAGGAGTCTTCCTCTGAGTTGGATGAAGATGAGCTTATGGAGAGCATCGACGAGTCCCGGCCTCCTAAAGTCTCTCTTCCTCCAAAATCGATGCTCGAACGCGCCAAATTCATCCCAATGCGACTTACTCTGGGCGAACGGAAGTATCTGCGTTTGCTAGAAGCTGCTTTGTCCGTGTCGGAATACACGGATAAGGTTGATATCTTTGGCTTCGGTCTCTCCAAAACCAAACGAATAGTGCATCAGATTCGCGAACTGTGTGCTATTCTATCCGGACTGCTGATATCCGCCGATTATCAAGAAGGGCAAAAACTCGTTTCCGACCGTAATTTCGAAGCCAATGCAGAATTCTTTGGCAAAATATTCGAGCTCGGCCGAAGGCATAAAATCATGAATCCAGATAAAATGAGGACGACATATGGCAAGCTTATTTACTTGCTCCAGGTATGCAATCCACATCTTCTCCCAGATCTGCTTCAACCTTTAGACAGGACTCCCAAAACCCCGAAGTTTCCGACATGCTCGGCTTCTCATGTGTTATTCCATTAGTGACAGTCTATGGTGTTCTTGAGGCTCACGACTCTTTGGCTCTTCTCGAGGACGACTTAATAGCTACCGCAACGCAAGAGATAATTGCCGAGGGGAGGAGGAGGAGGGAGATTCAGATAGATATCAAGAAGAAAGAAAAGGCCATTGAAATTTTGGCTTCCAGATATGCACGACGGGATGGACTGTCGCAGGAACAGCTCAGGCAATGTCTCTATAGCATTGGTGACAATGCTGCATTCCTCAGAGTCAACCGCGATCCGTGTGAAAAGATGATTTTCCAGTTGAAAGAATTTTTCGATCCGTCTGATGCAAAAGTGGGCCGTTCATTGGCAATCCATAGCGGTCAGGGAGGCGCTAGGTGTGTTCTATCCATTCATTATGTCGCCGCAGTTCTCAGACTCCGCCCAAAGGTTGAGCCACAATCATTCTCGTCAATATTCCTATGTGATTCAATCTCTAACTCTATGGAAAGAGATCCTGCAGGGTGCGCCTTGATTTCCTCTGCAACAAAATTTGCATTTGACAACGGTCCTCATTCAGACATGTTTCGTCTTTGGACACTTGCCGAGCAGGATCTCCTTTCAACGACGGCCCGGTATCGGTTAACTGACACAGGGCAGGGATTGAATAGAGTTCAACCGGCACCCAAAACATTGCGCGCTATGCACGTCATCCTGAGCAATGCCCAGCAAAATATCGGTAGCTGGGTGGGGAGCAGTGTCGTCCATATGGGGGATCACAATGTACCGAACTCCTTGGTTTTCCTGGGTGCGATATTGTCTCCAGCTGTGCTGACAGAACACTGAAATCGAGTCAGATAAATACTCCCAGATTTACAGAATTCTCCTTCCTATTTGCAACACGCTTTCACAGATTCCAAAACTCATGGAAGTCCCTTCTTTGAAGGCATACATAACTAAGGAGTTTGGCTCGGAGCGTGACTTGCAGATAGAGATCCTGTCGGATTTCTTTAGACATGCTTTCGATGGATCAGGTGCAGATAACTTCTATGATGCCGGGTGAGTCATTGATTGTGGGTCCACATGGAAGGTACCCTATCTCAATGTGTGGCTAAACAGATCATGTGTGGACGGTCGCCTGACTAGTGCCTGGAATTGGTGTGCTTCAATAGAAAAGAAGCGATATTTCTCCATCTTCCTGTGAGTCGAGATTTCCGTGTCCAACCCTGCATGTCGCTGAATATTGCGTCTCGTAGTCTTACTGGCTTCAGCGGATTTGATGGAGCCTGGTAGACTGGGTCTCCTCTTAGAAATAGAACGGTAGTCGCATTACCTTGCTTAATACTTTAATGCACAACCTCACTACATTAGTGACATTAGACTTCCTGCCCCGGAATACCAGATATAAATTACACCATCCGAGATACAGACTACATACGCAAACCCATCAAAGAACTGACCAACCGCTCTGCCACTTCTTCTGGCTCCTGGCGTGCCATTTCAACCACACTCACCAGCTTCTTGATTCCCACGCTCATGCGAGGAATGCCATATTCATCTACTTTACCAAAGCCCGCCTGCTCAAGCATTGCCGTCGCTTTTTGCAGTTCTCTGTCGCTGGAGAACAGCTGCAGCTCGCGCAATACGTATTCCAATGATCGCAGCGTGGAAATCGGTGGCACATTCAATTCAGCATCAAATACTTCCGCCATTTGAGTTTCCGTTAACATAGGTCTCAGTGAAGTGGTTGCAAGGATGAGTAATCGACGGCCCTTTACGAGAATGAGATACGGAAGAAAAGTACTCATTGTCTCTCACCTTGGGAGGTCGGCGAGCCAATAACACGAGCAAAGTTTGCATAACGGCATTGGACAATCGTGGGCCAATAGGAACCCATTCTAAGACATGCCTTGAGAATACGTGTAGGTCATGACGACGTGGACTGACCGAGTAATCTCTCGATGTTATCAACGACGATAACGCTCAGAGGACTCTTGTAACTATCCTGGAATATCTTATTGATCGCGGCAACCTTCTGCGACTCTGGGAAGCCGACCATGCTTTCTGGAGAAAGCAGCTTGATAAACGGAAATTGCGACGCTTGAGCAATGGTAGCCGCCAACGCCGATTTTCCGGTACCAGGAGGACCGTGCAGCAACACAGTGACGAGGGGTGTTCTTGTCGAAGAACGTACTTGTTCGACAAATAGTTGACCGTCGTGAAGCAATTCCTGTGCGCAGGAATATATCTTTCAGTCATCATATGGCGCAGACAATCGACTTACATCGACAACGCCATCATAATGGATGATACCATTCTGGATGACTTGTTGCAGTTCTTCTTCTGACACACCAAAGGCAGGGTGGACCTCGTCCAGGGCATGCATGAAATCGTCACGGTTCACCCGCAAATTTTCAATGTCGCTGGATACTCCCGCCATCGTGCCCACCTGAGACAATGTGCTCAGCTTGGAAACGTAAATCATTTTCTGCATACCTTGACATGGCGATTGAAGGCAAAACTTGTAGCACTCTTGACAAGACCACCAATTTCAGCACCAGAGAAATTCTTGCTCAAAGCGGCCAGTTCGGCGATATCCACGTCTTTATCCATGACTTTGTTTTGACGCATCTTTGCTGTGTGAATATTCAAAATTTGCAGGCGACCTTTCTCGTCTGGTAACGATATTTCCATATGAACTTCGAGACGGCCAGGACGAAGAAGTGCCTCGTCAATCATGTCGATACGATTTGTCATTCCGATGAGAAGAATGTTGTTCAGTTGATCCACACCGTCCATCTAGGGACCGGTCAGTCACCAGTTCATGTTTGAACATAATGCCAACCTTCGAGAGTAACTGATTGACCACGCTATCTCCTACACCGGTTCCATTGTTGGTTGAACCACGCTGCTTGCAGATGGCATCCAACTCGTCGAAAATGATGATGTGAAGACCACTTTCGTCACCCTTTGCCTTGTACTAGAGAGAATGTAAGTGATTGTTGTTGGATTGAAGAAATACACATACTTCTTTCTCTGCATCGGCGAATAATTTACGAATATTCTCTTCCGAAGCACCGACATATTTGTTCAGGATTTCAGGTCCGTTGACGATTTTCGGCTCTCGGGCATTCAACATCTTTCCAATTTGTCTAGCCATCAGCGTCTTGCCCGTTCCCGGAGGACCGAAAAGTAGAATTCCTACTCATATTGAGATCATGTATGTTGAAATAGAGTATTATCAATTTACCTTTGACATGCTGAATTCCAAGTTTTTCGACCAGTCCAGGAGGGAACACGCGTGAAGCGAAAGCACGTCGGAAGATAGCACTGAATTCTGAATCCAAGCCACCGATACCCATGTCTTCAAACTTAAAGTTCGGCGCTAATATAGCATTGGGTGGGGGTCTGTGAATATTTGAGGACTACGCGCTTGCGTTTTGGATATTACATACTTTTTGGCACTACCCTTCAACTTGATCAGAGAGTCGGCAGCTTTCATAATTGTAATATCGGTCTGCTCCATCAGGATGCCCATAGTAGCAGTATGTCCATTTGAGGGCTGAGGCACGCCCTTCTTCTGAGCTTTCGAGAGCTCCAATACTTGGATGCCTTTGACGACGGCCTTCAAGTTTTGTCCATGAAAATCAAAGACGAGGATTTGGCCCAATCCGAATATTTGCCCGCCGAAAGCCTTGATCAAAGTGTTGGCGATCTCGTCTGCGGAATACTGCTCCGGTATTTCTTGCCGCGGTTTCCAAAATCCAACTTCAAGGTCCATGGAACCAGCATAACTGTCTCTTAAGGTGGTTTCTTCAATTGGCAGGACGGAAACCTGATCTCCAACAGCCGAAAGGCCAATCCATTGACGCTGAAAGGACGAAAACCCGACTTGCCCTTGGGTCACCTTACCCAGATTGTCGTGCCTGGAGTGCGACTGTCAGAGATACAATTATAATAGGCGCATTACGCACTTTGTCGTCAATGGAAATGCTCCTTTGACTAGCACATGCGTTCCATGAGGAAAGTCTCTTGGGTTGACGATGATGCCGTTGGTCAGGGCCAAGGGATTTGAAGGACATTCGACCACTGCGTATCTGTGTTCGGGATTATGACCACATCATACAAATTTCAACCCATGGTGCTAACGATATGCCAGAGCTCGAAGGAGGCTGTTTTCGTTCGGACTGATTAGACGGGGTATATGACCTTGGAATATCTGTGTATTGAGGTAATGGCGCTCTTGGGGGTGTTGGGTGAGAGTCCCATTCACGTCGTGGCGGGGGTGCTGGTGGGTCTCGAGAAGAGCGAAAGAAGCCGGCCATCGTTGTCTATGTTGGTCGTCGTAGAGTTGAAGAGACACGTTCAATGCGAGCACTGCGGTTACTTGTGGCAGCTCGGATTCGGATGCGGAGGGCACTGCGTGATCGGGTTCGCGGTACACTAGCCGAGCGTCATCAATCATAACTCTCTCAAGAACACTCTCCTTTGCGCTCGGACACAAATATTAATTCTTTAAAGTGGACGACGCATAGTCAAGATGATCCCGAGCATCTCATATCACCCTGAGGACGACGATGACTATGAACTGCCTGTAGACCGGAAATCGTGTTCCTTACTTGGGCCAACTGCGTTGGTGAGCTCAAGGTTCCATATCAAATGCTCTCCTGGTTCACATTATGCAAGATCGTCCAAGCATTAATGGGGATCTTTGTGATATCTTCTCTTCTGCTTAAACGGCATCGAGAGAAGCCCAAACGTCCCTGGAAGATATGGTATCTCTCAGGCTGACCTGGCATTCCATCCCTTACTAATACGGACTGCGCAGGACTTTTGATTTTTCGAAACAAGTCGTTGGCCAAGCTTTCATCCATGGGCTGAATGTCCTCATTTCAGACCAAGGCGCATCACGTTCTGCCGGTCGGAACGCTTGTGTCTATTATTTCTTCAATGTTCTCATTGACACGACCTTCGGTGAGTGGGCCTTCATTTACGACCTAGCTCTCAATTTATCTGTGTGACTCAGGTGTCGCCGTCATCTATGGGCTGTTGCACCTCCTGAGTCGACTGTTCATCGATGTCTTCCACCTCAAAGGCATCCGTTCAGGAGAATACGATAACCCCCCTCGATTCTCATACTGGGCTCGGCAAGCTGCCATCTACATAGTTGTTCTGACAGCTATGAAGCTTTTGGTTGTCGCCCTTTTCGCAGTGTGGCCGGGTATCATTGAAGTGGGCGCATGGTTGCTCAGTTGGACTGGGAGTAGCAATGCAGCCCAGGTGATATTGTGAGTTTATTCGACACGGCCGCATGAATGATCAATTAATCATTGGCAGTGTTATGGGCATTTTCCCAATCATCATGAATGTGATCCAATTCTGGATCATCGACTCTATTGTCAAGGCGTCGAGTCAAGGGCCTGTCGCACTTGGTTATCAAGCTGCAACTGAGCCACTAATCGACGACGTGCCCTCAGATCATGAAGATGATGATTTGGATCCTGCGGTCTCTACGGGAACAGATCGTGATCTGGAATCAGCCCTTCCCGTTAAGCGCCCTAGTAGAGCAGGAAGTGCCGAACCAGACGAGCAGAAGGGTGTATCGACAGAATTGACCCCGACGTCCCCTCCTGCCAATGACCACGGGAGCCTACATGATTACCCTCCTTCTCGATCAACTTCGCCCCTCAGTCAAACCGCTGACGGTCGTCCAAGCTCAACCAGAGGTCGCTTATCTCCTCTGTCCTTTCAGAATCCTCCAATAAAATCGACAAGCCGTGCACCTCCTAACATACTCGTCCACCCACCAGTTCCTTCGCAAAATTCTACCTATGGAGCCTTAGGTCAGTCGCCGCCCTTCTCCAAATTGCTCTTTCAGCAAGCCGATCTTTCAGCTGAGAAAAGATCGATAAACGACAGCATTCCTTCAACTACAGATCACAATCGCATAGCTTTGGCACACAACATCCAATTTCCCTCATGACACATGTAATTACTAATATCCCAGCATCCTTACCCCTTTTTATTATATAATCGAGATACAAGTCGCACACTCTACGATGACAATCTGCGCTACTGAGGCGTTGACTCTGTCTGGACTACGGGCTGCTGATCGTTTTTGGCCGCTTTCTGCTGTTCTCTGGCTAAGCGACCTTTGCCCCGCTCCTTGTCAACAGTGCCCCACGCCTCTTTCGCTGTGGCCATCACCATCATAGACTCGTCATAGACTTTCTCGAACAGGGCGATTTCATCGTTGAAATTGCCTGGGCCGGCCTCAAGCACACTTCTTACGCCCGCGAAAAAATCGTCGGCCACGGTAAGATTATGCATCATGAGGAGCGCATGAGCGGACATTTCATGCGTTTGTAAGAGGTGATGTAGATAAGCTCGTGTGAAAGGTTGAGCCGTGGTGTCGTGTGATGCTGATAGATCGAGAGAAGGACTGTGGTTCAGGATGTCGCTTTCAAAAGAAGGCGAACACGCTGAACACCGACATCTTGACTCCTCGAGGGAAATAACGTCCTCGGTTGGATGTATGAAGCTCCTAAAATCCTCAGCGTATCCCTCCGAGTAGAGATTGTGTCCGATATCGAGTGATTCCCTGTCTCTCAGTCTGGAAGGAACAGGAAAGCGGAAATCCAATGCCACACCCCAATGTGCAGCATTCACGGCCCATTGTGCATCAAAGAGATCAAAGCCAACATCTCTGATCAATCTGAGGCATTCATGAGGCGATCTAGAACCAGTGGCAATTCTGGCTTTCGCATTCGAAAGAGACCCAAGGGAATCTTTAATGAGGCCACTGAGCTCGTCGTGCGACGAAAGAAGAACAGAAGCGCGCAACGACGCAAGATCGCTGCTGTAGCCTGAGATTCCTTCATCTAGGGATTGGAGAGGATGGAGGTCCACCAGATCCTTCGGTTCCAATGGTTCGACCAGACGAGCGGCAAATGCTCTCCGAGCACCCGCACTCCCACCACCGGCGAGATTCACAAAAATATTTCGACTGCGCTCCGCGCCAGTTGAACTCGAAAGCAGATTTCGAAGCCAGTCACAAGATCTGTCGATGCTCTTCGTCATCCTCTTCTGTGAGTGTGGGGGAGCAGAGAGACATGTATCTGTCAATGCAAAGACGACGTCGGGTTTGGAGTCTCGAACGTATGTTTTATAGGATGATGGGGAGACCTGGAGTTTTAGTGTCAGTGATTGACGTCAGAAGGATCGCCCTAGATCATACCCTTTGGACGCCACGGATGCACATCGCACTGACATGACCGTCGCCATTGGGAGGAATAGGACGAAGATCGTTAGGATCCCGCAAAGACAAAGCTATTATATGGCGCGAGGGGTCAAAACCTAGAAGAGGCTGAAGTGGGAGCGTCGTTGGCAGTGGTGGTTGTCTCTCTAGACTTGTAAGAAATTAGGGGGACTTCTTAAATCTTAGCTAGAGTGTATCACGAACAAAGACTCAAATGGCACGTTTATCCATCGAATTACGTTTGTTCGCCGAAGGTTGTCTCGTGAGAGATGTGGAACGACACCACGGGAGGTGGACACAAGTAGTCCTGGTGTTTCTAGCTTGATGCAGTCATTTGACTCTGAGCGAACGAAGCTGATGAGTCCACGTCGAGGACCAAAGACTTCTGGGATTGTGTTGGTATGAGGTCGGAAGGAAAGCATCGCTCGAAAAAGTGTAAGCGCTCAGGGACTCCCCGACTTCGCTAGTAAATGTGTAAAATATAAGGAACTATGGTAGGATATACAAATGTGATAATGCAATAATTATGATAGGAAACCACGAATGGCACCTCCTACGTTTTGAACGTCCAGCCTATGTCCGAGGTTAGCTTATAAGGAGAGGTCCTCGCAAAAACAACCACGTACAAGAACGTATCGTGTCCCCAGACACCACCGAGCTCAAAGTAGCTCACTCTTTTGTTTCCAACCATTTGAAGAGCACTTGCCAATTCACGCTGCTGTTCGACGGGGAAGAGAATATCGGATTGAACCCCAAGGATGAGGATGGGAGTCTCAGCTAATGGAGTCAATCCACTAGCGAGGTCACGCATATGCGAAGGATTTGTATGCGAGATGGCAGAGCGAGGATAATCATCTCTGGGTGTATGTCGGAAGTCAGAGGACGGAATCCGCAGAGCCTCTAGCGAAGAAGCGGTCATGTCAAATAGATCCATAGCTTTTGAGATGTAGATGAGGGAGTTTGCATCGTATTTGAGGCAGAATTGTTCACCCTGAACAGGCGGAGACTCAGAATGATGTGATAGTGGATGAAGAATATCCATACCTGGTGGTCAAGATAAGTTTCGATGAGGAAATCCGGACATAATGCAGGGGAGCGGGGAACGGAGGGGTCAGAGTTCGGCAACTGTCTCGTCTGGCGACCGAAACGCTGATCCCACTCCGGACCAGATCTATAGGTAATGGTTGCGATTTCTGTATAATATGAGAAAACAGACGGCGTTCATGACAAAGTATTCTCACGTCTTGCCAATTTCATCCCGGCATGTGGAGGGATGCTATCATAATAGAAGCCATTATTCCAGTTGGGATCAGCCATTAGCACTTGGAGGAAATCAGGGTAATTCAGATAGAATATTAGTCAAATTGCTTACCACTTCGCTGAGCAAATCTCATCGCGATGCTGGACGGACTGCTTCTCGCAGTTCCACTAATGCTAACCACCTTGCCGACCCTCTGAGGGTAAAGCCAGGCTGCTGCGAGACTCTGCATGCCACCCATTGACGAGCCAACGCTTGCATATAGCTTGTCTATGCCCAAATGATCCAAGAGTAGAAACTGAGCACGGACCATGTCGAATATTGACAGAATCGGGAAGCGAGTGGCGTATGGTTGTCCCGTCATAGGATCAATAGAAGAAGGTCCAGTAGATCCATAGCAACCTCCAAGAACATTTGTACAGATGATGAAAAGTTCATTGGTGTCGAGGGCTTTATGTGGACCAATGAATTTCTCCCACCAGCCGTCTGCTGCATTCGTTTGAGTGGAAGCAGCATGAGACGAGGCTGAGAGACCCGTATGTAGGAGAACAACATTGGACTTGTCTGCATTGAGACGACCCCATGTTTCGTAAGCAATATCGAACGATGGTAGCGGAGGTGCGTATGTTAATTGGAAGGGATGGGGATGATGAAACGTTGAATATGAAGACTTGAGAGGTCTGGCGTATGGCGGTTCGGGACCAGATTCTGAAGGGGTGCCTTCGGTGCGCTGCTGCACAACGGAATGAAGGCGGGCATTGCGCGCTGCATGCGCATCCACGCAAGGGAATGAGGGCTTCAGGTCATGGACGGTGGCAGTGGCGGCTGACGCCAGGGACCGACGAAGAGGCGGGATGCGCGAGGCGATAGAGAAAGGGCGGGCGAGGCGGGCGACGGCGAGCATGAACGCACGAAACTCAGAAAAGAAATTTGTAACATTGTAATTGGTGTCTCGGGGTCGAAGGCGATGGCGTGCTCGATCTAATCTCTGTTTGGTCTTGTTTGCGTGTGCGCTCTCAAAGTTTTGCTCCCGACGCCGGAGTTACCGCATTTATCCATGAAATAAGCATCGACGTCGACGACGCCATGTCTGCCAACGACAACGTCTCTCCCGCCTCGCCGTCGCTGCCAATAAGAGTCGAGACGAATGGGCCGCCCCGTCGAAGGCCCTCGTCGTCGTCTGAAGAGCTCGCTCATGCGCCGCCCACTTCTTATTCTCATGTCTCGCCGACGCTGCAGCGCTCCTTCGACCCTGAGGAAATACTGGAGAGACAGCGTACCATGGACGCTGATTCTGCGATGCAGATATCTCGAGCTAGGAGTGGAAGC
This sequence comes from Sistotremastrum niveocremeum HHB9708, assembly GCA_001630475.1. Lineage (NCBI taxonomy): Eukaryota > Fungi > Basidiomycota > Agaricomycetes > Sistotremastrales > Sistotremastraceae > Sertulicium > Sertulicium niveocremeum. The sequence goes on from KV419396.1 coordinate 846,705, forward strand.
GTAGCCTTGCCACACCCTCGAACGTCTCCCATTTTATCCCATTCTCCTATTGACGACGCTCGGTTTTCCATGCACATGCAGCATGAAACCAATGATTCTATACGTCCTCAAGAACATTATCCTGGTCATGAAACCCTCTCTTCGTTTGCACCAAGCCCTGTCGGCGTCGCTACCCCCTCCAACGAACCAGATAATATCATGGAAACACTTAATGCCCCTGCAGAGACCGGCCTGCACGCCGCCCTTCCAATGTACCAACCCAATGTCTATCGCTCGAATTTTGATTTCTCCATGATGGAGGAATTTGCGACTGACGAACGGTCCCGACTGGGCCTTGCGTTCCCAGTTCGACCACTGGCTTCCGAAGTTCGTCGAAGACATTTATCCAGCCAAGGTACCAACGCGTTAGAGACCATCGACGACAACCCAGTACTCCTCGAGGATGGGTCGGACGACGTATTTGGAAAGTTGCGACAACGGAAACTAAGTCAGAGCAATCCTACTCCCCGAGTAAGATCTAAGAAAATGGCCCTCTTCGAGGGATCATCGGGGGCCCCTCCACCATCACTCCTTTATCCATCCACAAGCGCACCAAACGTCACATTCGAAGAAAACACATCCTCTCGACCAAGGCTGAATCCCTTGCGCACTGATTCAGGCCATGATAGACCATACCGATTTTCATTTTACTCCAACTCTCTTCCCTCTACCATCCATGCCCGGAGTCTGTCTGAAATTCCAGGCCCCGGGCAATCTTTCCAGGAATTGTTCACCGGCGTTGATAATGCTGATCAACTCTCGCACCAAGAACCTCCATCGAGCAAGATGTCGAAAGTACCCTCTCAAGCCACCAGTGCTGGAGCGCAGCCAGACCACTTGAAGGAGAAAAGACCTGGACCTTTGAGCTTGAGCGGTCCCAACTCAGACCCGGAAAGTCATACATGGTGGCTTGACGTCTTACAGCCTACGGACGACGAAATGCGGATGCTTTCCAAGGTCACACTCAGCATGTGTAATTTCCCTTTCGCTCATGTTTTGTGCAGGTCTTCTCCATCCATCCCCTTACCACTGAAGATATTCAAATGGAAGAAACGAGAGAGAAAATCGAACTTTTCCGGAATTATTATCTTGTTTGTTTCCGCGGGTTTGATCAAGATCAGTATAGCCCGACCTACCTCGAGCCACTCAACATGTACATCATCGTTTTTCGAGAGGGTATCCTTTCCGTGAGTCGTTGCATACACTCTACCCAAGGTTTACTTGCAGTGTTGAGCCTGTATCTTACAGTTCCATTTTCACGCAACCCCACATCCCCAGAACGTCCGGAGACGTATCAAACAACTTAAAGACTATATTTCTGTCACCTCGGATTGGATATCATATGCACTTATTGATGACATTACGGACGCATTTGGGCCATTAATTCAAAGCATTGAATACGAAGTCGACAGCATCGATGAGCTTGTGCTTATATTAAAGGACACCGAGCAAAGCGACATGTTACGGAGGTAAGATAATCACCTTGCCGGCAGTGATATACTGTTTTTGACATCTTTCTGATAGGATCGGAACATGTCGCAAGAAAGTCATGGGGCTGTTGAGGTTGATGGGTAACAAGGCTGATGTCGTCAAAGGATTGGCAAAACGATGCAACGAAAACTGGAGCGTTGCACCAAAATCAGACATTGTAAGGTGTTCTATACAACCAACATAGATGATCGCCTGACCTTGTTCAGGGCCTGTATCTTTCGGATATACAGGTAACGCTTCCCGAAAAACAAATACTCAGTACCTGATCAAATTTCTTCAGGATCATTTGATTACCATGACGCAGAACCTCAACCACTATGAGAAAATCTTATCTCGTTCACATTCGAATTATCTTGCACAAATCTCTATTGAGATGACCGATGCGAATAACCAAATCAACGACGTTTTGTCAAAGCTTACTGCATTGGGTACTGTGTTAATTCCCATGAATCTTATTACTGGTGAGCACACAGAATATCTCCTCCATACCCAAGGACCAATATCACTCTTCCAGGACTCTGGGGGATGAATGTGCACGTGCCTGGGCAAGACATCCAGGTAGGATATACGTGGTTTTTCTCCATCATTGGAGCCTTAGCTGGCTTTGCTCTTCTCGGCTCCTTCCTGGCTTACCGAGTCCTTGTATCTAGATAGAGTTTCTATGCCTGTCATTCTGCATCAAAACCTCATTCATAGGTGCATAATATATCATACACAGTGTTAGAATATATAGATATGGCCGCGAGTACGAACAAAAACAATAATCCACGAAAGCTACAACGAACAATACTAGCAAACACAGCAGTGATCAAGATGATTTAATAGCGGGAGGAGCGTCTCCTGCAAGTGAACGCCCTGGTTCTTTGACGTAAAGACGCACTCGAGGACTAGCGCTAGGAGGAGCTTCGGAAGGAGGAGTAGAGATGGCGTTCGGCGGTGCCAACTCTCGATGGGTAGTAGGTGGAAAAGCTACAGGCTCTGCACCATTGCGTCCTGGTTGGGGGATACGAGGTCCCGAGGAAGGGTCCAGGGCTCGCGGCGACTGTGTCACCGCAGATGCCTGTTTCCCGTTTTCACGTGGTGCAGTTGCTACCGTTTTGATTGGCGGAGGAACTGGCTGCGTGTACATAGCCTGATGCTGAGCTGAGTGCCATTGAGTGACACCGGCCATGCGATTGTTCGTTGGACTTGTCTGTCCGGTCGCATGGCTGTCTCCATTGGGTGTGTGGCTGTAGTGCCTGACGCCGTTGGCAACAACGGGGTAGCGAGGCATAGTCCAGGCTGCCCAGGTAGTATCCATCGTGCCATTCGCACTACGCATGGGCACGCCATTTGTAATTGGGGTGATACTCGGTCGCTTGGTGGGGCTACCTGTGTTTGGTGAGTGGGTGTCAGTAGCCTTGCGCTTGCCCAGCAATGTATCGCCATTTGTCGCATGAGGGCCTGCAGATTCATTGGCGGTCCACACAGGCGTCGGCATTTGTGACGCAGCCACGGGCGTATGATTGGGCGTATGAGAGGGAGCCGGCAGGCCGGGATGATGACTGTGAATTGACATGGGTCAAGGCGGTATATTTTGGAACATACAATGAAACGTACGGGGGAACGCTTGTGAATGGGCCATTTCCACTGTGGGCCGGCATGATACTTTCAGGACTTCCAGGAATAAATCGAATGAGTTCGATGGATATCGTTGGAGCTGTCGGAGGCGGCAATTGTACACGAAGGAGCTCTTTGCTGAACTTTTCCAGACAAAGCCTTACGTCCACATACATAGCAGGGTCAGTATCCTCTGATTGTTTTGGTGAGTCACGGCGAATAGAGTCTCGGTTAGCCACAACTTACCTTTGTATTTGACTCTTATTTCCGCTGTTGGATAAGGCTTCAGCTTTTTCAGAGAGCAAAGAGGGCATTGGAGCCGTCCATTCTCACTCTTTGATCGATCAAAGAGTACGCAAGGCTCGTGGTAAATGCGATGGCATAATTCACACTCGACCTTCGGGTACTGAGCGGCCTCCGGCTTTTTTCCACCGCAAACGCATCTGGTCCCATCTTCCCAATCCTTATCGACGTCTGAGCCAAAGACGAATTTAGGACGACGGCGTTTCTTTGGTCGGAAGATTGCAGGTTGGCTAGCAAGGATACGATGCAATCCCGCCAAGTCAAGACCATATGATACTTCAGGGTTGGGAGAGACAGCGAAGCCAATTCTGAATAATTTGCGCATATAGTGACGCACTTGCGGAATAAATTCCGGCCGATGATTGGTAGCCGCGAAGGCTAGGAATGCGCTGATCAACTGAGAAAGGCGATCCACACGTGAAACAATGGTTTCTAGTTGTCGCCAAGCCGGTGAATAATTTTTAGTAATTTCAGGGGCACTTAGAAGAATGGTGGGGAGGAAACAGTAGTGGTAAGTACGTTCTTTGTGCAACGTACCATTCCAATGGTGGTGATCGCAGAAAGGACAGGATCCTCCTTTGAGCACGCAAGGCCCATGGAATCTGGCATAACAGTGGTCGCATTGCACAGCGTCTGAAGTTACGCCAGGCGGAGGCGGACGGACTGGCTCAAAACAGATGCAAGTTTGGAAATCGTCTTGGGGAGGAGTATCGTCATCAGGCTTAGTTGAGGCCAATACATCATCGAGTACGGGTTGGCCATGTCCACCTTTGTGTTCAGCACAGTACCAGGGCAGCCGCTCCATCCACAGTTCATGCGATTCGAGTTGCGCCTCGAGTTTCGTAAAATTAGGAAGTTGGAACTTCTGTAGATGTTCTCGCGCATACTCTCCCCATTTCCGCATGGTGTCAAAGATCTGCGAATCTTCGCGGTTCTGATAGCGGTTTTTGAGGACCGCTTCGGAACGCTGCTCGAGATCCGCGGCGAAATCTGCGGTACGGCGCAGCTCACGAATCGCGGGAATGCTGAACTCCTTCTCGGCTCGAGTCACGAGACGAATGGCTTCCTGCACTTTAGGGAGAGGAGTGTCATCATCATCTGGATGAAGCCACTGCAGTGCTTGCCGTTCAAAGTCTTTGGCCTTCGCTCGGATAGCTCGAAGCTTATCGAGAACGGCTGGGTCAACGGGAACATTGGACTCCGGATTTTCGAACTCGTCTAGCTCCTCTATAGTCTTCAAGGGTTGAGCGAGGACACGTGCAGCTTTCTGATCCCAATCGTCTCCCGCGTTTTGTTTCGCCAACAGCACCTTCATATACTGATTGTCGGCGGGTAATTCGCAGGCCCGAGCGCGAGCCAGAAGGTTGCGAATTTCGTCAAGAGTCACCGCGGCGTCGTCAATATCAGCCATGTCCTGTAAAAGTTTGTGCCTCATGACAATTCTCTCGAGATCCTGTACCTCTTCGAGGTAGATGTTCATAGATGATGCTTCGCTGATCACAGTATCGCATTCTTGTATTGGCAAGTCGGCATCAGAATCGTCCTTGGCAAGTTGCAAAAGACGTTGCGATCTTGTCTTCAAGTCCTCGGCTTGCGACGCCAGGCCTCGCAGTAAGGCAATCTCGGGACAATCAAAGCCAAGGCCATCAACTTCGTCGAGAAGCTGATAGACGTCCGATAGTCTGCGTTCGGGCTTCTCAAGAGGCTCTTCGACGGGCTCGAAGCGAGGCGTAGAATCGACAGCCGAAGTTCGACCTTTGGCTTTCCGAGGACGCTTGCGTTTCCGGACCGTCATGTTATTGACGGATTCGACCCATTCGTTAGCCTTCTGTACGAATTTCCGAAGGGAAGGAAGCTCTGGCAAGCGATAATTGATTCGCTCGCCTTCCGCAAGAAGGGCTCGAAGAAGACGAAGAAGAGGTCTCGACGACTCTCCGAGTGTTTTCTGCAGCTTGGCCTGCCAAGCTTTGGGCAACATAGCTCGTTCTTCAACTTTCGAAAGGATGTCAGTGAGTTCGTCATCCATGAATCGGAGATGCAGTGTCCGATCGGCAGGTGAGCAGGAACACAGTTCATCTGAATGGTCCAGACAAACCCCCCGGACGCTACACTGACAGGATATCTGGGATAGGTAGCAGAACACATTGCATACACTGCACTGGGACTGTTCTTCTGTGCGGTCACTGTCGTCGTGAACTTCGGTGATACCCGGGATATGGGCTCGGATTTCTTCCCGACGTCGGAATTCACGGTCGACCATCTCTTTCAGACTATCGTAGAGCCTAGGACACATTGAATCAAATGATCGTGCTGGCACAGAGACATTGCGTACCATACGGCCGTTTTGATCGACTGTGAATACTGGGTGATCGTAATAAGTAGTTCATCGTGAGAGAACACGGGCAGTTTGCGATGCTCTTGATACCGCTGGACGCATGCTCTGCCGTGTGGCAACCAATCTGGCAAGGCAAAATTGACAGCCTCGTTGAAGTTGAACTGGATTACAGGTGAATAAATTTATAAAGAGATGCCGGAGTAAACATACCCCATGATTAAAGCCGCAATGATATGCCTTCGGTAGAGTAATTACAAATTCGCCAGCCCGCTGATTGCAGCCGTAAACTCTGACGCCGGCTTCTCGCAGTCTTCCCGGGTTCATCAGGGTCACTAGCTGGAATAGCAGATCCGGCTGGGCTTCGAAGAGATCTGGAGCCTCTTGTCTGATAGCGGCTTCAAACTTCTCTGCGTCGTCTCCCGGAATACCGTACCACGTCTTGGTTTCGCCCCAATGCACTGCAAACGATAAGATCATCGCGTTAATGATACTCGCCTGGTTCACTTACTGAAGTTTATGCTGTATGTGTAGTGATCCTAAGGTCCGAAGGTGAGTCGCAGAAAAGCAATCCGAAGGTGTGAAAAACAAACCTCGTTATGCCAGCAGAACGTAGAGAAAATCATCCCAACATAAGTCCAAGGTACAGTCATGCCGGAAATATCAGACTTGATATAACGCAACAGCGAATCTGGGTTAATAGGCATATTGTTGAGATTCCAGCCATCTCGCGAATATGGCTCCGTTGGATGAGTTTCTAGGGAAGGCATAGCACTGAACACAAAAATTGGCCCCAAGTACTATGCGCATAGGAGGAAAAAGTGCTGACCTGCCATGAGTCGTTGAATGAACATCCGCGCCATATTCTATTTCCACTGTCTCATTTGGAGTCTGAACGAGTCTCCAAAACTCGCGCTCCACATCTGACTCTGAAACGTCAGTGTTCCCGATCTTGTTGACCAAATCACCGGGAACATGAGGTTGCTTGGGAGGATGTCGCTCAAACCACAGTTTTCGGAACGCAAGATCTCTAGCATGAAAACTGGCTAATGTATGCTCTTCCCCTTCATCGAAACCAAAATCGTTCGTTCCGACTAAGCAAGTCGTGCAGAACCACTGTCCACGAGGAATGGCAGTCAATGGTGGATCTAAACAGAAGATATGGAAGCCTGCAGACAAATCAGATTCAATCGCTTATAGAGGGACTTATGGCAAACACACCGCAATCACATCCATCACAAAGCAGCATCTCGGTCCCACGGTTAGACTTATGGCAAATTTCGCACGTTTGCTAAGGCACATGTGAGACGGAGCACCATGGTTGTCTCGTATTCTTACCTCGCCTTTCCGCACATGAGCGCTCTTTTCCACGTTCAAGGATGTCAAGCCCTCCGAGACGCCCTTACTATCTGACGCGCCTTTGGCGGGCTCATCTTAAGTGGGAGTTGGAACCGAGCGACATCGGATGCAATATAGTGTTACGTACCTTCATCCATTGCATTGTTAGTCTCAGCTTTCTCTTTTCCCCTGCGAGATCTACTTGTTCCGTTCGCATCCTTTATATCAGCATCGTCGGGAGGCTCACTCAGAGGACTCGATGAGGTAGATAGTGGACTGGAAGGGGGGATTTCGACGGGTTCCGAGAGTCTCTCTGAGCGGTTTATGGGACTATCAGCTTTAGCTGACACCGAGTGACTCATTCGACCAGGCTTTTGAATGTTCTGATGAGTTTTCAAGCGAGGGTTTTGGGTTCGACTCGAGACAGGCGACATAGTCGGGGAATTGCGGACTTGCTCGGAGAACTGTTCGAACGGCAGGATCACTCTAGTATATGCATTCTTGAGTTGAGCAGATAACCCAGGAATTCCTGTATAACCCAATAACCGCCCGAGATCACCCCATTTCTTGTTGCGAGTGACCTAACATATTGGGTGAGGAAAGAACTCGTGGCAGCAGTACCAGCGCATGTACGCACAGCTTCATAGCCACCCAACTTGGTCACTTCTTTCCTCAAGAGCCAGAGATCGACGGGCTTGTGATTGATAGTTGGAATGGACATTCGTGAATGTCCTTGTGTTTTGTGATAGCGATATAATTGTTCCAGGAAATTAACCTTGGCTCTAGCCGCGGCTTCGATTTGATTCAGTCGTTGAACACGTGTCTTGAAGCGAAAATTCTAGATAAAAACGTCAGAAAGGGACACACGAAGAGAAGACTGATTTGAGACATACCTTAGTATCGGTCACAAAAGGCATCTTCCATCCTGCAGGAGGCACCACTTTACAGATTCCGAAATCTTTGGCGGTGGCGGAGATTGAATTAATATAGGCCATGGGGTCCTTGAACTGCTCAGGAGTGGGACGAAAGGTTGGACAATCCTCTAAACCAAAAGGGCGAGGGGGGTTAAGTGATACAACAGGACTTTCCATTTTGAGCGATTTCATGTCAAGATCTGGTGGTACAGTGACGGGAGGGAGACTCGTGAGTGATGAGAACGGCTCTGAGGACGGCTCTTCCGCAATTTCGACCTCTTCGTCTGACTCGCCTGGCGAAGTCGAACGAGTCTGAAGTGCAGCAATAGCGTCAGTCTTTGATTTTCGAGGTTGAGGTGCCCGTTTACTGGGACTCTGGGGCGATGCGAGGGATGGGGGAGTTGAGTCCGCTTTATTGAACGGAGTCGAACTGGCATTCTGATGTTGCTTAGGGGTGGATCCAGATGGCTGAACACTCTGAGCAGTGCGGGAGCTCGCTCTGGTGGTTGGGGGTGAGTCTTTATCTGATGTTGATGGGATAATTCCGCCACTGGAAGTACCCGAAATCTCTGCAGAGGCGGCCAGATCTTTGCGACTTTTCCCGGGCGTTCTGGGAGGCGACGGGGCCATGACGATTGCCCTATCAAGCGAACCGCCTCGAGCCAAAGCCTCAGAGTCGGATGCTCGTCTGTTCGCAGGAGTGCAGGGCGGGGATTGAAACAACAAGCAAACGAATGACCAACTCCGCTCGCAAGATGCAGACGAATTCGGCGTCTGGATCAGTTTGTAGTGTGGCACTTGATTCTAGCAAGATCGTGAATAGACATTTCATGTACATTACGTTAATAGTAATACATGATCTAACTCCCCAGAACTGCATCCGAGACATGCCTTTTTGTCGCCGCCTTGCAACAACGTTCAATTGTTTTTGTCGGCGGATGACTCGGCACGCCACTGTTTTGTCGGATCCGTGAAAGGTAAACAGGGCCAACGCTTCGCCTGAGCGATCCGCTCGAGTTGTGCGCAATTATTCCTCTGGAGGTTCCGATAGTTCACTGCTCTGATCACTGGCCTCGCCTTCTTCGAGATCTTCCTTGATTCGTTTTTTGAGCTTGTCTCGCGGTTCTTCGGAGACTTCGCCCATCTCGATATCTTCTCTCTCCTCTCCTTCTTCTGCGGTCGTAGGGGACGGTGCAGCTGATATGCTGGCAGATGATTCATGAGCGCGTCGGAGAACGCTCTCGCGCAATGGAGTGATACCCGAGACACCGGTCGGTCGAAAGGGTTGGGCGAATGGATTCAAAGAGGTCGACGCGACTGACACATCGTCGGTCGCAGAGTGTTCGCCGTCTCGCGCACTGTCTGGATCCTGTTCGCTGGCGTCTTCTGCATCCATCTCCACGGTCTCTTCTTCAGGGACATCTTCTCGCCCCACTCGATTCGCAAATTGGATCTCGGATAGGACTCTGTTTAGTCGTTCTCGCCGTGTTTCCACATTCTTTTTGAGTTGAACTTCATCCTCAGCAATAGAAGAAATTTCAGCCTCTAGACTTTCGATCGATCTGGTAAAATATAGTTATAACTAAGCAGAGTTTCGGTATGAATCCACTCACGAGACCAATTCTGCCCTGCTGGGTAACGAGTTGATCTTTTCAGCAACCTGATCATATTCCATCTTTCTGCGACGAAAGAGTTGTGCCTCCTCGAGAGTGACTTTGAGACCCGCGATCTGTTCGGTCTGAGTAATTTGTTCCTGCTCTGTGCTCCGTCAGTATGATCGTTCCGCCTGACCGATAAAGGCTGACCTATCCTTTGCTTCTCTCTATGATACTGTGCAATTTGTCTGCTCTCCGCATTCCACACCGTGAGACTACGACTGAGAAGCAAGTGGTAAGAGGACAGTTCGAGTAAGAACGCCTCGCGTGCTTCCTCAAACGATGAGAAGTTCGCATTCCCGGTGGACGACGCGAGGCTTGAGAATGTGTGAAATTTCTTTGCAAGTCGTCGAAGAGGCCGTTCGTCGATATTGACTCGCGACTGGATGAGAGCCTCTGAATGGCTGTCAAGTAACGTTTTCCGTGAACTCAAAGCGCTGACCTTCGTCCTCCGGTGCCATCTGATATTGCGACATGATTTGAACGCAAATCAAAGACGGCTTTGTTTTCTGCCATATATTTAGTGTTCTGATATGCCTGAGACAAAGAAGACGTACCGGTCGACGTTATGCGTTCTTGGAGCTTGCAGTGGAAGTTGCCGGAAGCCAAGGCTCAGTCCTAAGTACAGTCGTTTGGACTTCAAATGGAAGAAGATTTCTCGTTCGGCTCAGTATGGGCATCAAACACGCCATCGACCTCATTCCACTCTGCTCTTTCACCTCCCACATCAGAAACCGAAATTCCTGACCCCCCACTCGACGAATTCGATGAGTTTGCTGCTCCCGAAAGCACCGACAACAACGATGATGACTTCGCCGACTTTGCTGATTTTGTGTCTAACGATAATTTCGTGGACGATTCACAATTTGGTCCAATGTCTGATTTCTCCCCTCTTCCTCCCGAGGTCGAAAATCCATTTCAAGACTCCTGGCAGCCTTTACGACTTGAACCGCAACTGTCCGCACGCGCCATTGAGGAACGAGTGACGGAATTATTGAGCCCACTGTGGCCTCAGTCATTTGAAGAGGGCGATTTTAGTAGAGAGGGGATCCGAGAAGTGGAGGGATTGCAACAGGTGCTGGTCACCCCAGAAAGGTCCGTTCATTGTACGTGCCTTGGCGTGATAGCGAGCCTTACGTCGCGAATTTCAGTCGTAAATTGTATGAACAACTTCTGCAATCCAGCCCGCCTTCTATGCGAGCCCCAAATTGGATACGTTCTCGTATACGTCGGCAGCATCTCATTGCACTGGGCATACCTGTCAATTTAGACGAAGTCATGCCCAAGTTGGCTGCAAAGGCGTTGCCTGCCTTGGAGATCCATACACGGCCAGCCTCTGCGCCTCCTGGCAATCGTAACAGCGTTCACGGAAGAAATGGCATTGCAGCTGCTTCAGCTTCGCGGGCTCAGTCGCCACGACCAATACCTGTTGGTTCTGGAACTCCACTTTCCTCAGCACTTTCCACCATCCCGCCCGAAACACCACCTGCAGTGGATGAAGCAACAGCTCGGGAATTGCTTGCCCTCAATCCTGGTTCGTAATCGCTCAATGCTTTCGACCAGCCCTAATATTTTCCATAGAATCCCTTCCCCTATTGCCCCTGCCGACCCTCGAAGTCTATCTGCAGAAGCTAAAAACACAAACATTAAATGCTTCTTCAGTATTATCGCATCTGCTGCAGAAGCGTGACGCCCTGGAACAGGATTCCGAAACCTATAACCGTTTAATAGCAGAGCTGGTGGGAGAGGCACAGAAGATGAAGACGGGAGGTCGTACGAAACCTACGAAACGCGGGAGCACCTTATCATAATTTTGTACAGACTCTGATATCTTACATCTCATGTATCCATAACGGATTGTATCATTATACTTGGCCGGTTCCGAGCTATTTATCCAGTCAAGCCAACGAGTTTGCGCAAACAGGCGCCCACGCACACTTCGCGAACTACGGCTTCAGAAAACTTTCGGCTGCTGATTGAGGACCGAACTCATGAACATCTCGCACTCAGTGCCTGCCACTGTGCAGAGCCTTTCGTTCTCTTTTTTATCTGCCGAAGACCTACGTCGCATATCCGTGAAACAAATCGTTAATCCAATTCTGCTCGACGACCTCAACCGACCCAACGCAGGAGGCTTGTACGATCCCGCTCTCGGTCCAACTGAGAAACACGACTTGTGAGCCGGTCTACTGCTTCATTTCAACCTGAATGTCTCATAGACCTTATTAGATGCGCGACATGTGGACTTAACTACTTCACTTGCCCTGGACATTTCGGGCACATCGAATTGCCTTCGCCTGTATATCACCCGCTCTTTATGAAACAAGCCTACAATTTGCTTCGGAGTACTTGTATGTACTGTCATCATTTCAAAGTTGGTCGGAAAATAGTGCGTACGCAATGCTTTCATGGGGACTACACATCCACTGACCAAACTTAGGTTGTAAAATATCTCGCAAAACTGCGACTCCTGGAACGAGGTCTATTAGGCGAATCTCAGTCTCTGGATGATTTACAGATGAAGGCGGGTCAGAAAGAGGGCGAGGATGCAGAGGAGACATTCGAAAATTTCGAAAAAAGGGTCAATCTCTATGTCATGGTTCACTTGATGCGCGCAGCGGAGCGAGGCCGCGACAACTACAAGGACACGGTGGTGTATAAGGCTCGTAAAGACCTTATGGATCAGTTCTTCAAGGACGTGAACACCAAGAAGTGTAGAAATTGTGGCGCGTGAGTGAAGTCTTTTACTTTCCTTCATTATTGTCTGAACGCGATACCCACAGACATGGGTATACTTTCCGTAAAGAAGGACACACCAAAATCATCGAATATGATTTGAGTGACAAAAACAAAGCTCAAAATGAGGGAGCTGGGTTTAGGCGACGGAACGTTCTCCATGTCCAAGCTGAAGGTATGAATGACTGTATCTATGCGACTGAGGTGTGATTGATTGATTCGAATAGACGACGAAGACGTTGAAATGTCCTATGGTGATATGCACAAGACTGCTGAAGGAGACAACCTGCCTCGAGCGTCGAACGGCAAGGTGAAATCGTCGCGGGGCCGAAACGAGAGAGTAGTGGTCCCAGAGGAAGTTCGTGCACATCTACGGATTCTCTTCCAAAAAGAGAGTGATATCTGCAGCATACTTTTTGGACGACACGGCAGAGTCATCACTCGGAATGGCGAATCATGGAAGGACGTCTCTGCCGACATATTCTTCATGGAAGTTCTGCCAGTCTCCCCTACTCGGTTTCGCCCCCCTGCCAAACTCGGCGAAACGATGTTCGAGCATCCTCAAAATGAGCTTCTCAATAAAGTGCTGAACACAAGCTATCGTGTTCGAGATATCAACATGGAGCTCAAGGGAGGCGCATCCAAAGACGCTCGAGATGCCACTTGGAGTGTCGACCATACGAAACTCTTGAGCTCTCTTATGGATGCCATCATCCAGATTCAAATTGATGTCAATAGTTTCATTGACAGTGGGAAGAATCCGGCCCCGGTTCGACAAGGGATGTTACCGCCATCAGGAGTCAAACAAGTTTTGGAGAAAAAGGAGGGCTTGTTCCGAAAGAATATGATGGTAATTGAAGTCAGTTGACTATCTGAACTCCCAATGCTCATTGTCATATCAGGGGAAGCGCGTAAATTACGCTGCACGTTCGGTCATCTCGCCTGATGTCAATATCGAGCCTTCCGAAATTGGGATTCCTCCAGTCTTTGCAAGGAAATTAACCTTTCCCGAACCAGTGACTCCCCATAATGTTCAGTATCTGCGACAACTGGTTATCAACGGTGATGCATATCCGGGTGCTAGCATGGTAGAATCTGAAGATGGCTCGCAACAGTTTTTGGTGTGTGCTGTCCAGGCCATATGGATGTTCCATTTGACATAGATTTCAGGATAAGTTGTCAGCCGAGCAACGGGTTGGTATAGCCAATCAGCTGCTCACCCCTCAAGACGGAAGAACAGCTGAGCGACTTCAGCAAGGACCTTCCACGAAAACCAAGACTCTGAATAAAAAAGTGTATCGTCATTTGATGGATGGCGACGTACTCATCCTCAATCGTCAACCAACTTTACACAAACCTAGTATGATGGCTCACAAGGCCAGAGTGCTTAGAGGCGAAAAGACGATTAGAATGCACTATGCTAACTGGTAAGTTTGTCCCAATGTTGGTCATCCGCCTCTGAATTCAGCAATCCCAGTAATTCCTACAATGGTGAGCCCATCATAATTTCTATTCTGTGATAATGCTGAGCCCTTGGAAGCCGATTTTGATGGCGATGGTACGTCCGTGCAACTCTCTTGCATCCAAACTACGCTAAGATTCTGACAGAGATGAACATCCATTTCCCTCGTAGGTCAGAACTACGAGCTCAGTGACCATGCTGATATCTGATCCAGAGAACCATGTTGCTCGTGCCGAGGCGGAGTTGATCGCCAATACGAACAACCAGTACCTAGTCCCCACTTCTGGAAAACCGTTGCGCGGCCTCATCCAGGATCACGTCGTAGCAGGGGTCTGGATGACGAACAAGAATACGTTCTTTTCACGAGAACAGTATTTCCAGCTACTATACGGAGCCATTCGACCCGAGGACGTCCAGACTGATGGGCTTAGTTCACGGCTGAAAACCCTGCCCCCTGCTATCTGGAAGCCACGTCCTCTGTGGACCGGGAAGCAAATTGTACGTTATTTTGAAGCTTTGTGGAATTCGAAAACTTAAAACCTACAGATTTCCACCATTTTATTGAATCTCACGCCGAGCGACGCCCGTGGTCTGAATCTGACTTCCAAAGCCAAAGTCCCTGGGGATCTTTGGGGATCTGATTCTTTAGAAGGCTCCGTCGTCTTCGTCGACGGGGAGCTGATGTGTGGCATTCTTGATAAAGCTCAATTCGGCGCGACTGAATTTGGGCTCGTTCATTCCGTGTATGAGCTTTACGGCGCCGATAACGCCGGCCTCCTCCTCGGCATGCTCAGCCGGCTTTTTACCAAATTTCTCCAAACACGGGCCTTTACCTGTAGGATGGACGATCTGACATTGACCGCCGCAGGCAATAAACGACGTGTGGAGATTATGGCGGATAATCAAAACCTGGCCTCGGTGGCGGCACACGAAAACTTTCCAGCTCTCGAATCTATCGAAGAAGCCGAACGTCCAGCCGCCCTTGAACGGTTTCTCAGGGAGATACTTCGAGACGAGAACAAAATGGCGGGACTCGATATGGTCGTGAAGACGAAGCTTCGAGGCCTCACCAAATCCATCGCTGATAATACGCTCCCTAAAGGATTGTTGCGTAAGTTTCCTGACAACAACATGCAGACCATGACGATATCCGGGGCCAAGGGCAGTGCTGTCAACGTTCAACAGATCTCGTGTGCTCTCGGTCAACAGGAACTTGAGGGACGTCGAGTTCCTGTGATGGTCAGTGGGAAGACGCTGCCATCCTTCCAACCTTTCGAGACCTCCGCGATCGCTGGTGGATACATTGCCAGTCGTTTCTTGACTGGTGTTCGGCCTCAGGAATTCTATTTTCATTGTATGGCCGGTCGCGAAGGTCTGATTGACACTGCGGTAAAAACGAGTCGTTCCGGCTATCTCCAGCGATGCCTGATCAAGCATCTGGAGGGACTCCGTGCTCAGTACGACAATACGGTCAGAGGACACGATGGTTCTATTTACCAATTCTTCTACGGAGGAGATGGCCTTGACGTCACCAAGCAAAAGCACTTGCTTCAGTTTGAATTTTCTGCCCGGAACGACACATCTATCCACAATAAGACAAAACCTTATGCCCTCCATGGATTGGTTGATGATGACCAGGCTGCATCTCATATGCGGAAGACATTAAAGCGCATTGCAAAAGAGAAGAAAACCATCCCAGCTCCCGCTATGTCTATCTACAATCCTAGCAGATTCTTCGGCAGTACTTCCGAAAAATTCGCGGACGCCCTCGACAAGTATATCCGCTCAAATCCTCACGGAATTCTTAAATCTAAATCTGACAACGAATCGCAAATTCGACGACGGCATCCTCTCTTACAGGCGTCCCGCTTCCGTGTCTTGATGAACGCCCTATATATGAAGTGTCTTGTGGATCCCGGAGAAGCCGTGGGCCTGTTGGCTTCCCAGGGGTTCGTCTACTCTTTAGTGGAGAGCAACTATAGTCTTAGCTAATTTCTTTTCAGAGTCGGAGAACCATCCACGCAGATGACTTTAAACACATTCCACTTTGCGGGTAAGCAAGCATGTACCTCGATGATCACTCGCTCACGGGTATTGCAGGACACGGAGCTGCTAATGTCACTCTTGGTATTCCTCGACTGCGTGAAATCGTCATGACTGCCTCTAAAACCCCCCAGACGCCGACAATGACCATCCCTGCACGTCGCGATCAAGCGATTCAGGAGCTTGAAGCATTCTGCAAAACTGCCAGTCGACTCACTCTGGGCCAGTTAGTGAACAACATCAGAGTTGTAGAGTCTCTCGAAGATGCGGCAGAAGAGCTCCGGCGGAAACGATACGTGGTAACGATCAACTTATTCCCCGTCAAGGAGTACACCGAGGAGTACAACATCACGCCTTCCCGAGTTCGGCAAGCTCTGGAGACCTTATTTGCACGGAATCTCAAGATCCAGCTTACGGATGAGCTCAAAAAGCTCGATGCAGATTTCAAGGTTCAGAAAGAGGGATTAGGAAAGGGAAAGGCTATCAGAAACTTTGGCGATGACGCTGTCGACGGCGACGACGGCCCCGTGCCCAGTGGACGAGACGATGCTTCCGATGCGGGTGACGGCGATGCTGACGAAAGCAAGCGTCAACGTCAGAAAAAGGAGATGGCTTCATATGCGGACGACGAACCTGATGAAACCGCCGCATACGATGATGCTGGCATCGAGGCCGCGTTCGCAGATGAGGAAAGCACGCATGAGGAAGAGGATGGCGAAGCAGACCCTACAGCGGCCGAACCACCCAATGACGCCGAAAACGACTTCTTCAAAACGCTGCCCTCTGCAACTGATTTCTCGTTCACCAATGACCGATGTAAATTTCAGCTTGAGGTAAGAGATAGTCCAGAAACAAGATGGATGACTGCAATGCTGAGCCTAAACGTAGTTCGGATCCAACTTCCCCAAAGTCCTTTTGGTTGGAATCCTGGAGCGAGTCTGTGCTCAGACAGTGGTCAGGGAAATACCCGGAATCACAGACTGTTTCATTCTTAAGGGCGAAACTGAAAAGAAGCAAGCGACTCCTCGTGTAAGTGAAGCCAACCAAAGCACGAAAACATTGCAAACTCATTGTCGAACAGGTCATGACGAATGGTTCCAATTTCAGAGGTCTTTGGCGGACTGGTGGAGACCTCTTGCAGTTGGATGAGCTGTACTCAAATGACATTTACGCCGTTCTCAAAACGTATGGAGTAGAGATGGCTCGAGCGACGATAGTCCAAGAGATCTCCAACGTTTTCTCTGCGTATAAGATTGAAGTCGATCCACGACATCTGGAGCTCATCGCAGACTACATGGTGCGCATCATTCATGGACGATCATAGTGCATGAACTCACTTACCGCACCAGACTTTCGATGGTGGTTATTCTCCATTTAATCGACGAGGGATTGATGCAAATAGCTCCCCACTCCTCCAAGCGTCTTTCGAAACGACTGTTGAATTTCTCTCCGAAGCCACCCTCATGGGCGACTTCGACGACATCAAGTCACCCTCGGCGACTCTCGTAGTCGGAAAACCCTCAAGAGTGGGGACTGGTGCTTTTGACATCGTGACATCTGTAGAACCTTGAGATGTCTTTCTTCGCTGCCTTTGATCCTCCACTTGCCGTTTCCATATCTGGCTCACCCAGCCCCGTCGTACGCTGGTGAAATCTCGAGAAGAACCTTCAATGGGGAATGGCTTGTATATATAATTAAGTATTAATCCGTAGTAGTATATTAGACAACATAATTAGCATATATGTTCGCTCCTTCAAGTGTTCATGAGATGAATTCGAGGCAATTTCGGATCGGATGTGGATGAACGAAGACTCAGAGACTCGGACCACCTCCTTCATTTTCGCAAATATCTTATCAAAAGATCCTCACACAAGTCGTTCACGACACATTTGTCAACTGTTTGATATCCTTCACTTATGTATCCAACGCGGTGACCTCCATCGCGCTCGTCGAGCATGGAAAATTTTGGCTCAATGCAAAGAGGTGAAATGGGAACAGCTTTGGCAACTCGGACTTCATCTGGTATCTGAAGACGACGCTCACATCAGCGGTGAAGAAAATCGTCTTGCGTTCCTAAAGGAAGTGCGATCTCGCAATGGAGAAGACGTGAGCCCTGGTTTCAGTCTAGTGAGAACTTTCGCTCAGGGACGAACAACGACAGGTCGAAGCCATCCTTCGTGAAGTGCTTTTTCAATTGATCAAACTGAAGAAATCAAAAGACGCTTTAGGAGAACTTGAATTGTCAGTCTGCTATATCCTATTGGGACTCGTGCTGATTGACTCTAGGTTCCTGCCCTCTTCGCCTTTTCAGGAGAATGCAGTCATGCATATCTATGCCAGTGTCCTCAGTCTAGCCAACTCCCAGCAGAGCAATGGATCATTTTCCGGTATAGCGATGTCAGGTACTGGGTCCAATAATGCCACACAGAAAGCTGCAATGCTGACGTTCTATCTGTTAGATGAGAAACTGGTCCAGGACGCCAAAGGACATGCGGGTCGCGCCCTCGCCGTGGATGAAGAAAATGTGGCCGCCTCTTTGATCGTCCAGTTAATACAAAGGCTCTGGGGCGAGGACTAGTAACAAAGGATTGTAACAGATCTACATTGGCATTGCCGACATAACGAGGTTACGAAACTGATGTATAGTACTGTATGAGCATAGCGATTCCATAAATGTGCGTGGAATATTAATACATGACAAATTGCAAAACAAGAAGTGCTCCATTGCGAGAGAAATATATCGACGTGATATATGTGATGCCATTAGATGCGTCCTGAGAATAGGTGGGTCGCGACCGACGCCTCTTCGTCAGCCTCTATCTGTGGCTTCGGCTTGCGTCGTAGCGGTGACGCTGGGAAGCGAGGGGTCGAAAAGAATGAAGAGTCGTCCTCCTTGGATTCTGCAATTGACGGCCACCCTGGGACAAATCGGCTGTCCGATGCCCCTTTCAGCGTGCTGCCAAAAACGTGTTTCTTGGGCCTCCGGACGGGGCGCAGATTCTCCTTGGAGACGTCGTTATCGACATCGCTGGCCTCGTTGTCTGTGGGAGGGTATAGTGTAGGGGGTAGTGTGGGTTGATAGTGGACGTCAAATCCGGGATAATGCTGTGTGTAGCTGGCGGGCTGGGAGGCCAATGAAGCCAATCGTTTGCTGAAATACTCGACGTCACGATCGAGGTCATCCAGCATGGGCTCTTTCGAGGGGGCATTATGCTTTATTTCGGGAGAAGGGGCGAGTTTATGCCGCGAGGGTTGTGAAGTGGTTTTCCCTTCTTTAAGCTCGAGTGTGGATTTGAACGGAGTTGTGATTTTGGAAGCCTTTGGCGTGCCAAAGTCCAGCTTACGAGCGGGACTCTTTGTGGCAGTGGGTGATTCCAAAATGAGGCGTTTTCTGGGGCTGAGCAAGTGCGCGCCTGGACTGACGGGACGCTTCAGGGAAGGAGGGGGAGCGGGGAGAGTGTATAACTCTAATGGGAGCTCGTGTAGCGGACGACGACCTCGGGCGGACATGAATAGAAATGCGCGTTTAACTGAACGGGAGGTGATTGGGATGACGGGAATGAACAAGGGTAGTGCGTGACGGATAACGTGACGTCACGCGTTTGGGAGTTGACTTTATCGGCAAAGCGCGGAAGACGTGGCATTTCATGCTCTACAGACGATGATCTTCAGGACGCTCTGCTTGCTTGCTCTTCTTCAATCGGGCTTCACGCTGGTCGCAGCTCAGTTCAATTTCTTCGACCAAGTGTTTCAGCAGCAACAAGCCCAGCAGCGGGCCTCTGGTGCTTCCGGCTGGGCTGCCCAAGCAGATGCTGGTATGCAATTCGAAAGGAGAGCTTGGAATCGCCTGGCTAAATAATATCTTGCAGTGCCATGTTCACAATATCTGTGTCCCGACACTCTGAATTGCGTAGAAGCGCCAGCCGACTGTCCCTGTCCTCATGTTCAGGATATCAAATGCCTGGTTCCTGATTTAGTCGAATCAGGCTCTGCGACGGTCGTTTGTGTCACTGGAGACGAGGGGTGCGCTCGGATAGAGAAACTGGCGAGTAAAGGCTCCTGGTGACGTTGCGGATAGGAGTCGAGAGTTATGACGAGGCTGGCAGCCTACTGCCCTACAGACATCTGAGGCTGGAGTCCGTCGAGTGGGGTTCATTTGCCTCTTGCATTTGCTATCGCTTGTAATTTTTTGAATAATACTTGAACGAGTGCAGAGTACAGTTCGTCCTTTACGATATGATTCAAGTGAAAGTCAGCCGCGGACGGAGATAAGTAGAGCCTTGAGCGTGGGAAATTTGTTGGTCCATCTTCAATCATGGCCCTCGCGAGACCTGGCGGGGTAAGTTCTGTTCATTGCAAGCCTTTCATGCATACTCATCTTCACTAGTCCAAATTACCTCCTGGAGCCAACCGTATTCTCTTTGTTAAGAATCTCAATTACCAGATCACTGGCGAAGATTTGTACGATTTATTTGGTCGATATGGTCAGCTGCGGCAAGTCAGGATAGGCAATGAGCAGAAGACCAAAGGGACGGCCTACGTCGTCTTTGAGGACGTGATGGATGTGCGTCTCTGATGTTCTCTCTATCACCGCTCTCCAACTTACACCAATTTTCCTTCACCTAGGCAAAAAACGCACTGGATCACTTGAATGGTTTCCATTTGCAGGAACGATACATAGTCGGTGCGTAATTCACCGTATCACGCAGGCTCCCTCATCTCTGACTTCAAAGATCAGTCTTATACCACATGCCAGCTCGACAAGACGCTGCCGCTGCGAAAGCTGATCTCGCTCGTCGTGAGGAAGATCTGGCGATGCTGAAGAAGAAACACAATATAGGAGACGATGCGTAAGACGCCCATCCATCATGTATCATGTACCCATTATAATTATTCATCATACAACTGCTAATATCCTAATCTGACATTAAATAAGATGATTATACAACGAGCAACATCTTTACGATCCGCCCAGAAAACCCCTTGCTGATGAAGGGAAGCTTGTAGTGAGACCCTCGCCTAAACGAAGGTTCTCTAGATTCTCCATCCAAGCACCCAATCTCGTGGTGACGAATCCTCCTTTCTCCATGACGGAATTCTCATCGCCATCGAAGGCCTTGGAGAATTGACTCCAGTCACTTCTTTGCTGCAAATAGGGTCGTAGAAGATCAGCATCAATGCGAGCTAAATAATTTTCATTGATGTAGGTCTTGAGCGCTTCAGGAGGTAGAAGAAAGACGTTTCCGAGTTGCCTGATAAATTCGAATCGTTCGGAAAGTGAAGGGATCTGGAAAGATGATATGGTGTCCTGATACGACTTGAGATCCCTGGCCAACAGTCAACGAAATCATATGCCAGTATGAGAAATGAACATACTTGGCAAGCATCAACCCCCCGGTTGCGCTAACAGGGAACTTCTTGAGATGTTCCAGCAGAAGCCTGAACGGGATATAAACATCTCGACGGTATGCTTTGAAAGAGCGCTTACGTATTGAATGCAACGCCTATCTCAGAGAGAAGTACCTCGAGATTCTTTCCACTAAGATTTTGTTCCGCCGCCTCCAGCACACGTTCCAGAATTTCGCAGCATTGAGTGCAGGGCTCAGTGTTCAGTCGTGCAAATGATATGTCATCATTGCGAGGTTTGAAGTCACTCTTCTGTTGCATCTTCAGCTTCTCTGAGAGATTGAGAACAACAGCTAGACGACGATCATTAACTCAAATCAGACCTAGAACCCGTGACGAGGCTCACCATCCACTATCTTCTGCAGCAGAGAATTCACGGCCCCTTCGATTCGACTGAGAGTTTGGTTGTTGAATATAACCATCTCCCGTCTCACTGTCATTGTTGAGTTTGCAAGAGGTAGAAGTGCTATGGATAAATATTGTTGCCACAAGTGACAGATGATGTCGATCTGTTTGATCACGGCGAGACTAGACAGATCGAGAGCTTCAATCTTGGCTCCCTCCAGACGTCCTAATGCGCTATCTGACCATTAGCCTTGACCAGTCGTGTAGCGGAGAATTGCATACGTTTCGATTGCTAACTCGATGTATGCCGGGCCCAAAGTCTCTGCCAAAACGCGCATCAATGCAAAGGCATGTTTAGCCCTAAGAGTCTTGATGAGCAGACGCCGGAACGAAGGGAAGTATGACTTACACGTCATTAGGGTGGGCCAATTCGACACAACGGCCAATGGCTTCAGCATGCCACTTCAGCATCCTTTCTGTGACGTCCACACTGAGTTGTCCATCCGCCTCCTTCGGTGGCTCTTCCTTTGCCTTCTCAATAGTACTCGTTGACTTTCCAGCTACCCGAAGGAAAGCAGTAGCCGCCATAGCGGCAGTCCTCGAGGTCCCCGTTGATGACATTTCAGTAGCTTTGGTTGTCGCAGATTTGGTCAGTTCATCATAAAGGTTTAAACCATAAGAGCGAAGACCCGAAGTTTTCGCCTTTTGAGTGGATGACTGTAGAGCGGTAAACCCAGGCGACCTTCAATGTTCAAACGACAGTCTCACGTGATAATTAGTGAAGCGGGCTAAATAGCTTGAGTATAGCTCCCCCAGATTCTTAGTTTCACGTTCCAGGTAGCGTTGGCTCTCAGTATATGTCGAGAATAATTCTTCCAGAGCGGTGTCGAGCATGGCACCGATAGGGACCACGACAGTTCCTGAAGACATGGAAACTTTTGTCGGGCTGCTGGGATCTAATGATGATTGTCGCGAAGTGGCAATGGGTAACTCGTAGGCCTTTAGGTCGTCTACGAGTGCCGCTATTTGTATATGAGATACCTGTAGGATTCGGAGAAAGGCAAGCGTTGATAGGGAAGATGCTTTGTTCAATAACATTTCAAGATATTGTTGTATCTGGGGACACATTAGGAATTATGATTGGACCTAATGAGAACTGAGGAAGCTTACCGACTGAGCGAATACACGTTGCAGAAAAACCTGCATGACAACAGGAGGATTGGGGAAGACAGCCTGGACAATTTGGATCTCCTGGTCGAACGTAGAACGTATCTCTCCCAGCAGATCAGAGAGTCCGCTCTCGTTGGGTGGCAGGCTTGCGTCAGGATCTGGCAGTGTATCCCATCTGATATCTTGAGCGCGTATTAAACCCCACAAAAACGAAGACGTACAATGGACTCGATTCCACGGAATCAATCTCCTGTACTCGGTTCTTCGAGATGAAGAAGTCATGCTGATTCACATACATTTGGACGCATGATGAGCCGCCATTGAATTCCAAGAGAGTGAGCGCGCAGTGCTGCAGAAGTCTCAGTGTGGACCTAGGATGCAGGAGATTGCGGACACACATGCATCACTTTTGGATCACCTTTCCGGTAACATCGGTCAAAGAGGGTGAGCATACTCTTCTCGAACGTTTCACAGTATTTCTCGATGTTTTCTCTTGTCTGCGTTGTCACGTCAAGGATGCCATCGAGCACGAGGGTGAAATAGATCTGACCTGTTCTGCGGAAGGAATGTCGACTTCTTTGGCAAGGATCATGAGCCTTCGCAGGATTACTGCCGCCTTGTGTCGTCCATCACGCCCCCCTTCCTTTCGAAGAGCATCGATCTTGGAAGTGTCGTCGCGGGCAAAAGCGAAATAGTAGTCGATCAGATCATAAGCAGCTTGAGCCCGTTGTCTCGATATGTGGACAGATTCGAGCTGTTCCCCTGTGGCAATTTATATCCCGTTATGTCAAGAGACAGACTTTAACTCACCGATCCGAATGGCTGTCTTTCCCACCTGAGATATTCGACTCTCCATGCTATTGAATGATTTCCCAACGGCCTGACGAGAGCTCAAGAAAGATAATAAGCATGTGACATGAGCTCACATCAAATCCACCATCTAGATCCCTCATTTTTTTGGAATATTCCCTCTCAGCAACTCGAACAGCCTGATCCAGTTGTTCTGTTCGTTGCTGGACATCCTTTCGAAGGGCAAGTAAACGATCAACTGCTCCCTCAAACGTTCTGATGAACGGTTTCGGATCGAAGGCTAAATACGGATGCGCCTGTGAGAGCTGCCGTAGCGCCAGCAAGAAAAGCTCGTACGTCCAGGTTCTCTTTCGGAATTGGCGATGAGTTGCTCAGAGAGCGAATTCACGAAGTCTTTCACGGCAAATTTCTCCTGATTGTAAATTGAGTTTCAGGATAGCGAACGCATTGATGACATACATTGAATGAACTCGGTTCCAGGTGTTCTTTGATCGAGTCGTCAAGGTCAAACAAGCCAGCGGGAGCATGGCTCATTGCAGTGAGACGCGGGTCGGGAGCTGGTGGGCGCCTAAATGCCCCTTCTCGAGACTTTTTTATTGTGGCATTTGGCCACCGACGACAATGCCCTCGTCTCACTGCCTTACATTTATCAGGTCCTGAGCCCTAAGGACTTCACTCCATCTTCACATCTTGGAAAATGGAACGCTCGTTTGAACACGCTTTTGCACTCTCAAGACCCAGGTGCACGCTGGGTTGGCTTATGTCTTGCATACAAAACCTGCCGTTGTAGCAAGGCCATCATGAAGGACTCTGCTCACTCATGGGTCTCTGTTGCTTTGCCCTTGTTATCGGTTAGTCTTTCGGGGCCTGGCCTTGATACACTGGCTCAACAATGTTACAGAGAAATGAACCTCCTCCAACACTCAAGGCAGCTATTCGTCTGCTGGGCTACGTTTTCCAACGCACAACCGATTTCCCAGAGTTTCAGAGGCAGACCGTCATCCCTAATCTGCCGAAATATAGTTTGGCACTGATAGGGATAGTTCAGAAGTCCTCGTCTCTGGACTTGAAGGTGAGTATCCATACAAGACAAAGCCTGCACGTCTCTTATATTATGTCTTGAGACAACTGCCTGTTCGGCCTTAAAAAGGATCGTTGTTACCTTTCCGTCCCAACATCGTGCTTTATTGTCACAAATCAATGCCACCTCAGATCTGTGCTTAAGTCAGGAAGCATCACCAGATCTGTTGGTAGACAAATCCATCGACCTGGTGTCAAGTCTTCACCTCGTTGCGGGGAAGGTTGGGGCCGGAGCAGCTTGGAGGTCGAGGGTCGATCGTGTCTTACAAGAGGCATCAGACTGCCTTCTATCTATCCGGAGCACATACAGTGATCCTAACTCACAAAATTTATCTCGAACGAATGGCACCGCTCACGACCCCCGAGCAGCATCAGGCCCGTCAATGACCGGGACTGCGACGCACTTTAAGAAACTTCATCGCTCCGTTGACATCCTTCTTTCGCTGCTGAAAGCTTACAGCCCTCGTCAACTCGAGCTTCCCTTAGCGGAACTCGTCAATTTAGGTCTTCGCATGATGCGGTGCAAAATTGACGAAAACGTTAGTTCCATCCCTGCATCTCCGTCGTCAATAATGCTCAATGATCCCAACTAGAATCAGGGCGTTGTAGACGACAATCTACGAGCTATGGAGAATGCCGTCACTCCCGACATATGGGCATTAGGCTGTCAACTTCTGGTCAGCCTGTCGAACTGGTGTGTCCTTATCTTCGCACCAAAGTGCTGTGCCTTATTCCACCCAAGCGTCCACCAGCGTTTAGTGCCTTATGTGGTTGCGATCAATCATATCATCCTTCAGCGACTTGAAGAAAAACGGCCACAAACGTGCGTTCTTTTTCGATTTTAAACTGTTTGATCTCATTCCTTTGAAGACGGTCTCACGCACTGCCTTTCCTCAAGCTTTTCGTTGAAGTAGCTTCGTGTACACCTGTGCATCATGACGATGTCCATTCAAATCGTATTGCTCAGCTCATCATCCCAAATCTCACAAATCTGTTGTCCAAGAAAGTGGAAGCAGAACCGTCTGGAGACCCTAAACGGTCCAAGGGCCAGAAGCGCTCGAGGGGTAATGAAGGCGACGAGCAGTTCAAATTGATCAAGCGCGTCGTATGCGACTCAAAGGATGACGGCGACTTAGTGAAGTCATCTCTAGATGGTACGTATCATTCCGTTTGATTGCGGAAAAGCTGCCGACATCCTGAACTCTTGCAGCTCTCCATCTGCTGGTGCATCGCACGTCGCTACAGCCATCAGTGCGCAGCCTGATCGTAAAATTAATGTTGAGCCTACGCCTTAGCTTGCCTCAAATGCCACCCTCTTCTATATCCGCTGTGTCCCTTGCACTCCACGCAGAACTGTCAATCAAAATCAGACAGATATGTCTCGACATCCTGACAGATCCTTTCGGCTTAGGAGAGCAAGCGTTTGGGCTCATTTTTGCTGCAGAAAGCAGGGCTAGCGAGTCGGGTTTGGTATGGTCAAGTCCCAGCGAGACTGTAGAAAAGTTGACTGACTTAATACGGCCAGATTCTTGATTCAAGTTCTATTCTTCACCCCCGCTTGCCCCCTTTGGTGAAATCGCATCTGTCGCATTCGTCGGTGATTCTCTTCAGCTCTGAAGAATCTCCAGAAGACATCTCTTTACGACAATCTTCGGGAATCGCGCAGGCGAACAGTTTGCCGGACCCTTCGAAACAGGCTGCTCCCAGCTCGGTTGCTTTACAAGCAAGTGCTGGGCATTTGGCCGATCAGATCGCCGCCCCTGTGGTCCCCCCCTCTTTCCCAACATCAACATCACAATACACGGATAGACTGTCGCAGTCTGTTGGTGTGGACGACACTATTATGACAGATGTCCCTGTTTTCAAGGAGGCACCGGGCGTCGCTCAGGAAATAAATCTGCCATCGCAAGAATCCCAGGAGCTTCAACCGACATCTCAGATACCTACAGACACAAATGTGACGGCGGTCCCGCCCAGGTCCAAACCAACCGTTCAACCCGCCCCTTACTCTCGGCCGTCCGCAGCCGCCTTGGTACCGAGTGACGACGACGACGATGACGAACCCCTTCCCGAGATCAACATGGATTCTTCTTCTGAAGAGGAATGATGTTGAGTCAAAATAATATTCAGATTATATGCCCTGGAAGACTGGAGCTCTCTTCTCTTTGAAGGCCTTTAGCGCCTCTACGCGATCTTGTGAAGCTAAAAGAGGCTGATAGCATTGGCGTTCCAAATCCAGTCCTGTTTTCTCATGAGCATTATTTAGAAACATCATCGTGGTTCTCCGACCTTCTTCGAGAGTTTTGTCAACTGCCTGCGAGATGGCCGCTTTTGCAGCACTTATAGCCAAAGGTGCTAAAAATGCTTGAGCCATGCGAGCAATTGTTTAAACCAGTATGCCTACCACTTGGTAAAATTTCTTGTGCTAAAGCCAGGGACCTGGCCAATGCT
This sequence comes from Sistotremastrum niveocremeum HHB9708, assembly GCA_001630475.1. Taxonomy (NCBI): domain Eukaryota; kingdom Fungi; phylum Basidiomycota; class Agaricomycetes; order Sistotremastrales; family Sistotremastraceae; genus Sertulicium; species Sertulicium niveocremeum. Next base: position 873,879 of record KV419396.1, read on the forward strand.
GTACTCTCGCTGTCGGAAACATAGTTCACAAGGCCTATCATAATCTGAGCAAGATGCAATATAGGTCCGTTAAGAGCCTAACCCCAGGCAGCAGCTTCACTCCCCGATAGCAAACGTCCGGTGTAGATGAGATCCTTAGCTTTCGATTTGCCAAGCAATCTCGACGCTCGTTGTGTACCTCCTGCCGCTGGAATTATACCCAGACGGGTTTCGGGGAATCCAATCTTTTGAACATGCATCCCTATCCAGAGGCACATCTTGAAGACAGGTTAGGGAGGAAGAGAAAGCATAGTACCTGCGATGCGGAAGTCACAAGCAAGTGCAAGCTCCAAGCCTCCTCCGAGCGCAGCGCCATCGATTGCTGCAATGGTGGGGATAGGCAAGTTCTCCAACCGGTGCAACGCAGAGCGCAAGTCGGACAGAAACTGGGAAACCTGGCTCTCAGACATTGTCCGCCGTTCAATCAAATCAGCCCCTGCACAGAAAGCCGCAGGAGATGTTGAACGAATAACAAGCACTCGAGCACTGTGCAGACTTCAAATACGGGTTGAAAGCGTAAGAAGAATATATACTCTTTTCGGGAGTAAATGCTTTCAAGGCATAGGCGGAATTCCTGCAACGTCGATAAATATTGTCTCGGTCATTGATACAGATTTTACCTTCAGCAGCCGCAAAGAGATGGCATTCCTGCTCACGGGGCGATTAAGACACAGAGAGACGACACCAGGAACACCAGCGGATTCGAGAAAGGCATCGTTGTGTTTGGCATCGGAGTTCAGGTTCTCAAGCGTGTTGATGCCTCGCGACGGGAATATTCTGGTGCAACATTTACTGCTTTTGACCACACGAAAGGCCGGAAGGGAGGCTTTGGAAGCGATGAGGATCATAACCTCAGTGCAAGCTTGTTCTCGTATAACAGCTAAGACTGGTCGATGATCCGATAGGGCCGAGCTCGGCGCTCAAGGCCGGCGCTAACATATGCATGTCATCAGGCTCAAGTTTAAGCTATACAGCCAACAGAATTCGCCTAGTGAATTGGTGTACGTGACAGATGTATAACCTAGAGTGCTCGACAATGTAATCTACGTAAGCTTTCATTATTTCAGCACACAGTAAGCATGGTATGATACCAAGCGATTGAAGGCCTATAAATGTGAGAAAATCTAACAGTTCCGTGATCATTCTGACAGGCTCTCCAACATTCTCAAGTTCCAATGACTTGTCTGAACGGTAGGCCGAGGGTGTTTATCCTGTGGCCGGGGTGCAACGTTGGCATTGGGACTTGATTCCGATGTCTCTGGGATCTCGCTGGGCACATTCCAGATTTCTTCCACGGCGTCTTGCATCTCCTTCTGAAAAGAGAGTACCAATGCTTCAAGATCGCGCGCTAATTCAAACCCTGTCGGTAGAGCAAGTAGATGCGGGAGTAGTTGCTGCGTTCCGTCTACATCGTGATCGACGTTATTCGGCGGTTGAATATCTTATGTTCACCAACACATACCTTGAGTTGCTCCAAAGCGAGCGCACAACTTGGTTACAGACGCGAATAGGTATTCTTCCTCCTGATAAGTACCCTTACGTCCAGCCTTTCGTTCATTTCGCTTCTTCAGTTTCTGTGATCGCCTGGATAGTGGAAATTATTGAATATATGAGGCAAAGGATGATTGCTCACTTAGAGGTCTGAGAAGACAATGAAGGCGCAACAGTGTACCTGGTAAATGCCGTGAAAGGCGTTGAGACGTCAGTCATGGCATCAACATTGTGTATATTAGCCTCTTCGCCATAGAATGCATCTAGAAAGGACAGATTAGAGGGATCGATAAACGAACGTCGCATTGCTTGCCAGGTTCAAGGTTCTTCCTCGTGCGCAGCTCTCCGACACGGGAAAGCTGCTTCTGGATCTGTTCCCGCATTTCTTCGATGTCGTCCTGGATTTCCGAGACTGTATGTTCAATCGCAGGATGCACAACCTCTTCAAGTAGCTCATTCCTGCTATGAAGCGCGCACTAGAATAGCATGAGGCAAAATGTAGATAGAATGATGCTCGCGGAGCCGAGCTGATCAAAGAAATTGACTTACGATTCGCTTGGCTTCTGAGAAGTGTCTGCCTTGGGAGAAATAGGTAACCGACAGGTCTACATCTTTCCCATAGTCAAGGATAACTTGTCCTGCGTCAGCGAACTTCTGACGTGACGCGAGATCCTCTACTTCCATGAGTCGATGGACCGGAGAAAACCACAGATTGAATTCTTACCAGCCAAACGTTTTGCTACAAGGATAATTTCCTCCGCATCCAATCGGAGTTCTGATGCCACGATGAAAGTTTCACGCCATTGTCGTGCACGTTCATGAGCGACCATAGCTTTTCGGAGTTCATTACAGCTTCTGAAAACTGAAGAAAGCATCAGTATTAAAATTGGAACAAATGTAAGGTATGCAACCTATCGCAGCCTGATCAAATTCTCTGCGATCGAATAGATGGTCTCCAAAGAGGTTTAGTACAGCCTGTAAAACGGATTATCACGCCGTTTGCTTCACCAGACTTTGGAAAGAGTACATTGTGTTTCGATTGGTCGTTTTTCCATAGCGCGAATGCCTGGGCGTATAACGAATGCTTTTCCACATATTCCAAAGCCTCTTGAAAATACATCTCGCCTGAGAAACTGTTACTTCGCTATGCGAGACTAGGATTGTCGATGGCATACCCGCAAGGCTCAGGCTGGACAAGGCTTTTGTATATCGCTTCAAGTGGTCATCAATCTTGTATCGTTGATAGAAATGCTCATGGGAACGTAGTTCCTTCAGGAAAGGAAGATATTCGCGTGGATCCTTGGAAATATAAGGATAGGTTGGGCACCGAGAAAGTAATCAGACAGACCTTCTGCGAAAATTGCGCAATCATCAGAACAAGCGAGAAGTCGTACATGCCGAGTGCGGCATCAAAAAGACGATCAGCATCAACGAGGAAAATGATGTACTTAATCGCCTCTTCGACGATCTCGGGGTATTCATCTACATCGTTTTAGGTTTTGTTATAGAGTTCTGAGAGACTGCAATGTATACCTCGAAGTCGAAGAAGGAGTAGCAGTCCAGATTCATAGTCTGGTGGGGTCTTGACAACGTGGGTGGTCAGGATAGTGTTCACGTATTTTCTTATATCTCGACTCTCCAATTCGAGACGTAACCTGTCACATATATGGGCTATTCTGTCAGCAGCTTGCGCTGAGCGCCTGCAGATTCATGTGAGATTCCTAAGGATGCCTTCCAACAATGAAGAGAGAGCGCACCCAATGCCAGACAAAAACAGATTCAGGAAGTCCGCATCATCGATTTGATCCACGAAGAGGCCGAGTTTGGACACAAAAACTTCGGGTTTGTGGTCGATAAATACATTGAGATCAATACGATGCTTCCGGGCAGCTATGAACGCTCTGCGATAAGCTTGCCTGTATCAAGGCCATGAAGTGTTAACACTCAAGAGGAGATCAGGGCTCACGATTCGATATCTTTCAGGATAGCATCCATCACAAGTGATCGAGGATTAATCGTTTCAAGATTCCCGCGAGGCATTTGGAGAACGACGCTCATGCTACTACTTGTAGCCACCACAATTCTGCTCCCACGTTCCACTCTTCTCGATTCCCATTCTGGCATCTGAACATTGGGAACGGCACGTACGAGAGGCAGCAGCTTTTGCAGAGGAACATAATATGATTGGTGGGTGACAGTTGTATAGATCAGGAAGTCGAGGATTAGGGTAAAGGAATTTACACCCGGGGCGATCGGCACGCATTCGCCGCCGGGTGTTGATGCAAACAACTTTCCAGAAGCAGCTAAGCCTATGAAAAGATCGGCGTTGCTCAACGCCGAGCTACAGAAATTTGGGAATGACGAAGTGGTTGCCAGGTTATGATTCTCGAGGTCAACTGGACTCAAAGGCATTGTTTAAAAATGTCAAGGAGCTAAGAAAGAATACGTACTGTTCGAAAGCGTCCCGTTCTGTTCCTGATAGATAGCCTGAGTACCCAAAGGTTCAAGTAGTCTTCCATTTTTGGAGTCGAGTCCGATTGTACAACGAGTTTCTGAGACGCCAAATGCGATAGATTTGATAACGTCCGTCGCCCCTTCGTTGCCCAAGAGGACGACTGTCCAAGTTTCTTCCTCGGGATTTTTCCATAAAATGCCTTGTCTGAGTCTTTCCACCTCAACGAGGCCTTCCCATAGAGGCTTGGGTGACATAACACGACTTCTCGCTCCCGAGAGGTTGATATTTAAATGCCATATCTGGACATGTCCCGATTCCCAAACTAGGCCCAATGAATCGTCGTTCGAAGAGAAGAACGTGTGGACTGGGGGCACTCGTGACACGGTGGACGTTAGCTGGAAGGAGGACATGGGTGGCGGTACATTCTGAACGCGGAAGGGCGTTAGATTCACGGAATCTAGGTTTTTAGTCAGTCAAAGGGCCCACCTATTTAATGAGGATATTACCTCCATCTACTACTAAGACACATCCACTGTCGTTGGGAGGCGCAGATCTGGCGACCACTGTGTCCCAAGAATACGTTCTCTCACATATTGCGTCTGGACCGGTAAATCAGCAATGGATGGAAGGGACAATGTTTGATTCGAACCTTTGGTACAAACAATGAGTTTCGTCGCAATTTCAGGATGCCAACAAACGTGTGTGAAATGGTCATTTGCGTCGGCTTGCGATACATCCCGACGATTTCCAAGACAAAACTCGTGCTTGAGATACCTTGAAACACAATAAGGACCTGCACAAGTTATAATTTATGTGCATACCAATGATAATTACTCGTAGTCCATAACTGCACTAGGAAAGCTGAATACGTATCTGGGTGCTCAGACGGGACATGCTTACATATGTCTGAAGTTTCGGTGCGGACCCAAATGGACAGAATCGTTGAATCAGAGTTCCATGCGAGCTCTGTAACCCGGTAACCGTAGTTCAAGCCGCTTGCTGCAGTTTTGGCGGATTGAGCCCAGCGCCCGGTCCTCATGGTAAACTCGCCGTGTCGAAGACCATTCCGCTCAAAGAACACGACATCGTGGCGACCTTCATTTCCTTTTCCTAGTCCAGGATGGGCACCAAATCTCTGACAAGCAGCAATCAAGTTTCCAGAGGGGCGCCACGACAACGACGACTCTAGTCCAGCGACACCTTCCGATGTTGATTGTAACTCTCCAAGCCTGTTGTAGACGCGTAATAATCGATGCGGTGGTGCCCCTCCTGGAGACGTAGAGGTCAAGGAGGAAACCACAAAAAATGCGCCATCCCCGCGCCATGAGATGCGTGGAAGCCCATCGTCATCGGGACTCGACCCGATGTTTTGGGGATCGGCTGCCACTTGGGCAGCAGTCTTTCCAATGGATCCGTGGAATTGAGTTTGCTTGGAACCCCAACCGACGTTGATCGGAGCATCTGTACGAAGGTGAGTACTACAAGAACTTATCAATAATCACGACAAGTTGACATACCTTCTCCAAATTCAGTTGTTGATAATGGAGACTCGGAAAGAGTATCAAACGTGGAGGACATGAGTAAAACGTTTCCATGGCCTGTGATTAAGACAAGTAGGGATTCGTCCGTAGACCAAGATGCGGCAAGTATGCCCTCTTCAACAGCACCAACTGATTCAAACGATTCCAGATGTTCATCAAGTGCAAGGGTTGCTATTTCTCCTCCTTTGAGGATCAAAGACATAGATCGCGACTCAGAGATGACTTTCAGCGACAAAATTTGCGGGGTTGTATCGTCTGGGCTCTGCAAAGGTGCAGAGAAAATACGAGGTGGATCTGCCTTGTGGATCTGCCATCAGCCTTGAGAAACTCGCAAAATATAAGACTCAACATCGTCATCTCTACACCTAACCAGTATTTCCACAAACCCGGATCCATTTGTTGACTCTGAGGCATAATACAACTGTTTCGTTTCGAGATCAAACGTTGTCGCTGTTATCACTCCCTTATGGGCTGTACGATGTTCATCATGAGACAGAAGAGAAATGTTCCTCATGTAAAAGGGAAAGTTTAGCGAACGAAATGCTTAGTCAGCACGATATTGTACAAGTGGTACGCTATGATTCAACGTCTATTGGGACAGGTGACGACAAGGCTTTCTTTGACGGGACCAGGCCGAGCACTTCCTTGCCCTCCCAGAATGTTGGCAGTTCATTGCCAGGAACAAACAAGCGTTCAACGCCGTCTTCTGTGATCACTGCCATGCGAATGACGCCTCCGGACGAACCATCTCGAGACATAGCAAGAGCCAATGCTGGCAGGACTATCAGCTCCCATGACGGTCAAGAGGGAAAATAACGCACTGTTCCTCACGAAATTGACAGTTTCATCCCTACCCCAGCCCTCCTTATATGTGGCATCACAGTAACCGTAGACGTAGGTTGATCCACTGCCACCGATTGCCCATGGTTGTCTGAACAGACCTCCACCTAAGGGTATATTATACACGGAAGGGCCGGTCTCTTTGTCCCATCCAGCAACAATAATTCCGGCAGACAACTGGTCCTTGTTCTCGTAACACAGTTTCTGGAATAATGTAGCTGCTGTATGAACAGGTGGTGGTGAACCCATTTGCTGGGCGTACATTTGCAACCAGTAATGCACAATATCTGCGACTGCCTGTTTCGAGCTAAGTAAACGCGTGCAAGGAATATTAAATTGCATACCTGGGTGTCCGCGGCAGAACCAGATCGGCAACAGTAGATACGGTCGTGGACGTAGGTCAGTTTGTCGGTGACACGATTGGCCTACATATCAAAAGTGAGTGATGAGCTCTCATGTAGTGTCGAATAAAAGGGCTATACAATGTAGCTGCCCATCGTCGTCCGACTATCTGCACCCACTACGACTCCTCCGTCGAATTGGACAGCCATAATCGAGGTCTGCAGTTCGAGTCAGATCAACGAAAGTAATAAAACCAAGAAACCAACCCCCAAGTTAACCTCGCCCTTCTTCAATTGCTCGTGGTCAATGTGGTCCATGGTATTCGAGTTCAAGCGTTTGTTGTTTGGCTGACGCGTACGAACGCGTAGCCGCCCTGACTGCTTCACTCTTGCACCATGTCATCGTCTCTCCCACAACAATATCAAGATCTTAAATCTAGCTTTGAACGCCGCCCATGCGATCTTCAAAGATGTGGTCAGTTGTTAGACTCGCTGAAGGTAATACATTTTGGGCTTGAGCTTCGAGTGTGGCTCATATTTCCACTAGCTCAGCTTGGCGGAGGCCGGTTTATTGATACCTCAAGGCCATCATGACCTTGGTGATTTGACTGTTGCACGCGACATCTTAGAAATTGGAGCCTTTTGGAGCATACGTTCACAGGACGTCCCGTCGTTTGAGAGATACTACGCTCAGCTCCAGACTTACTACAATGACTACGCGTAAGACTTCCCTTTGTACAACAATGGATGCAACCGATTAATGTGCTATCCAAGTACTGTTCTTCCCCCGTCCTCCCGACGTTCTCCGGTCATTGGACTGAACCTCATTCGCCTGTTAACCCAAAACCGTATTGCCGACTTTCACACCGAACTTGAGTCTTTGCCCCCCAAAGAACTTGTCGGCGATGATCCTTTCATCAAGCATCCCGTCAATCTTGAGAGATGGTTAATGGAGGGCAGCTACAGCAAGGTGTGGAATGCTCGGGAGGAGGCCCCGGCTGAAGAATATAAATTCTTTGTGGACAGTCTGATGGGAACTATCAGGTTTGTTTCATTGAACCGTCCATGTGCCTTTCAAACTCACCTCTTGTGATAGAAATGAAATCGCGACCTGCGAGGAGTCAGCTTATGATTCACTGCCACTGAAAGACGCAGCAACTCTTCTTTTCTTCCCCAACCGATCTGATCTTCTCAATTTCGCACAACAGGTTCGTTTCCTCATTAACTTCCATCACTCCATCTGACATTTCTATGTCAGCGTGGGTGGCAGATTGAGCTTACAGCAGAAATCATTATATTTTCACGGAGCGTTGAGGAGAAGGCGGAGATTCCTAAACGCAAGCTTATTGCTTCGAGCTTGACCTATGCACGAGAACTAGAGCAGATTGTGTAATTAGGGTGCAACTCGAGAGGCTGTGTTCCGACAAGGGCATGTTCAACCCGCGTGTATGCGTGCATCAGCTGCCTATTTCAAACTTGTGACTTGTCCTGGGCCACACCCTCGCCCATACCTCATGGCGGCGGTCCTCTTAAGATCGATTCGTTCAATGCCTCTCGCAGAACTACAACCGACCCTTTCATGTCAGACAAAACTGCATCTGGTACATTCGAAGACGCGAAAGTGGAATTGATAGGACCAAGAACGCCCGGGAGTGTGGCGAGCCATATTCCTGAAGATAAAATATCCAAGGATTTCTCCTCTGCTGGTATGCAATGCGCCCTTTGCAGCTCTTCAACTTTCATTACTAGCTTTCCTCACAGATGCAGACCTTGTTCTGAGGTCATCAGATGGAATATCCTTTTTTGTCTTCCAGAGGATACTGATAGAAGCCTCTGTCGTCTTCAGCGACATGCTTACTATTGAATTCTACAAGTCACCAGGCGGCAAGGATGTCATTCCAACCGTTGACATCACGGAGGCATCTGAAACTATCGACTCTCTGCTGCGATTTATCTATCCAATCCGCAGACCAGTCATATTTGCTCCCGATATTCCCCTCGACGAAAGTCTCACCGGACTCGTCGTGCTCCTGAAAACGGCCGATAAATACCAAATGGACGGCGTTCTGTTTGAGCTGCGAACCCTCCTAATGTCTCCACCGCTTCTCAAGGAGCATCCAGTCAGAGTATATGCAATTGCTTGCATGTACGGCTTCGACCCAGAAGCAAAAATTGCTTCACGGCATACTCTGAACGTCGACATTCTCCGCACGCCGCTCTTCCCAGAGCTCTCTCAGATAACCGCAAGGAATTACATTCGACTGATACAACTGCATCAGGCCCGCGCAACTTCTGCGCTGTCCGTGTTGTATTCCATGTCGCCATCGTGTACAGGTTGTTCCAAGGAACGAGATGGTCCACTCTGGTGGATTGAGTTCAAGGAGAGGGCCAGAGATGAGCTGAGGCAAAGACCAACTAGTGACGCCATCTTCAATGCCAGTTTTCTGGCCAGATGCGTGGTAGATTCGAAGAGCATCTGTCCGCATTGTCCTCTCAGTTATCTGAATGCAGCTACTCAGGCCCGACTTGATCATCTCAAAGAGAGAATCGATCAACTTCCAGACACAATAGATTAGATCCTTGACTGAAAACATCGTAGACACGTTAGTAACTTATTAACAGTTGTTTAGTGTATATAAGCTTACCAGCAAAAATGTATCGTGCGCATGTTGTTAGGGCGGTAGAGGACACAAGTGCAATTTTGATGCTGCTAGGAAGGTCAATGTTCTTGTTACGATCCATCTTCTAAGATACGACCTCGAACGCAGAAAAGAGTCCATGAGCGCGAGCGCTGGCATTCAAATTAAAGTGGTGCTGATGAAACTCTCCGTGCTGAATCTTACTTTTGTCCGAGATCTGATATGTTCAGCTATGTATAGGTCGGCTTTGGGATCGTCTTGAGGTAGGAGCTTGTTGTCGGGGGCTTGAGTGAGCCAGATGGTATCGTCAGTCAAAAAAGTGAATGTAGGCCCAAGTGCAGGTTTAGAACGGGAGAAACAGAAGGACGACGCTGGATTATGCGACATGGTAGGAACACTGCCGTTGGAGACCTTGGCAACGCATTAAAATCAAATTACATGTACGCTCGTGGGACGGACCAAGACTGTGAAGACAAACGTCCGAGCCAGCAGTGACAGCTGGTGCATGATGGAAGACATAACAGCATGCCCTAATATGGACGAAAGTCGTAACGTAGGATGCGGATCCGAGAATAAGGTCCTCACCATGCGAAGAGGTTGAGCTCAGATTTGGGCTAAAGAGGGTGTTGATCGAGTCAATGATGACATATCGTAATGTATCAGACGTCTGATCAGTCTGCGAGAGGATTATCGTCAATAACACGGATTTGCGCAAAGTACACATTGGCACGGCGTACGAACAGTGAGATATGTACGCAGAAGATCAAGGACACTCAACAACTCGCTTGTATCGACACTGTGAGCAATTTGAAGTCGATCCAAGGGATCCACTGGCAAAGACGAGCCTAAGGCTTCCTCTTCCTCTTTCTTGACAACCGAGGGACGTTGCAGTTTATCGTCAGAATGCAAAGATTCCAGGATATTCTCCGCGTCACTGCCGTCGAAAGTGCCTGTTGTGTCTATCCAGAGGACTGAAGATGAAGAATGTCGTGTCAAGTGATGGACCGCTAAATGCAGCAATATGGTCTAGACTTTACTATCTCAGATGTATGGCTGGATGCGGCAAGTTCTTGGACTGACACTTATGACTGAGCGCGTTGAACCAGCAAATTCAACGATGCACGGCCCTCCAAGACCTCTGAGAATATTGTCCAGACTTGGCAAGCCTGTGTAGATGCCAGAATCATGTTGTCGCGATGTTGCTTCTTTGTGCAGGTGCTCGTAGTCGCCTCGGCTCCCTGGAGCTGAAAGTGTCCGGGCAAGTTGCTTCCGGATTTTATGCGCTACTGATGGCCTAATGTACGGAGGTATAACTGGCTGAAATAAAAGAACTGAAGGGTCGTCCAGAGAGAGGTTTTCGAGCGAGACCAGCACTTCAGAGGGTAGGTCATGGAGTAGCAAGCGGAGATCCATTATCAGAAATGGTGAGCTTGGGGGGCATATATGTCCTTGCATATATCTCGCAATTACAGACATCGTAGTCGTACATGTAGATTGTCGTTCTAAGTATTATAAAATATGATAAGATAATATGTGCAATGAAATCAAATGTGTTGCGACCCTTCATGCTTCAATCTCCACCATCCTCGACAGCCCACTCTTGACGTACGGACGGTTGACGGACGGACACCGAGAGCGCATTGGCTTTCCTCGATGCATCGCCAACAAATGTGCTGCCACGACCTTGGACCTCTCGTCTCTCGACTTGATCGCCCGCGTCCGCGCTGATTCTAGGAAAATTGGATCGAGCTTGCGGGCATGCAGACGTGCGGGAGATAGTGGGTTGGTGTCGAGAGGCACGAATGGCTGAGGATTGGATGTCTGGTTCGAAAAGTCTAGGGCAGGAGTTGGGATAAGGACTGTGATTGGGGGCAGTGGGGTAGAGAGTGAATGAGTGGAAATGGAATATGAATGCTGATCTTGCAGCTTTGGCATGACTGGGAACGGCGGACGTGATGAGGACCGACGACGGCTAATGCGTGGCCCAGATGGTGAGTGGCCATCACTGCCAATGAGGCTGAATTTGTCTGCCCACTTGGACAGAATTTGTTGGACCTCGAGGGTCGTGGATGCGAGGGAATGCACCGAGGTGCGAACATGTCCTCTGGATGATCGCTGCATCGTCAACGTCTCTGTTGCGCAGGGCGATTGGACCATTGGTATTGTACGAAAGGAAAGGAGTGTAGGAGCTGGATATATGCGTTTGTGGAGCGACTCAATCAACTCTGATATCGCGCTCCTAACATGATAGCTCCTTTATATATTGACAAACCTGACGATCAATCTTATCCTGGTTTTAGAACAAAAGCGCTCTTCACATCTAAGGCTGTCGTTAAAGAATATGGTGCCTACGGGTCCAAGAAATTCAGTCTTGTTATTGTTCTGGTGCCGAGGCACAAGCGCACTCTGTATCCGAGGAGCGCTAGCGATGCGATCTAGCGTCTTGTCAACGCGTAGCATTGTCTTTCCTAATCCATCCATTCTTAAACCCCAACTTAAATTACAAGACAATAGTCAGAACGCGACGCATTGATCACGAGCATGGAATTTCTCAGGATGCACCGCTAAGCACTCAGAAACTCTTTATCGAATGCTATATGGCAACAACATCTGATACTGCCTCTATGCTGAACAATAACTACTGTGTACAGCAACCATAGCACTGAGATTCTCCATAGCGGCACAATAGGCAGAAAGCATGCGCGGCCGCAGTCCTCTCGTGGTGATGAGGGGGAGAAAGTGCTGCGAAGATTTGAATCTCGGAAGATCATTCCAAATCCTAACTTTCGGGCAGTTCGACGTTCCGAGTGCGACTGAAGGCGACTGCCTAACGAGAATGAGGACCGAGAGGCACGCGCCAAATCGCTTCACTAATTCTGCGCCTGATCCGGCAAGGTTATGAATCGGCCCGAATTGGCAAATGAAACGATGGGTTCGTCAGATGTACCAGACTGAGGTGCGGCCGAGGAAGTTATCACCGGAGTAACAGCCGCCAGTACCCGCCGCAGAAACTTATATTCTCCGTAGAATGTCATAGAGACATTATCTCGTGCGAGGCTGAAGCGGTTCAGGATCGAATATTCTGTCCAGCCCTCGTCGCGTGTCAATCGATGCGTTTGAACTTGAGAAAAATAGAACGATCACATGACACGCGATCTTGGTCACCTGATAGGAATGCTCGGAATTAAAATTCGACAAGTCGATAGCCCAAGCGATAGCCGCTGGCTCATTGTCCATCGAGGTTTATTCGGCCACGGGTAGACGGTCGACGATCAATTGCATAAGGGAAAGGCGACGCGTGGCTAATTGGTGTACCAATCTGTACCCTCTGGCGTGCACCCCTCCCACATGGCGACCCTCCATAATGCAATCGACAAAGGGGTTACGTCGGGCAAGGGGTTCACTGTAGACCAGGAGGAGAGAACGATAGCATGAGAATGTTTGACAGCCTTCGGCTTCCCTACAAACTTCTTTCAAGACTTCGACAATAAATGTTAGAAGTGGGCCGACCTTCTCGTTTTTCTGTGCTTGGAATTCTCCACAATCGCTTTCTCTCGCTTCCCAATAGGTTAAGCATTGCAGTGTGCAATCGCTCACGTTGGGTCCTTTCTGGAAACATCGGCACACAATTGTACCAGGGGATGCGTTCTTGGGCTTCGGTTGACTCCTCTATAGCATCACCGGCTTGCACGTTGATCATTTCGAGTATTGGCGTGTCGGTTTCACGGGCAGCCTCTGCTTTCACAGATGAAGTCCGGATCTCTTCCACTGCCACCGAGACCGATGCCTCTCGGATGGGAGGCAGGACCATCACCAGAGCGACACGCTCCAGGGATGATCGCATCATCTTGCTTGAACTCCGCATGTCCGCAAATTCATCACGATGAAGTCGTCTCACCACTGGCATATCTTGTGCAAGATGCTTAGTTTTGAATTTCTTTGGCACACAGCGAACACGGTCAGCGAGGAGTTCAAGTTCCTACTCGTGAATGAGATCAGAACAATGAGACAACTGTTCTACTGACTTGTATGACTCGCTCTCTAAGCATCGAGCCAACTTGCTCCTCAAACATAGCATGCAGTCGGATCTCACCGGCGCCGGGGCGTGCTCTGTAGACACTTTTTCGAGGTTCCAAGTGTGGCACGACAGATTTTTTGCAGACCAGATATCTCCCCACCCTGGAGGAAAGACTCTTGAATCGTGGATGCAAAACCCCATCCGGTAACAGATAGAGGTTTTCGTTGGAAGGGGCCTTGTCTGACGGGATCTTTAACACGGACATGCGTATCATGAAGTCTGGAATTGGTCTGAGAGGTCATGCATTCCGGTGGAATCAAAACCACAGTTACCAGTAGGCAGGTATTGTTGGGTGAAGATGCATTGTCGCATCGGGGATGATAACATCCTAACTATGTTCTCTTCAATGACATCTGTTTCGGTGCGAGGCGGAAACCTACGCCATGGACTGCTGTTCCACCGCACTTCATCTTTTGCAAGAGTACGTTCTCTCAGTCGATCCAGATCTCCTTTACGAGGCAGAGCCTTTGGATCAAGTTTACGATGCGTGAAGGCGTTTGCTCGCTGGCCAACGATGGAGTGCGTTTCAAGGAGGACAGACTGATCCCTTTCGCTCAAATTTGGAAAAGGAGGTATAGTGTGACCATCTTTCGGGGCGAGTTTATTCAAGGTGAGAAGTGGTCCGCCCTGTCTGATACCGCCAGCATGTTTCAGACGAGGAAGAACTCGGGGCATGCAAACGCATCCAGAACTCAAAAGGCGGCCAAGAACTGTATCCGAGTTTCCGATTCCGAAAAACTGCTTAGATAGAAAGTCGACGACTTGTAGACAGTCACACGGGTACTAGTACATCGCTACATTATAACGAAACGCAAATCTCGTCGGTAAGTATCAACTTCTACTGGCTCCAAATCCTCTGCCCTTCGGCCCATTTTGCTGCGCAGACAGACTGGAGGTACGCTGAGTGACGTCTTGGACCTCGGTCTCCATTTCCTGGATGGAGGTGTCGATCCAATTTAAACTAGCCAAGTGTTCATTCAACACGTCGGCAATCTGACTCAAAGGATCGTTCTTTCCCTCTGTCCCGGAACCTTGGGAAACGGAAAGTTCGTTCACGGACTCGATCATTTGTAACAATGATTTAGTCAGATCATCAAGTTTCGTCGACAGATCGGCGGCTAAGGTGAAGCTTTTTGGAGAGCATTAGCGATGGTATTGACTTTCGACGCAATAACTTACTTTCTGTCCCGTTCCGCGTCCGCTGGCCCTGTGTCAAGTGCTCGGAGGCCGCCCCCTGATCCATCTAGGATCTCTTTTGCTTGCTTCTCGTACACGCTTAGAACAGCTTCTAGCTCTTGCTGCTGGGCATCGATGCTATTCAAGCTTTGTTCAATAAGGGACTGGCTATTTTCTGCGACCTGGACCTCATTGTATAGCTTCGACAGCTAATATAAGATTTCAATGGGTTATCTTGTCTTATTATGCACAAAAAAGAAACACGAACATATGTGCCGTTGTCGATAAGAGTTCTGTCCCAAGCAGCGACCTCTCCAGCAACGCGATTGAATTCGACGACTTGTGCTTCTAATTCTCGATCCCAGCGATTGACTATCTCCTCGATAGACTTCCCTCGCAGTAATGAAGGCGGGGGAACCGGAGCAGTCGCGTTTTGGGTGGCTGGTTTATCTGCGCTGGGAGCAGGGATGCCAAATGATGGTCCTACTTCGCCGATGCCATTCAGTTACATGGTAGCAGAGTCGTGAAGCTGGATACCTGAGGGATTCGATGTTGAGGGTTTATGAGCATCGTCCTTGGTGCCCTGCCCTGTCGATGTATCTGAATGCAGTTTTCAAAACGATGAATTTCAAGTTTGACTCTCACAAACCTGACGGCTTTGTTGTCTCGATCGGTTTAGCGCCACCAAGACCGAAGAAAGATGGAACTGCAAAATGTCAGACTGGCCCGAATGGGTAGACGACACTGGACGCACTAGGGGCCGGTTCTTTCTCCTTCCCGGTATCTTTATTCAAATTCGCAGAGCCGAACAATGGGACTGTGGTGTTCGTTTTGGGTTCCGCAGGTGAGTTGCTCGCAGGGGCTTCTGGCTTTGACGGATTGGTAGTAGTTTGAACGCCAAATAAATTTGTTGACGGAGTGCCTAGGGATATTTTGGCTCAATGATACTGTACGAGAAAGAACAACACCCACTAGTGCCCGCAGAATCTACCAGGATGCGTCAATATTGAATTGGGGAGTACATGTGAATTCGTGCTTACTGGCAGAGGAGGGCATTGAGAACCCAGCAAAGGACGGTTTTGGAGGCTCGTTCGCTCTTGGTGTATTGGAAGAGCCGAATGTTGCCGCAGGAGAGGCGGCATTAGTGTTCTCAGCGGGCTTTGGTGCAGAACCGAATATATTTGAAGCGCCCTGAGTGGATGAACTCGTGGCATTCGCGCTTTCTGTCGGTTTTGTATTGAAGAGACCCCCTCCTCCGCCAAATCCACCAAACAAGTTGGTTCCTGGAGTGCTGGTGCCGCCTGTAGTGCCAGTTGGGGCTGAGGGTGTGTTGGTCGATGTGGGGTTGGTAGCGGAACCGCCTAAGGAGAAGGCGGGTGGATTGGAAGCGGTATTGCCAAATAGTGGTACTGGCGGTTTAGGTGCATCGGTGGATGTCTGCGTTTTCTGACCGAAGATGTTGGTGTTGGAACCCGAGGTCCCAAACGCGTTGGGTGACCCCCCAAAGCCACCAAACGCAGAGCCTGCTGCTGTTCCAAATGCTGGGGCGGCAGGCGCACCGGAAGAATTTGCAGTACTTGACGAAGGAGTCGCTGGAGTCTGGTTATTTGTCTTGCCAAAGTTTGGGAAGAAATTGGGTTGAGCCATTCCGCTCGAGCAGGAGAAGAAACGTCCGTAACGCGCGAAGTCACACAACTTCGTAGTACTTACGCTCATCGTAAACAATTTATCGGGAACCATGCACCATGACTCGCTCTCACCTGGTCGCGAGCTCCTGCAAAATATCATAATTGTGTGTATGCGGTCAGCCGGAGAAAAAATTGATTAAAAACTACTACAAAGCAATGTGTGCTGCTGACTGGATCATTCGAAAGTCTCAACAGCTGCTTTTGCTAATCTCTCTGCCTCAGCAGCCAAGTCGCGAGGAACTTGCACATGATGACCATCGGTCTCATCACCCACCCATGAGAGCTCAAGCTCGAATTCCTTATCCTTTGCATCATCGTGCACCAGGTAGATACTACAGAATGATATGAGCTGTGTCTCCGCAATGCTAGACTAAGGCTCACATTCGGGCTGCTTCCATCACTGCTTGCCGTGTTGAGAGCTCGGATATTTTCAGCTTTTCCAGTTCCGTTTTGGCGAGTGTGCGGCCCTTGCCAACTGCGGCCCCATTGTATCCCTGTCCGGAATATCAGGCTTCGAGCAGTCATAGGGCAGATGGCGTTGCTTACGTAGAAAACACCACTAGGTTCAACCACAAAGAGAGCAGGTCCATCCTTGTCAACCCCCCCTAGAATAGCACTCACTCCAAACGGACGGACGGATGAATACAATGTGTAGGCTTGCACGTATTGACCGACCCGATCAGCCACTGCCTATGCAACGGATTAAAGAAACGAACAAATGCATGTAGATAGATATAAGCACCTTAACAGTTGGAGGCGAGCGGTACATATCTCGCCAATTCAGTGCTTCATCTCTTGCACGGTTCGCCAGGTGTCGTCCGTCCGCCAGCAATCCAGCAGTGGCCTACAATGATTTTCAGAGCTTCCAGAGCAGCAGCATATTCGCAAAAATGACTGACAAGTCCAATATGTCGATCAATAGTCTGAATACGACGATTGGATTCCGGAACTAGGAGTTTGGAATGGACCAGCTTCTCCACAGCGAAGACTACACCGTCTTTGACTCGAAGCGCGATTGTAGTCCTATTCGGCGACATCAAGGTGAGCTCGTCGCACAGAACTGTTGCAGTGCATACCCTGAATTCTCGACGGCCTTGTTTGCATACTCGACCTGCGGAATGAGATTCTGGATTGTGATAGCGTTATATGGAGCACACCTGGAAGATTCGGCCATCGGGGGAATATGTACTTGAAGAGAGATCATAACCAGTTCCAATAGAAGTCATGCTGGTTGAAACAGAGGTGTCCGAGTTGAAGGTGACGGTAGCGACGCGTCGCCCTCACGCTCCTGGGATGCAGGGACGCGCGTGACGATTTGTGACATAACCATGGCCTCCTCGTCCTGGCTTCTTAGTCTTGAATCTCACCCCATATTCTCAGACCCACCACGGGACACCGGATCAAATACTCAAGCAAGCACGTCAGAGAATGGTGCATCGAAATTCCCGTCATCTGCTCTGGCACAGCGACGCCTGTGCATACGCGACAAGGATCTCATAGTCGCGGTTGGCAGCGAAATACGAATGACTCCTATCAATCTTATAAAGGGGCTCGTTCCTTCTCGTCCTATCTATAAGGTTGGCCTTTTGCGTATTTTATACTGTATTCCTCAGTCAGTCTACAGTGCCTGGAAACCCCAAACCTTACATTTCCAATCGTTCAAACGGTCCTGAGTCCCAATGAAAAGCTGCTTGCAATAAGTGGCACCCATTGCGTTTCTGTGGCAGTACTTCCTCGGGATAACTACATCAAATCTATCAAAGAGCGGCCGCCATGCAGGTGAGAAGCATTTGGCCATCTGTGACCATTCTGACCGCGCAGCCTCAAGATATGTTTCAGTAGGGCAATTTTATCATCATGAAGGGACCTCTGCCCCTGTGGCTCAAATCGGATGGCATCCATGGGGAGTTTCGGGCTCGACTCTTCTGGTCCTGACTGTTGATGGTGTCCTCAGGTATTGAAGCTTCAGTCGGATACCATCAGCCGTTCTGATTTTAATTTTATTCCAGAGAATATGATATCTCTGTCAATCCCGAAGTGCCAACGCAGACGTTTCACCTACTGCCCAGACCGCGGGGCCCTAGACGGGGTCTATCTCTGAACAATGATTTGGCTGTTTCCTTCGCCTTTGGCAAAGGATATGGAGATTGGGGACCACTAACGCTCTACACTCTTTCTCGCGGCGGTGACCTGTACGCCATGTGTCCCTATCTTCCTCAAAATGCGTAAGGACCGACTTGTCTCAGGATCGCTTGCTCAGTATTCTTTTTTTAGTTCTGTTCCCTTTGACTACATCAAAGCCCTGGATAAATTTGTATCCGAGAAACAAGCACGTATGGAAGCTGGCTACACTGCTGGTCCTTCGCCTGTCTCATTAATCAGCGATCAACAACGTAAATACTCCAAAGCTTTGCTGAGGCAGGCTCTCAATGAAGAGGGGGCTACTGCGAAGCTCGCTAAGCAGAACGTCGAAATTCACCCCCCAAAGTCCTTTGACGCCGAAGTGTCTTGTCAGGGCCCATTCCTACTACAGCCATCGCCTCATGAGCTGCCAGATTCGGATGGCGGGGACGCCACCGATATCGTATACATGGCGGTAGGAGACGGTGACGCCAACTCAGAACAAGAGCAGCTTGGCATAATTCTTCTTGCTTTCGAAGATGGAAAAATCGATGTGTGTCTTGATGTGCAAAAGATCGAAGCAAAGTGGGACATGCACAAGCAAGAAGTATTGGCATCAGAATCTCCTCTGCTACTGGTGTACGAATCCTTGGATCTGAAGATATCAGAGCGAATACAGAAAAGTCCCGGATCTACTGAAGGGACCTCCGTTTCTTTACTCGTGGAGCCTTCCTTACCAGGCACAGTGATGGCTTATCACGCGTTTGGCGTTCACTGTTGTGCAATGAGTGGTTGGTCATCACCCCTGAGATCTGCTATCAGTAAGGGCAGCGATGCTATCCGAACTGCATTAGAATACGGCCGCAAATCTTCAGTGAGCGCTGTCTTCACCACTCCTCAAATGTAAGTGTCTCCTCCTACTTATAGTATGTGTCTGAGAGGAATCAGTGGGTCAGAATACGTTGTTTCAGTAGCAAGAACTGATGAAGGAAGTCTTCCTTCAGCACTCTTAATCTTGATGTCCAACGGGCGTCTTACGACATTTGAGACATCGATAACTCAGGATACTTTACCAACACAGCTCATCTCGGGCCTTCCCGCATCCAGCGCTACATTCTCCATGAAGCCTCATCCAGAAACTGACAGAAAATCCACGCCGACCCCAAAACCGAACAACGCGGCGTCTTACATTTCCCTGTTGGCCTTAGAGCCTTTTAAATGGCCGACGGTGGTCTTCAAACCTATAAAGGAGCTCGCCAATACACCCGAGCTAGGGAAAGCGGAGTTCGGCGCTCGCCCCGATGGCTTGCGTTCCTTCAGTCAATTAACAGGGCAGCTGAGGAAACACATCAGGCATATCATTGAAGATACTCGTGTTCTTCGGGGCCGGATAGCATTGCAGGATAGCGAGCGTCGCAGGCAAAATGACCTCAGGATAGATCTCTCGACACGGCTCAGGAGACTGACGGATGCCGATGAATTGAACTGGACGCAGACAGTTGAACGCATCCAGACAAAACAAACCTCGCTGGTTTCTAGAAGCGAGGCGCTTTTGCAAATTTTCTCGGCTCATATGTCGCCTGAGTTGAGCCTTCATGAACGTCAATGGTTCTCCGAAGTCCAAAATTCGTCTGCAGAGGTTCTGGGGAAGGCGGAGTGGGATGATCAAGCATTGGTCAATCGTGTATCTTCCGTGCGTTATATCTATCTTTCCCACTGATGTCTAATAGTCCCGACGCTATCACAGATTCAACGGGACTTGAAGAACATTCAAGACGAGGCTACATCACTGCCAAGTGAGACAACTTCCAAATTTGCGTACGCCCCTCCACGTCCGAAGGCTTGGGGATCCGATCAGATAATGCGTTACGTGAACCGCTTGCAAGCTCTGTTCGTGCACTTGCTGTTCCGTTTATCTTGTTTACTGAATGGTTCAAAGGCAATCTGAACTGGCTACGCTCCAAGCTCGGACTCTTGTAGTCCGCGATGGCATCACGCAAGCTCGTGCGTGAAGGATACTTGAAGATATTACTCTCGTAGCGACATGGTAGACCGTTGTGTACACGATGCTCCTGTCAAGTGAACCATAGCAGATATTACACCTCTTCAGTATTTGCGTAATTCGGTGACCGCTATACAAACAGTCATGGTGGTAAAGCTGATAGTCCTCCCGAACTTCGACGCATCTTGTTCGCATTGATGGAGTCGTTGATGATTTCGGGATTTCTGGGATGACGAATAAGTGTCGTGTCTTATAAATAGCGACGTAATGCGAGAAGGAGCGCCCAGTTACAATTTACAACTGCTGATCTCACGATCAAGAAGAATCTGTACATCTCCCAGATAAATAATGCAATCCTGGGCCTAGACTACACTGTAACGACCGCCAAAGGCGGTTGGATTTCGAAGTTCAGCTTGGATAGCCGACGTCGCTGCTTCAATGAGAAGTCGTTTGATCTCACGAACGGCGTGCTCAACCTGTATAGGCGTCAGCATGGCCTTGGTTGAAACTGTTATTGAGACAAACCTTAAGCTCATCGTTGGACTCGATGAGAAGATGCAACTTTGGTGGCGCCTCTGGACCCGGCTCTTTACCCGCGTCATAGTAGATACCTAGCTTTTTAGTCAGAGGGGGAATTATAGAGGAAACAACTGAGCAATGACCTTTGTTAGTCACAGATGCCCCCGTTAGTTCGATTAACTGACAATTCAATTGATTTCATTCCCGGTATTTTCGATATCGGGATTGGACGCACCTGGCTCATTGTTTCTTTATTTGTTACTCTCCACCTAGCTTTCTGTGGATAATCATTAATCGGAACGATCGCGTGGAAATCCGTCGCGTCCGGATCTTTTCTTTTGCCAGCATCATCTGTGCCACCAGAGGACTGGAGACCAAGTCTTGAAGCGCGGACCTGAGCATTGAGTCGGGATACGTTGCTCTGCGCTTGCTTGTACTGAGAACTGTCGTGGCCATATTGTTTGCCAATATCATCGGCGTCTTTGGTCGCTTTGATAAGTGCCGCCTCGTCAGACTTGAGCTTATTCAAGCGAACGAGTCTTGCTGCATCTGCAACCGAGGTTCCTCCCATCGAAGAATCAGGAGCACGACCTCGCTTGATCTCCACTTTGAATTTTCCGAAAGTCATACCGTCCTCTTCTGTGGCCGTAGTCGAAGTCTTGCCCGTAGCAGCGGTAGTCAGTGTTGCGGCGCCATCCTCAACCTTCTCGGTATTCTCTTCGCCTTCGCCGTAGGCTTTACGCTCTGCCTTCTCCTTCGCATCTCGCTCCTGGTCCAGTCTATCGAGACCCTTTCCTCCGAAGCCTGAACCTGAAACTTTCGCTTTTCCAGACTTCACTTTCTCGAGGAAACCTATCACCAAGAATGAGCAAAGATTGTGCCCAAGGAGACAAGGGAGACTCACCCTCAGATAGCTTTTCCAAATCAGGAGGGATGGTCGCATTGCTGGCCTTTAAAGCTCGGTATATGTCAACGGAGTATCTGTCCTGTTCCGGGGTGATGAATGTGACACATGTTCCTTTGTTGCCTGCTCGACCAGTCCGACCAGCTCGATGTACATAGTCTTCCATATGATTAGGGGCGTCGTAGTTGATGACGAGCTTTAACTGCTTAACATCAAGGCCTCGTGCAGCGACTGAGGTTGCAGTTACGATGGGTACAACACCACTCTTGAAGTCAGCAATGGTAGAATCACGGTCCACCTGGTCCTTTCCGCCATGCAGCGACATGCAGAGATATCCCTTTCTCATCAGGTCTCGCAACAGGTTGTCGGCGGCGTCCTGGCGGTCTACAAAAATTAACGTTCTGCAATCAGGATCCTCGTTGTAAGTCTGCCCAAGGATTTCGAGCAAGCGGGTAAATTTCGTGTCTTCCTCTCTTACTTCCACAATTTGCTCTATTTCTGCCGCGACCACTGAGCGGCCGCCCACCGTAATTTCCAATGGCTTCTGCAAGATTTTGCGAGCCAAGGAATCCATCTGTTTGGGGAAGGTGGCTGAGAACAGAAGAGTCTGGCGATCTGGCCGAATGTTGTTGATAATCTTCATAACCTGGGGTTCGAAACCCATGTCAAACATTCGATCTGCTTCGTCCAATACCAAGTAGGTGATACGCCTCAGATTCGTCACTCTTCCAGAATTGGCGGTCAACAAATCAATCATGCGACCAGGAGTGCAAACAATGATCTCTGCGCCCTTTTTCATTTCTGCAATCTGATCCTTGATAGGAGATCCGCCGTACGCACAGACTGCCTGTCGAAGTTGTTAGTGACGATGAATCAGAAGCTCTGAGTACCACTTACTCGCAAGTTGAGCACTTTCAAGAACGGCTTGCAGTCTCTATGAATTTGAACTGCTAACTCTCGCGTCGGAGTCATGACCATGGCGATCGGTCCCTCCATTTGCTCCAGAGGCCTCTGATCCTTGATGTGCCGGAACAAGGGCAAAAGGAAAGCAATCGTTTTTCCTGATCCGGTCTTTGCGACGCCGATGATATCACGCCCGGACATGATAGCAGGAATGGCTTGCGCTTGGATAGAAGTTGGCGCAGTGTAGTTGAGTCTTTTGATAACATCGACGCTGGGAGGTTTCGTCAGACAACAGACTTACAAGGGTGCGATATGACTGACCAAGCCGCTGGGAGGCCGCAATGACTCCACTTTGTCACAGGATGCGGACAATCGACTCCTCTTATCTTTATTCCATCCAATGCTAAGCGAAGCAATTCCACATCATCCTCCGACAAAGCTTGGACATCCGGTGCAGGATGATAAAATTCTTTTCGAAAGGGTTCGTAGTTGACTTTGGCATGATCCACGGTAGCAACATCTTTCTTCTTTGCCTTCTTCGCCGCCAGGGCCAGTATATCCTCCGGATTCAGATCTGTAGTGTCCAAATCATCATCTTGTTGGATCTCCTCTTCGTTCCCCATGTCATCATCTGCGTCAACACGTTGGGCCAGCCCAGGTTTTGATGTTTCGCCAGTCTTGACACGATCTTCCGCGTTTACTTTCTTGACTTCCTCCTTTACAGAGCTCATGAAAGCGTCCAAAGGGTCTATCTCGTCGTCCTCGTCCATCAAAGAAGCTTTGGCTTCCCGATCTTGCTTATTAGCGGCTTCGTCATCTTCGTCGACTTCTAGATTCTCCCCAACACTGATGACAGCTTCGTCCATAGTCATGTCGACAGCTGGCATGTCTCCGAGTTTTTCAAGCTTGCGTGTAGTATACGTTGAATCGTCCATTGATGCGACAGCCTTGCCTTGCGCAAGAGTGGTCTGCTTCGCCTTGAAGCCTTTCAGGCCCAGACCTCCGAGGTTGGGGAGATTGGGCTGAGATGCAGTGCCCGTACCGTCGGAATCTTTGATTGGAATAGATCAAGCGGTGTGAAACCAAGAACAATAATAGAGAAAATTGAAGACACACCATTCTGTTTCCCTGCCAAAGCCATCGCCTTTGCTTTTGCATCGCCGAGATTCTTCTTGGCCTCTCTATCCCGCTTCCAAGCCTCCAACCGTTCCCGTTTTGCTCGCATCTTCTCATCTTCTACAGGGGGTGCGGGTTTCGATTCGGGAACGGGAGTTCTGGGTGATGAGGGTTTCTCGCGTTCTGACCGTTCTCTGGAGCGAGACGGTCTACGCTCTTTAGACCTTGGGCGATGTCGTTCATCCCTTCTGCCAGCACGGTCGCCTCTCCCTTTGTCTCGTTCCCATTCTCGCTCCCGTTCCCGCTCCCTGTCTCTGTCTCTGTATGAGTCGCGGCGGTCGTGGTTGCCGTGCCTATCTCGTTCGCGGTCGTTTTCGTATCTTGGGCGTTCCCTTGGGGTGGATCGCCTGGTCGGCGAAGGAGAGCGCGACAATCGTTGAGAGGTTCTTACTTTTTTATGAGAATATTCCGGAGAATAAGATCTGTCTCGTCGTGGCATTGATGAGTCGGCAGAGTCGTAGCGAGAGAACCTCTCTTCGAACTCCGAAGACTTTGTGGCTGATCAAATGGCAGCAGCCCTCCCTCAGCCTACCTCTGGTCCCGCTGTGCAGTAAGCCTTTCGCTCTTTAACTTGCTTAATGGTGTAGCCAACGGAGACCTGATTGTTCGAACAGTGCGGATTCCGAGAGATTTGGTGACAAGTCTAGTCTATCGGCGCGTTTACCGGATGAAGCCCAGGATTTCCAATATTCTAGTTTAGCTGAGGGGCATCATGGGCTCTCGTCGACTGGCGTTGACTCTGAGGAAGAAGAAGAAAACGAAGAATTTACATATCCAGAAACATCACCGACATCAGAGGACGTCCCCTCCGAGTCCCCGCCCGACGATGAAGCCACGCACACGAGCATCCCAAATGCTGTCCCTCAAAGCCCCTCTCCTTCTCAGCTCGAAGCACTATATGCCACAGCGACTGCGGGAGATCTAACCCTGCTCCAACAACTCTTTCGATCTGCTCAAAGTAATACGCAAACGGAGGCATTTGCTTTGGCAAACGACGCGTCTTCTCGTACCGGGCTTACAGCACTGCATGCAGCCGCCAGCAGGGGTCATTTAGAAATGGTTCAGTGGCGTACGTATGCAGATCATGATGAGCGTTGCTCGACTGAAACCCCCTAGTTGTTAGTGTGTGTGGCGCGATGCCAGACTTTGAAGATAAAGAAGGAGAGGTACTCATTCGCATCACAATCATTCGTTTGCATCTCAACCTCATACTACTTCTTTACAGACGGCTTTGCACAAAGCCTCTCTCAATGGCCATTTGCCCGTCGTAAAGTTTCTTCTAACGATACCAGAAAGGGCAGCAGATGTCCACGCGCAGGATGCTGATGGATGGACGGCACTTCACAACGCATGTTCGAAGGTACGGGGCTCATCTCCCCCTGGCCGCTCATGGCTCGAATTGTTGAGCAGGGTTATCTCGATATCGTTCGCTATCTGTGCGAAAATGCCGGCGCCGCAGAAGAGGTCCCTCATTCCGACCCTTTAGTCCGTGGCATAGATCGTAAAAGTAACGGGGGATGGACACCGCTAAGTAATCATCTCCGATCTCCTATATTCACCATGGTTTACCTCTGCATTAGTGAACGCGGCGTCGAAAGGCAACCTACCTGTGGTTTTATATCTACTTAACAAGCAAAACGCAGATCCGCTCGTTCGTAACAACTGGGGAGAAACAGCTTATGATGTGGCGGCCGCTGTTTTCGAAGTCTGGATCTGTGAGGTATCACTCATCACCGTTCCGCCTATATCACTTTGCCTGAAATAGGTTCTCAGATGTTGGCCAAAGCTGAAGCCGAAAGATGGTCTGATGGAGCCGCAGCTTATCGCTCCTTGGCTATACATACGACTGTTCCCTTGATTTTATATGAGAATCAGCGATTGGATGGACGATACAAAACGCTGGCATTATCGGGAGGTCGGCCGAAATTCTCAACGCTGGGACTAGGGCGGAAAGGTAGACCGGGCCAGTTTCAATTACAATGGAAAGGCCTCGGAGATCCCCCTAGCCGTGACCCTTTTACCTGGAGGAGCGACGTTCAATTACCGTTTCTACATCACCCGTTTGAAATACCTCTTCCTGATGAGGCTGCCACTCGTAGTGGAGCAGAGAGGAGCCACTTTTGGTTGTAAGTGTGTTGTACGGAATTCTCTGCATCGATTGACTGTTGTCAATTTCAGATCCGACTGGACCCTTGATCTCACAGACCCGAAAGTCGACACGACGGATGGTTGGCAATATGCCACCGCTTTTGATGAGGCAGACGATCGATGGGTCGCTCAACCACCACCAGCGTTAGAACGTTTATTATTTGGCACCACAACCGGATCACAGTATGATTCTACTCAGTCTTCCGGCGCATCTTCAAGTACCACTCGACATTCACCATATGCATGGGTTCGCAGACGGCGTTGGGTGAGAGTAATGAGAAGGCGACTAGATATTCCTCCGTTACCGTTTTTGGGACCAGACGGCGCATTCTATAATCTGACTGAAGGCGGTGCACTGAGCCTCGTTTCCGAGGACATTGCACCCGTTGATGAAGAAGGCGGTGTGGAGCTAGGGGCCGTGGCAGTGACTCCTTCACATTCATTCCAAGATTATGTTTCTCACGCCAGATATCTTGCTGGTAACCATCACACGGATATGGACGACGACGATCGCGGTCTCTCAGCAAAAAATGCTCGAAGAATTGTTACAGAACTTGAACGCGCCGTTACAGAACTTCAAGTTGGGATATCTGGTGCGTTTTTCGTCATTGAAAATTGAATCCGGCACGACAGCTTTACAGATGATCATGATGTTGATCGAAGGACTCAAGCAGAGGTGCTACTTAACGTGTACAGTCGCGAGCTGGAACGTCGGAAAATAGCTCTTGGGGCACAAAATCATCTCAGTTTAGACCAAGGTACCATGTGTTCAGTCTCCTTAATATCTCATTGTACTTCCACTAGATGAAGATTCTGCTGGAGACAGCGAAGCCGAAGATGAAGATGAAGATGACGATGACGATTTCCAATACACCGGTGCATCCAGTGGTAGCCCGACGGCTCCGCACAACGTATCCTTTAGCTCACGATCAACTGACTATTTCTCCAATCCTACCTCTTCACGACCGTTCGCCGATTTGACACCGCATCTCATCCAAGCCCCTGAATTCCGCGTTCCAACACACGAGGCGCCCCAGAAGGTCGGCACTCCTCAATGGAATCTTCCTACACCACATCCTTTACACGCACAGTGGGACCGAGACGAAACAGCAAGTCATTGCAAAGAATGTAAACGACGATTCACTTTCCTGCTTCGTAAAGTTCGTCCTTCGTTTACGTTTGTTTGACCATAAACTCATGTTCGAACCAGCATCACTGTCGAAAGTGTGGACATATCTTTTGCGATAGATGTTCGGCTTCCAGAGTCCATCTCGAGCCTTCCGATGTTGTCCGTGACCCAGGATCTACTCCTACAGAGGTCCCACATACACCAGATTCGCTTTTTCGAGTATGCCAGTCATGTCATGACCTTACTACTGCTGGCGTATCTGGTGGCTTGCAAGGGCTTCGAACATCGTCGATAGAACGAATTGTGGTCGACCACGGATCCCTGACTGTGCCCCGACATAACCGGGACCGAGACTCCATTGTCAGCGATCTTGCTGAGTATGTTCTGATTAGTTTTTGTCTCATCGCTTCGAGACTGAGACGAGAATTTAGATGCCCGGTTTGCAATCAGAATCTTGACGACCTGGGCCCGCCTTCTGTCCAGGAAGCCCACGTCAAAACCTGCTTAGAAGGAGGTTCAGGCAAGGCTCCAGCTCCGAAATATCTAGTGTACAAGCTTCCC
Source organism: Sistotremastrum niveocremeum HHB9708 (assembly GCA_001630475.1). Lineage (NCBI taxonomy): Eukaryota > Fungi > Basidiomycota > Agaricomycetes > Sistotremastrales > Sistotremastraceae > Sertulicium > Sertulicium niveocremeum. The sequence goes on from KV419396.1 coordinate 901,630, forward strand.
GGGGAGAGCACGCTGATTGGCGTGGAATGTGAGAAGTCTCGTTTGACGGTTTCAATAGTTGCTCACCCACTCTCAAGGTGTCATCTGTCTCGAGGAATTCACGAAAGGTGCATGTCCATTGAATCTATAAGCTAGCTTACTGACCTTGCATTCCGAAGGTTCATTGGTAGCACGATTGAGTTGTCTATGTACATTTCACAGTGGTATGTGTCGCTATCTTTCGTAGTCAATTACCTAGCTGATCCTGTGGTAGCCTGCCTCACGGCTTGGCTTCAAAGAGGCAGGAGTTGTCCGGTGCATGCACGAGACGTGTAGATGTTGTTCGCGACTTATACCCCGAGACATACAAATACATATAATCACTACACTCGCTATGGCGCTATCGTACATCTCCACTAAATCGTGACAAAGAGGCAGCGTAGAATTCATCACGAATAAGATGAAGGATAATATCCTGGGACACGGCTGTGATCCACTCGAATCAGCTCTGCCAAGTCGTCAGGCATGTCAGGGTCAACGATATTTTGCCCCTTGACTCCATCATCTTGATCATCGTCGAACCAAGTAGCAGGATCATCGTCCTCGTCGTCTTCATCCTCATCTTCTAGGTCAGAATCAGTAGGCTTATAATTCCTGTAGCGTGTGGTTAGAGATGACATATTTTTGTAAAGTGACGAAGACATACATGAAAGCCCATATTCTTTCTTCTCGTTCTTGATATGTCAGAGCATCTGATGATGAGGGCATAACTTTCCTGCCCCGTTCCCTTTCTTTCTGAATCTTCTCTCGCTCAGCCTGATGGGCTTTACTCTCAATGTCCATCGCTTCCTGTAAACCCAGAGCTGTAGTTGTCGTAGAACCGTTTTTGTACATTGTTTCCTCAGACTGTTATGCAAGATTAATATTGCGAACAGAGTTTTGAGAAATTTGACTTGCCTGAGAGAACCCTGCGATAATTCGCCGCTTCACTGAGACAGTAGAAGATTCCTCTGGTGCAATATAAGCACGACTTGAAGGTCCTTCCATGTTGGATCCGTCTGCAACACTCATTGATTGCATCATCACCTGGATTTCTTGAACACCGACGAGTTCCAGCAGTCGTGCCTCAATGGCTTTCTGCTCGCTCTGGAGGCGACTCATGAGAGTCGCATTTGGAGAGTTTCTATCGCCCAGATGAGATGCATTAGATGGTGGTACATTAGTATTGAAAGCAACTCACGGAGCCGTCACTAGAACATTTGCGTTCCTCCGCCAATGATCTTGGAGTTGCCGAGTACTCATCGCCTTCACATCGAATTTAGGCTTCGCCGGCTTCAGAAAACCTTTGGGAACAGTCTGCCTTCTCTGTGAAGACATTTCGTATCGAGGTGTGTGAGCAAGAGAGAATGAATGACAAGGCACGCTGATCAACGGTGTCCGACTGCATCAAGTTCGTATGGCTGCTGGCTTGCAACGCACTCCATCTTATATTGAACACTAGTGCTAGTAATGATACAATGCTACAACCACCCTAGAGGCGATACCAACCCTACACCGAAAGTTCTGTGAAACACTATTTTATACGATATTATACGTACACCCTCATATGCCGGGATTATATTCAAAATTACATATACATATCGCCCTGTATTCATAGAAGACCATTCGTCAATGGTCTCGTTATTCATTGAAACAAGAAGACTCACCGCTCCGGGAGGTAAAAATTCATCGTTGTCTGGATCTCCAGCTCGAGGATTTCCTCGACCTGGGCCGAAGCCGCCTCTGCCTGGTCCGGGCCATGGCGAGTTACCCGGGATAACCGGATCGAACCTTGCACCCGGCGGGGCCCCCAAGGGAGGCAAAAAGCCATCTCCTCCCCAAGGCCCTCTGCCAGGTCGATCGCGCCTTGAAGGGTCTCGCATACCGAATATGGGATGATCAGGGCCGACATACATCCCATCGCCACCGCCGCCCGGGGGGAACAAAGGTGGTGGCGCGAATGGGTTTTGACCTTGGTAGAATGGGTCTAAGTCGCGTCGTCCGATGGCCAACGGGTTTTCGGGCGGAAAATGGGAGCGTGAAGGGTGCTCCGGCTCGAAGGGCGGGGAGGGGACATGAGGTCTCGCCGGTTGTGGTGGCTGGCGGAACGACTGACTCGGGGCAGATGTTTCTGGCTCTGGCTCTGGGATGGCCTGAAAATCTCCTTTGCGTAATCCGGGAAGGATGCCGGGGATAATCTTTAGCTTGATGGAGTTGGCAAAGTCTGAAACTCTCGCGGACGAAATAAAGCCGTGCACGAGGGTCTGTTGCGAGTCTTTCGAATAAGGGAAGAATGCCTCGGAGGTAAAATCCGATGTTTGGACGTCCAACGACGCAATTCTGTCGCTCTGGGGGTCATCTGTCAGGGACGTAATAACGCAATAAATAAGAAAAGAATGACCTCGATCGCGATTGCGTTGAAAAGAGTTCTCCCGCCAAGCTTGGAGATTTTGAGCAGAAATTCCAGGCTACTCTGATCATGCTTGTACCTCAGGGTATAAGATCCGGGACCATGCAGGCTCCAGTTATCAGATAGAACATTCTCTGGGAACTCCTTTGGCGAGCTTGTTTCATCTACCGAAACAAGCCGAAACCCGAGCACAGTGAATATCGTGTGCTGCAAAGCGACCAGCGCGTCCTGAGGAGACTTGAGTCCTTGTCCACTGGGCAAGAGCGTGGGCAGCTTCTCCAAGAGCACATAGGCATCGAGCTGATCTGCCATGATAGCCAGGACCAAGGTGGATTGGAGGCGACGACGCGTCAGTTCCAAGTCAGACCCACTGCGGAGATTGCGGATCTAAACGCCGTCGGTCCCGTCATAGTCGATCGTCCGGGCTCGAGTCTCCACTCTTCCCTGACCATTTTACCGAAAATTCTGTTCCTGCCGTCGTCGCAAACATTCGATCGCTGTGATCCATTTTAACATTCCCATCGGCCGGCATCTCTCGCTAATGCGGGTGTTCACGGGAAGGCGACGTTCGGTCTCGTGCCCAATTCATGCATTAAATTACAGTACATGCTACTACCTCATTTAGTGTAAACGCAACTATTAGACCATCCACAGTCCAGACGCCATAAATCAGGAAATACAACTCGATCAGTGCTTCACCATCCCGAAAGTCTCAACATGAAGCACCACGCTTGGTTGTCCCTTGAGAACCGCGGAGGGTCGCGCCATCTCAGAGCTCAAGGCAGTCCGCACCAAGCTCGACAAAGCAGACGGACCGGCCACTAATATTCGCACACGTTAAAACTCATGGAAAACTCGACAGCAATTCGCACACTCACCATCGACTGACACCTGACCCGCAGCTGTGGTAACCTCGTCTTCGAGAAGCCGATGGATATCCGGTCTTCTGTATTCAGTCTTGACGCCAGTGAACGATGTGATGGAGTCGATTTTTTTCTCGTCCTCCGAAGAAATAGACGACGGCGTCTTGGTTCCCTCGTCAGTCGGTGACGTAATGGTCGGCAGACCAGCTGTCTTTCCCGTGATATATATCCGTGCGTCGATGACAAGAGATGATGATGCCGACGAAAGAGCCGACATCAGGAGAGGAGAAATCCACTTCAAGTGTGCTATAGAGAACAAGTTAAGCTTCGTTATTTTTGTCAGCCGCGGATTTACTTGCCTGCGTCTCGGACTGCCCATACAAAAAGTACACGTCGGCATTGCGAAGTGCCGGCTCTATCGTTGCTGAAGAATACAAATGAGGTTGAGGAATTTTCGCGATGAACAGATACTTACTGAACGAGATCAAGTAACAAGGGAAGAGTGTACGAAACACCGGAGCCGCCTGTGCGCGATATGTTAGCAAAGGTTTCAATTCTGTGATATATGTTGACTTGCCTGCAATCAACACACACGTGGAGAATTGCTTCAGGTTGGGTGGACAACCATAAGGACCATCGATGAGAGCGGTCACAGTACCGACGCCTTGCAAAGAAGCGTGCTCCCGAAGACGACCAGTGAAGCCGTTGCGACCTCTGATAAGGAATACGATCTCTTTCTCTTTAGGACCTTGAGTACCGTCGAGCGCTTCGGGGATACTTGCAATCGTAAAGGGATGAGCTTCGGTGGGGATGGTGCTGACGGAGGGCATGATAAGGTATGCGTGTTGTCCAGCCTTCCAATGCATACGAGACTTGAGGGTCACGCGGGTGGTATCCTGTCCCAGAAGCTCGATCGTCGCAGTTGCGTGGCCTTTTCGGGACCACCAGCGACTGTTGAGGATGATACGTCCCAAACGTCCCAGCCTATCAAAAGCCCACACGCAGAGTGCTGGCCAAAGATAGTTGCCGAATCTGCGTCTGCGTTAGATAACGGAGATGTCAATGGTCGAAAATATCCTTACCCTGGTTCTCTAGCATGTATGTAGCCTCCAAGAATGAACAATCTGTTTCCCCAGTTCAGTCGCGTCGAGCATCAGCACCGCATGGCGTACATACCCAACGAGGATCACGTGGGAGAGAAGGAAGAATTCGAAGAATCGATTTCTGATCGGCCGTACCGAAAGAAGAGCTGCCAGTGTGAACGCCGACAGGCCTAATACACCAGACTGCATCCACTATTCAAGGCTTTAGCTTATTGCATGGAAGAAAAATGTGCAGACAAACGTTGGTAGTTGCGACAGCCCATTTCGCTGGTAAGCTGAAAACAGGCGTCAGATATAGCGACAAGGTATCATAGAAAAATGATTACCCTCCGTGATAACGAGTCATGGCGTGGACCCAGAGCAATATCAAACACGCGCGAGCGGCAGCTCGATGCAAGACATTAAGCTAGACCCCGTGTGAGTTGGAAGGATTCTTCGGTTGACGGGATTCACACACCTTTTCATGGCTGACGCCCGTGAGCCCTAAGATAGTGCATGAAATGAGTCGAGTTGAGCATGATTGAAGACCGGAAGCTCCTTACATGAGATGAAATTATTCTTGCCGGCAAGCGCAACGATGAGAGACACCTGGGACGATGCCAAGTGGGCCGCACGATCTTCCCAAAACGTGATGGTCAAGTTTCGGGCTGAACCAAGATATGATCAGCGGGGGTCCGTGTCATTGACTTTCAGTTAAGACTCACTGTCAACAAATGCGAAGACGAGGAGCACGGCAATGTAGGAGCATATGAAGGTGAGCTCGGAGATGGAGGCACAAGAGGCCGGACCAATGGGTACGGTGATCCGAAAGGCGACTATGCGGAAGGCGGACGCGATAGCAGAAGGGATGTTTCGAGGAGAAAACCGGCCAGTGTTGGTGGAGGGAGGCTCGGCTTTCTCGTCCAGGTCCGATGGTTTTCTACGAGCAGAGATGCGGGCGGAGGTGAGGATGTAGGAGACACCCCGAACGAGAGTCAAAGCAGCGACAACGGAAGCAATGATGATCCAGAGGTCTTTGACGAACAAACGCTGATAGTGATTTTTCAACGCTTTGTCGGCAGCGGACGGTGCGCCTGAGGTCGCCAACACTTCGAGCAATTCGGGGGAGTAGGCGTAAGACATTGTCGGGCTGGGAGGGGGAAGCCGGATGAAACGCTGAGGAAGGGACGAGATTGAGACATGGTATATATATACCCAAATGGTCCTAATCCAGAACGTATGTGGGCATTATTTTTGAAAAAGGGTCACGGCGTAACTCCTAGATGACCTCAAAGTAAGTGAGAGTGCGTCACCCGGGTTATGAAGCATGTGTAATTCCGATGCGAATTGGCATGGGAGAGCCAGGTACATTTAGGGTAATGTGGAAAGCCCAGATATAGAACGCACATGGGCTTCGGATAAAATGGGGCCAGAAAATTAGGTGGCGAGCCATTGCGATCTCCATTTATGAGAAGGCACGCCGGTCAGGTTGCCAGAGTGATCGGTCGGCGTTGAGATCTACGTCGAATGGAGCACTGCCAGGTAATGGAGAAGATGGAAGAAATCTCGATTTCTTGAGACATGCGAGGGGTTGAACGTAGGTGTCTCGTCGGAATAGCTGCGACGAAGACGTCCGGGGCATTGTGTTAGAAGTTCGGAGTTGGAATTCAGACCGAGAAAAATGCTTCCGATCGATTCTGTTTCGGAGTTTTCGGCGATTTGGGAACGCGCCTCTGTTATCTTATCAGTTCCGAAGTATTTAGTCTATGATATAGATCCACTGCGCTTTCGATCAATTCCATTTCCAAACTGGGCTCCACCCAAGCCGGAGCCGCCAATATTTATTCTCTGCAATGTCGCACCCGGGCCGCACCCGCAGGCCGAATCGGCTCGAAAACCGTCCAATTTCCAGAGAAGAGTGCCATCGTGCAGGCGAATGCGACCGGTCATGGATCTCAAACAAATACCGTCGATCAGATCGAAGAAAAAGGGTCGGACCCTTTCGTCCATATATGTCTTATCAGATAACCCCCCCCATACGTACATGCTCCGTGTCATAAATTACCGAGGTTGCTTCGCTTTAGCATCTAGGGTCTGGCACAAATTTTGTTAACTCCATTGTACCCCGTCTCTGATTATAACTTGCTCCATTTTTGGAGGACCCGGATCTCGACGTCTTTCCCACTCCAGATGTACTGGCCTTCTGCAAATTCTAGGTTGTCGCGTTCCGCTTTGAAGAGCTTCCCGAAATCTTGCATCTGTCCCATCGCAGGCTGCGACTGCGCACCCGCAAACGGAGTGGCCATCATGTCCCGTGAAGAATTGGCGGCCTCTAGAGCCGTCCGCAGTCAGCAATGAACGACGTAGGGATGGAAAATAATCGGGCACCATTGTCAGCGCCTAGTATGACGCGATAAAGTCCGTTGAGGCCGAAGAAGTTCAGAAAGTACCAAGAAAGTGACGAAACCCATCGAACATCCATATCTTGGGTCTCGATCCCGCGCTGCAGCATTGACTTGAAGCCTAGCGTAAGGGGAAACGGAAGTTTGACTGTATGGATAACTGAGTACAGATACGGAATGGTATGACGCATTGGCGCGCACTTAGTACGAATCCTTGAAAGAAGAAGTTGATCCAGCCCATCATGACCATTTGGGGAACCATCATAACCATTTGTTTTTTCATCCCGTCCATCATCCCGTCCATGGCAGAAGGGTCCGTCAGCGGGTTAGGTGGGCCGGAACTCGCGTCGGCGGAGGTGGACTTTGGCTGAAGGTATGCGGAGGTTGCGAACGCTGCCTGAAGATGATCTGATAGTGCCTGATAGAAGAGGGGCGGTATCGGCGAAAATGCTGAAGTGTGGCGAAGGACCTGGGCTCGCACTAGGGCCCGCCTGAATTGCAGGATGAGCAGAGGCTATCAAATTTGTGCGAGCAAGGTCACGCACTGTTCGCGAATGGCGGCTCGGCTTTGTTTTTTCGGAGAACTTCCCAGAAGAAGCATAACATAATGTCGGAGAACACCAACAAGAATCTTGGCATCAATAAATTAGGGCATTTGAATATTCTGACCAGAAAACGTCGAACCATGACCAGAGTGATCGGGAACAGAACCCAATCTCTGATCTGGGGGTCTAGAAACAGCGATGCTCTGGTCATCAATTAACGGGATTGTTTCGCTGAAATGAGTTTGTCTTTCTTACTGTTCAGTCGCCATGGCCGACGCAAACGCCAACGTGAGTTCAGAGTGCTGAGGCGCCCGGGAACTGCCGACGCATCCGCTTTCACTTGAGTCAGGTTCACTCGCAAGTTCAAATACATTTTCATGTCCAATCTTCGTGATGTCGTCCAAGCATCCCTGAATTGTCAAACAAGTCCGTCAATCAGAGACAGCGTCCAGGAATGGTCACAGTACGTTATCTACACGCATTGTCACGTCGCATGCTGCTACATCTTGGTTTCCAATTCAGGCGACTACTTCCAAGCTCAGGTCCGTATTTCGCATGCTGTTGGTCACCTTCTCTGACAGCCCAGTACGAAGATGCTTCTGTGGCCGCACATGATGCTACTCTCTCCGAAGTCCTTCTCGAGAGCCACCTGCGCACCAGCCGATTTGGATCTGGGTTTGCTTCTAATGCGTCTCCGGTGGACAACCTGATTGCAAACATCACGGAGTATGTTGCTTTCCCCGACGTGGCACTCGAGAATCCTTAGCGCACATGGGCAGGGATCCACAAGTTCGGCCCTTGATTCCCTCAATTTTGGACGCCCTTTCCGCTGGCCATTCTGATGATCGCTTGTCTGGCGAACTCTCCGAACTATTAGGCTTTGATAAGATCGAACTTGTTATGGAAATTCTGAGTCAGAAGGATGCATTTCTCGGAGCGGTGAATTCGTCCGCAGCACTCCTTGTCATTACCTGACTTTTGTCATTTGCAGCTCAACCAAAGGCACATGCGAACAGGTGGGGCCCAGAACTCCATTGGTCGAGGGTTTGTTAACGGTCTCTATAGCCAATGGTGATGTATCTTCTGTCTCTGCGAGAGAACGCATGGAGGCACAGTTCCGGAACAACGCATTAAAACCACTCTTTCGTGCCAAGGCCTCTGAAGACCCTGAGGAGCTACCTCATGTATATACATCGCAAGTTACGTCCTTTGGCAGACCAGGAGAGAAATTTCTGCTCCCTTTGGGCACAACACGTGAGGACTTTGAGGTGGGTGCCTAGCAACTCGATTCTGAGCTTCTTTACTAACAGCGTGCTTCCACAAATTTGTTAGGATTGTGAAGAAGTCACTATACCACCCGCCAGAACCGTCCCTCCACGGGGAGTGGAGCGCTTGATTCCTATCCACGAACTGGACCCTTTGGCCAGAGGTGCCTTCAAGGCACGACTATTCTTCATTCTTTCGACCTCCTACTTCACCTGACGCGTCCACGTCAGAGTTATAGCACCCTGAATCGGATACAGAGTATTGTCTACCATTGTGCCTATCAAACTAACGAAAACATGCTTGTTTGTGGTCCGTCATTTACCGCATGTCATCTTCTACTTCTGAGATCGGCATGCAGCTCCCACTGGTGCGGTACGTGCGTCCACTCTCTTTAAACGTGCATCTTATCTTATCTATCGACAGGGTAAAACGGACGTGGCTATGTTGGCCATACTACATACCATCTCGTCGCACATGTCCAGACACGCGATGGGAGATAATATTGCACCATCTTCCATTGATCGCAAAGCATTCAAAATAATATATGTGTTAGTCTTCATCGGATTAGCGCTCCCTAGACGCCTCATGGAAATACTAGGGCACCGATGAAAGCCTTAGCATCTGAAATCACGCGAAAGTTGGGGAAGAGGCTGGCCTGGCTGTCTATCAAAGTTCGAGAACTTACTGGTAAACACCACGTTCCCCAAAATCCTAGTTTCGGACTTGATTGTTTTCCAGGTGATATGCAAATGACAAAGGCCGAGATTGCCGAAACTCAAGTCATCATAACTACCCCCGAAAAATGGGATGTCGTTACTAGAAAGCCAACAGGCGAGGGAGAAGTTGCTGCCGTAAGCTGGACGAGTCTTTGGGCGCTATTTCCTTATGTGAAATTGACCATAGACTGTAAAATTACTCATCATCGACGAGGTTCACTTGTTGAACGAAGATCGAGGCGCTGTGATTGAAACTATCGTGGCAAGGACATTACGCCAGGTGATTGCCTTCACGTGAAAGTATAGCGAGTTCTGATTCCTGGTTGAGGTGGAGTCGACGCAATCTATGATCCGGATTGTCGGCCTAAGTGCAACGTTGCCAAATTTCGTTGACGTTGCCGACTTTCTCCGGTGCGTTCCCTTTCATCCAGAGATGATCGGCCGAAGCCTTACTCTCGGCCCCCACTAGAGTTTCGAGACAAAGTGGGCTCTTTTTCTTCGACTCTTCCTTCAGACCGGTTCCTCTCGAGCAACATTTTTTGGGAATCAGGGGGAAGGCTAACTCTCCCGCTTATAAGAAGAACTTGGATGCAGTTACGTTCCGCAAAGTGGCCGCCTTGGTAGAGGCGGGCCACCAAGTAATGGTCTTTGTACACGCGCGGAAAGAGACCGTGAAGGCTGCTGAAGCGCTTCGAGAGGCCGCAATCGCAGAAGGCAACATAGATGAATTTTCCTGTCAAGAACATCCGCAGTGGACCTTTTTCCATAGAGACATTGCAAATTCGCGAAACAAAGAAATGAAACAGCTCTTTGACGTTGGCTTTGGAATCCATCATGCGGGAATGCTTCGATCCGACAGAAATCTTATGGAAAGACTTTTTGAGGCGCGCGCGATCAAAGTGGGTATTTATTGCCCAATTCATTGCGTTGTCTAAACATCTCAGGTGCTTTGTTGTACGGCGACGTTAGCGTGGGGAGTGAACTTGCCCGCTCATGCCGGTGCGAGAAATTTCCTTGCCATCTTTGGCACGTGCTGAAACCCGCAGTCATAATCAAGGGCACACAAGTCTACGATAGTGGCCGGGGAACTTTCGTTGATCTCTCGGTTCTTGACGTTCTACAAATATTTGGCCGTGCTGGTCGTCCGGGTTTGGAAACCAGCGGAGAGGGATATATCTGCACGAACGATGACAAACTCAACCACTATCTGGACGCCGTAACATCACAGGTGAGTGGGATCTAGCGTTACAAGAATTTCCGGTGCTGACAGCGCCAATAGCATCCAATTGAATCAAGGTACCGAACTTCCTTGGCAGCCCGAATGATTCTCATTGCCAAACAGTTTCGTCAAAGGAATGGTCGACGCTCTGAATGCCGAGATAGCGCTAGGAACTGTGACAAACGTTTCAGAGGCAGTCCGATGGCTGGGTTATACATACCTCTTCGTTCGAATGAGGCGCAATCCATTCTTCTATGGTTTGTTTCATCAAACTGTATCCATCATGCCAGACTTATCAGTGAGGTCCAGGGATGGACCATGATGAAACTTCTCGTGACCCTGAGCTCTCAAGCAAGCGCAACCATCTCGTCCTTCTAGCGGCTAGAAAGCTAGTCGGCGCTCGCATGATCCTTTTCAACGAATCCACCGAGTCGTTTTCGATCACGGACCTAGGCAGGATTGCAGCCAGATACTATATCCGCCATTCATCTGTGGAGGTATTCAACGAAATGTTCAAGAAGGTTATGACGGAAGCCGATATTCTAGCGATGCTGAGCGCCAGCACCGAGGTGCCATCATCACTCTGGTCCAAGAGAATCCCGACTGATTTTCTTTTCAGTTTGATCAAATACAAGTGAGAGAGTCCGAGATCCCAGAGCTCAAAGTCATGATGGATGAAGTCATCCCCTGCCAAGTCAAGGTCAGTGTCAAATGTGCTATATGGATGACACCCTGACATAATCTCTAGGGCGGCACAGACACGAGCCAGGGAAAAGTCAATATTTTGCTTCAGGGCTTTATCTCGCAGACATACGTGGAAGACTTTGCTTTGGTCTCTGATATGAATTATGCGGCTCAAAACGGCGGTCGCATAATCAGAGCTATCCTCGATATCGCTATGAGCCGAAAGTGGGCTTGCGTGGCTGCTGTCTCCATGGCGCTCAGCAAAGCGATCGAGAAACGAATGTGGCCTTTTGATCATCCCTTGAAACAGTTCAAGCTTTCTCCGGATACGATGTACAACCTAGAGAGATGGGCAGACGAATACTCTCCCGCCGAGTTAGCGACGATGTCAGCCAGTGATCTGGGCGCTCTGATACATCTCAACGAGCGCCACGGTACCGCAATTTTACGTTGCGCGAGACAGTTTCCCACTGCGAAGATAACCCACAAGCTGCGTCCCTTGAATGCTGAATTACTGCAGGTCCACGTATCTGTTACACGGTCCTTCGAATGGGACAATCAGGTTCACGGATTTTCCGAGCCATTTATTATATGGATCGAAGACGAGGACGGATTAGAATTGCTGCAATATGCACATCTTCTATTTTCTGCCAACACCGACCGCCAGGAGACCGACTTTCTCGTATCTATCCCTGCCAATATCCCCCCTCCCAAGCTTCGATTACGGTTCATATCAGACAGATGGATAGGGGCCGAAGAGGAAGTCGAGATCGACTTAGATGACCTCCGTATGCCTGTCCTCAATTCCAATCGAACGGCTCTTTTGGATCTTCCTTTCTTGCCTACTTCAGCTGTTCCCGGGACGCACTTGCAGCGATCTGTGACCCACAGATTTGGGTCTTTCAATGCAATGCAAACGCAGGTGTTCTGGTCTGTCATCAACACCAGTCAGAATGTCTTGCTGTGTTCTTCGGCCGGGTCTGGAAAATCTTTGTTAGGCTATGTTTCAGTAATGTTCGCTTTCTCCCCAACAATTCCCGCTCCCAGACTCACTAGTGTTTAGTGCGACCGCCTCACAGCTCAAAGGTGGCGTTGTCCTTTGGCTGACTCCCAATCGGAGTTTTGCCAAAGAAGCTGTTCGCAATCTCAAAGCTCTAGCACGATCAACGTCGTTAGCTGTAGAACTTATTTTGGACCCGTCACATATTCCAAGCACACCGAAAGGCGTCTGGGTTGTGACTCCAAACGTGCTGAATGATCTCTTCCTCTCGGCATCGCCCATCTTCTCTGAGATCAAATCGGTCGTTTTGGACGCCTTGCATTTACTGGACAGTGAATACGAGCTCGCCATTTCTTCGCTCTTGCAAAGCACTCAAACGTCGAGACCTAGAATCATTGGACTTTCTTCGTGTCTGCATGATCCTTCTGACCTCGCCGAATGGTTGGATGTCCAGCCCCAGTTCACGTATTCCTTCCACTCTCGGGATAGAGAGCAATCGGTCATGACAACGTCTGAAACGTTCACGATACCTCATTCAGCAGCACTTTTCAGAGCCATGGTCAAACCGATGTACTCAGCTATTCGCTCTTCTCCTGCAGACTCGGGAACGGTGGTATTCGTCCCATCCCGCAAGCAGTGCAGCTCGGTTGCTTCTGACCTAATAAAGCACTGTGCTGTCGAAGGGAATGTTCATGGCTTCTTGGGGCCTGAGGCAGAGCCTGAGAACCTCCAAGGATATCTTTATCGCCTTCGCAATCCATCTCTGATGGAGCCTTTGCTGCATGGCATCGGCGTCTATCATCATGAAGTAAATCGAGATGATCAAGAACTCATCCTGCGACTTTTCGTTGAAGGTGTAGTCCGGGTCCTCATTGCTCCGCGAGATGCCTGCTGGACGATACCTGTCCGTGCAAACGTCATTGTGATGGGCACACAATATATCTCTGTAACACCCGGATCTTCGAATGTGCAGCTGAAAGATTACGACATTCGAGAACTGGTACAAATGCAGGGTCGCGCCGCTGTGCACGGGGCTGTTGGTCATTTCCATGTCCTTTGCCAAAGCGAAACCCGCAGCACTATCATGCGGTTCTTGGAGGAAGGATTGCCATTGGAGTCTCATCTGCTCGAGGATCCCGTCCTGGCACGATGGATTGCACGGGCAAGGGCCAGCGGTTTGATCCAATCACCCCAGGATATCATGGATGTTCTCAGTTGGTCCTTCCTGCGGCATCGTATCAGCAGTAACGGTCTGTACTACGATGCAAAGACCCAGTCTCCGGAAGAAACACTTTCGAGATTAGCGGATACTTTATTCACGCCTTCTCAGGTAGAACAGACGTAGATTCTATAATCCAAGAAATTGATTGACCAAGAAAAGAGTACACGGTTGTAAGATCAGGTTACTTGAGGTAGTTTTTCAGTTTCTGCAATCGCTCAACTGCTTCTTTCAGCTGGGCTGTGTCCTTACAGAAAGCAAAGCGGGCGAATTTTTCACCGATGTGAGAATTTTTCTCGCCGTAGAACTATGGCTCGATGAGTTGAGAAGGCTGAAAAACAGATGATCCTTACCTCGCTGACAGGGATAGATGACACTCCAACTTCCATGGCAATGAACCAACATGCCCTAATATTTCCATTCAATAGAAGCTCGTTCAATGAGGCAGTGACACCTACTTGAAATCTCGACCTCGTCCATGGATGGTTTGAGGGAAAGGGTAATCGTCAGGGATGTCGACGTTTGAGATGTCCTAAAAATCATGAGCAAAACGCCAAGACAGAACACATGAACATACAAGCAACGCAAAGTATGAACCCTCGGGGTGAGTATAATTCATGCCAAGCCTGTCAAAGCCTTCAAGAAGAATATCACGTCGTTCTTGATACGCCTGAAGCTGGAGCGGGAAGAAGTTGCGGCTAGGCGCTTGCTCCAAACCGGCGGCAGCGGCCTCTTGAAGAGGGGAGTTTGAGCAATAGACAATTCGGGTGGTCGCTGCAAGGACTGGGCCGATGAGAGTCGGCGGGCCAACTAACCATCCTACACGCCATCCGGTGGCAGCGAAAGACTCTGTATAGTTTGCTTTCAATTATGAGGTGTACGTGATAAGCGCGGAGACGTACTGCCCGCGGATCCGACAGTGACAGTGCGTTCCCACATGCCAGGTAATGTTGCGATGCGAACATGCTCCTTTTTGTCGTATACCAAACAGTCATACTGGAGCCGATTAGAAGCGAGATCACTCGTGAAGCAGCAGACATACGACTTCATCGGCCATGACGAGGGTGTTGAACTCTTTGGCCAGGGCAGCGATTTTCTCGAGTTCATCACGTCTGAAGACTTTCCCAACTGGATTATGGGGCGTGTTGACGATGATCATCTTTGTTTTGGGGGAGAATGCCGCCCTAAAGTTGGGCGTCAAGATACAATCCATAGGTAATCCAATGACAACGTGCCTTAATTCTTCAAAGTCGATCGTCCAATCATCGCTAGTAGACCTGCGATTGGCTGAGCTGGGTGGGTGAAGTGGCACAAAGACAGGAGTGCCAGCGTTGAATGTGACTGAAGGAAGATATTGGTCGAAGTAAGGCTCGAACATAATAACTTCATCGCCAGGATCCAAGAACGCGGTAAACATGGCATATTGGCCTGGCAGATCTTATGAACTATCGATGACGGATCGGCCCTGATTTAACATACCTTCATTGGCACCACTCGTCACCAGAATCTCATTATCGACGTTCAGAGTTCTGCCATAGCTGGCAGAATAATAGTCGCGAATAGCCTCCCGCAGGCGCGGCCGACCTTTAGGGTGAGAATAATGATTGCCGGCCACGGTTCCAAGGGCCTCGGTGGCAGCATCTTTGACCCATTGAGGGGGAGGAAAGTTCATGTATCCCTGGCCAAGATTGATGCAATCTGCAGGCAAATTGGCAGCGCTTCATGGGTGGCTTTAGTTAGATCAGCGTAGATCGCGCGAGTCATGACTCACTTGTAGACAGACCAGACGTCGAGCGCCATTGCACGGCCTGTCTGCATTCTGGACGACAAAGGGACAGGAGATTTGACGGGGACGCCGTTGATGGTGGCCATGATGGGAGTCGACTGGAAGGAGCGGTGGTGGAGAGCGAGACGGGTCAGAATAATTGGCCGTCGGAGGCTGACAAGCATTGCGTTTTCTTCCCTTGTCTGACAGCTCCCGAACAAAGCCGACTGCTCCTGACGCCGGCTGTTCTTCGTATGGCTTTACGTGCCAAATTCATGCGTTATGGCTGGATATCTATAGGTAAGGCGTCTTAGCAGAAGAGTGTCGCAGCTGAGCGCGTACCAGGCATCGTCTTCGTCGACCACTTCTACTCCATCCGGGTCGTTTCAGGATCCAGCATGCAAGTTTCGTCGCGTCTCCTTTCAAGCCGTTCCATTCTGAACTCGTTCTGGGCTAGCCAACGCTGAACCCCATCGATTCGCGGTGGCGGGACTTTGTTCTGTTTGACAAGCTGTCCATAGGCGGGTATGGGGTGTATCGCAGAGGAGACATCGTTTCATTCAAGTAAGCTCTCTCATGCAATTGCCCCCGTTGGTCTAAATACCACCAGGTCACCGAATAACGCCGGTCCTCTCTTGGTCAAAAGGATCGTCGCGCTCGAAGGAGACGTGATCCAAACGATGCCCCCCTATCCAGACAAGGAGGTCACAATACCAACCGGACACGTTTGGGTCGAAGGTGCTCATAAATGCTATCGCGCATATATCTAACTGATGCCGCATACAGGCGACGATTGGCGTTCACGCGATAGCAATCACTTCGGGCCCGTAAGAATCATGCTCGGCTTTCTGAACGGTATTCAAAGTCGCACTAGATTCCCCTCGCCCTGATCGACGCCAAACTCAGTTGGATTCTATGGCCGTTATCACGATTGGGACCGATCGATCGCGTGAACATCCGCCCCTCACAGACTTCGGGACATGCGTGGAGGCCGGCTGACATCTGGAAGTCTAAATCCGCTAGGCTAAAAATCGGACATCTAAAGGATAATTGGCGTCCCAATGACGCACAATGAACGCCGTCTTCTAGCAATACAGAGACACCTCCTTTGCCAGACTATCTCCCAGAGCGGCCACCGTCACCTTGATCTCGTAGCGAGTTTCTTCGCTTCGCCATTGCTCTGATTCCTAAAAGTCGTAATCAGCAGAGTGGCCACTCGACTCAAATCTTTTGCAAACCAGCGCAGACGTGGTCGATATACGTCCTCTTGCGATTTTTGTGATCACCGACACGTCATTCAATACCTCCTGCGCAGGCTCCGGAGTATACTCTAGAGCGTCGTCAGCTGGTACGATTCGAGTGCGTAGATCCATCCGAACCTTCTTCAATGGGTTCAGTTGTTGAATGTTCCGGATGAACGAAGCACGCATAGTGGTACTTGTCAAGCAGTGGAACACATCGCTCCAATGGATGCCACGTATATTCCTCCTAAGATCTATGAGCGTCATAAACTTTGAAGTATCAGTTTCTTCACGGGATCGAGAAGTTCTGAGGGCGAATATTCTCCTTTGTATCGCATTTTCGGACACGAGTGGATGTAAAAACCTAGATCGCCGTCAGCCAACAAGCTAAGGCACAATTAGTGTTCATACCCATATACAGCCATTTCATTGATTCTATGCCAGCTTTGTTGATCTCGTTCGCGAGACTCGTTTCCCTCAGCGCACTGAGCTAAAGTGTCTTATGCTAAATGTGGCCTTGCAAATTCAAAGTTCTCACCTTGCCCATCGAGTACTTGGAAAAATCAGTGTGGTATATGAAATACACCGAAGAGACACATCGGGGGAGAATGTCTAGGACCGACATAGCCACCAAACGTCCGTCCAAGTGATAGAGCTGATGAAACGTTCCATAGGCCCTTGGCAAGGTGTCAGGCCTCTCGCCAGGATATGGTATGTCTTCGACCTAGACAAGAGCCATGAGTACCAAATTGTGCCAAGAAATCGACAACTTGCAAGTAGTGGCGAGTCTACTAAGAAACGCTTGAATCCGGCCATCGTGGAGTCGTCGTGATGAATTTCTCGTTGGTAATGTTCGAATAGCGCATATCTTTCTGGCGTCGCTTCAGCCGGAACTATGCTGACCTGACAGATACTGTAACATGATCACAACGTCGTGGAAGAAGAACCTTTACCTGAAACGAATGGGTTTGATCGTCGTTTGCTGCACTATGTTCGACGGAATGGAGTGCCTCCGCAAGCGAATATTGGTTTTCTTTTCCTTTTGATTTTTTCTTCGTCGATTTATTAGGGCGGTCCTGGGCATCTTCAGAGATCTAAAGCTCAACAGCGTGAGTGAGTCATTCCGAATTATCCGAGATGTGCGTTCACATCTGGATCTTCCGCGACGAAGGCGTTCCATCTGACAAAGACTTTAGTTCACTGTGAGTTAGATCTGTCATGCTCTTGCCTGTTTAGTAACTTTCTTTGGGACCTTGAAGGCGAAAAGGCTGACGAGTCGAGTCGAACTGCAGCGGTTTAGCAGCGAACGCGTGCCTCATGTATCTAGCTAACATACTCGTATATTGTGGGCAGCACGATCGAATAAGATCTGGTTTATATATATATGTTCCAGAGCGCCGCCAGCCACGATCTATCATATCTTGATACGCCTGAACGTCTAGATGAAGAACAATGCTGGGGCGCTGGACTGTACCCACATCAACAGAGAGCTGATGAGCAAATGCTTGACTTTTCCAATTGCGATTACTAGATCGAGTTTCAGAACAGTATCCACACGAGCCTGGTTCAAATCCGGCTGGCTGTAGCACAGAGATAGGCATGATCTTGTTTGATTAGAGTGGCACAGCCACAATGCGGGGAATATATGTCATGGCGGAGTTTAAACCTATTTCCCTGATCGATCTTCATGTGAAATCTCGGAAGCGGTCGACTCAGCGTGGGACAACCTCGGCTGTTGGAGCCGAACCGCCGACCCTGAGTGCATCCATCGGAGTCTGAACACCACCGCCCGCTCTCAGTGCCCATCTCAGGCTGTCCCCCGCAACCCCGCACCTCCTGCCCTTTTGCTCACGACCACCATCTTCACGCTATGTCCATCCCAATTGACGAGCTCGTCGCTTCGCTCTCTACCACCATGAAATCCAGCCATATAGGCCAGGAAGCCATAGAGCTGGCCAATCTCCAGGTCTGTCTTGATTTGCGCTATGTTAACTTCATAAATACTGAACATAATTAGAACCAGTTAGCTACAACCCTCTTCTGCGCTACCAACCAGGGCTTTTCCAGTGGCCCTGATCTCCAACCACCAAATACTCCCACCCAGACGAGTCCTGGTTGGACAAACTATCTCCCTGACCCACACGCTCCTATGCAGCGCAGTTCTAGCATGAGTGGACGCCAAAAGCCAAGGAGAAGGAGCTCAGCCTCTCTTCTTCAACGCCCCGACGAGGACGTTTTCATGATGGAGGAGGATGAAAAGGCTGAAGTGGAAGACATTCTATATGGCCGCAACAACAACTCGTTCCACTCTTCGAGCCCTACATATCATCCTCATCACGAGATTCCTCACCATATGCCGGACTACTATTCCAGTTATCTCTCATCATACGATGTGGGCATGTCAGCTGCGTCGTCGACACCCTTTGCCTCGGGCGACCCATTTCTGGCCTCACTAAGGCCACAACTACAAACGCATTCTCACGCAACCAATATGATTGCCCCGCAGAAGGCATTCTTACCCCAGCTAACTCAAAGCCATATACAGTCGATGAACACTTGAGCAGCGAGTGGACCATAGTTTATTTTCCTTCTGACGCTTATTTATCGGCCTTATTGTTTCGTTTTCTTCCATGTAGCTAGATCCCCTGATCTATTGTGCCATTTAGTACTTTGTAATTGTCGGGTCTACCGTTTTAGCAGCCTTGTCTTAGTAGTGTCTCATTAATCAAATATTATAGATTAAGTAAAATGCATGCATGACAACGGTGTGAAGCGCATCAACGATGCCTAGAAGAACTGCGAGAAATCGTAGGATTGCCCTTGGCCGGACTTGCCAGATGCCTTTGCAGGCTTCTGAGGAGCCGACTTTGCAGGACGTGCAACAGGGCCTTTTGACTGAGCAGGAGCGGGCTTCTCCTTTTTGGTCGGCTTGGTTTTCGTTTTCGTTTTTGTCGAAGCGAAAGTCACCTTCTTGACCTTGACTGGTCGTTCCGGCAGAGGCTCTTGTACCACTCGTTTTCGCTTCGACGACGGAGCCACCTCTTCATCCTCCTCGGGTTCTGATTCGATCGCTTCGGACTCTGCGTCAGAGTCTTTATCGCTCTCCTGCTGGGCCTCGTCGTCATCCTCCATTTCATCATCATCACCGACGTCATGGAAGGCGGGGGTCTCAACGGTAGGGATCAAAGCAACAGGTCTGGTGTCGACACTACCAGGTGACAAACGCACGAGACCTTCGGCTAGTCGGCGCTCTTTTCTCGTACGAGTAGTAGCAGTAGCGGCCTCGTCAGCACGTCCATATATAGCTTTCACGGTGTCGAGTTGAGATGAGGAGCTTGGTGTGGATGGAGATGAGGGAGGAGTTGTGTAATAAGGAATCTTGCCCACGCTCCAGTCGCGCAGGACAAGTTTTGCGGCACCAGTCAGATCCAAAAAGCCGCCCTGATGAAGATTTATGAGAAAACTGAATATTCTAAATCACAACAACTCACCTTCTTTACGAATCCATTTGCACGTGCGACTGCTCGAAGGAAGGCTTCGTGATCGCTGGAGCCAAAGGCAGGCAGAGTGTAGTGTAGCATCAAGTCTTCGACGTCGGCGCGAGATATAAGGTATGAGACTGTAAATAAGAAGTAATTGAGATTTGGACGCAAAACAGGTCAGAATTGAACGCACTGGCAGGGATAGGATCTTTCATCTTCTCAATTTTCCCTCGAGATCTCATCAAAACATCATGTCCGCGACGCATCGCTAATTCACGTCCAGTACTTTCATCCTCCTCCTGCTTTTCCCAAGCAAGGCCCGGAGTATCAATCACGGAGATTTTGTGGTTCGACGTAGTGATGGGTACATTGATAGGATAGGGAGTAGAGCTGTGACCCTCGCCCAGCGTGGCAAGACTGTAGACGGGGGAAGCAGCACGACGTGCTAGAGAATTCACAACACTTGATTTTCCACTCTGGAAGGTCGTCAGTCTGATGTCAATGGGTCAGAAAATCAACATACATTCGTTATTCCAGCAACTGCAACGGTCAGAGGCTCTGACCCTTTTTCTTTCGCAAAGATTTCGAGGCACTCAAGTAACGCATCCACGCCGACAGCATCGTCGGCAGAATCTTCTCGTTCTTTGCCTTTCACTGGTTCGACCCGTTTCTCAGATTCACGAGGCAAGAATTCGGACGCAGAGCGGAACAGGAAGGTCGGGGCGATGGGTCGTAGGTAGTCAAGCCAAGCGACTAAGGTCTCTCGCGGAACAGTGTCTGTCTAACAGTTAATACATGTCTGCAAAGTAGAATCGAAACATACCAATTTTATTCAGAACGAAGACCAGCTTTTTCGGCGACTGTGCCAAATTTTCCAGATATTCGCTTCTGAATGACAGAGGATCCCGAGCATCCAGAACTTCGAGAAGCACATCTGCCTTGTCGATGACGGCTTTCAAATGAGGAAATTCCTGGTCGAGGAGTAACGGAGCTTCTTCGACTTTCTTCTTCGGTGCAGGTTTGGAGGGCCCGGCGGTGCTTGCGGTGACGATTTTAGCAGAACTGACGGCTTCAGAGCCTTCCTCCTCTTCATCTTTGTCGTCTTCAGTGGCTTTCGTATCCGTGCCAGCCTTAGCAGCCTTTCTCTGCTCCTTTAACTTTTGCTTCTTCTCTTCTGCCTATACGGCCATGAGTGCTCTGTGTTGAGTACCCCTTGAAGGACGCACCAATCGCCGGGTCTCTGCAATTTCTGCCAGGATTTCCTCCTTGAACGGAAGGTTATTGGGGATGCCCGGGTCTTTCTTGTGTTCTGGAAGGAGTGAGTACTGATACTTGCAACACGATCAAAGGTCCTCGCACTTGACTTCCATTGAGGATTTTTCTTTGCGGCTCTTTTCGCCTTTCGATGGCTTTCGGAGACTTTATGCCTGATCTTGGAGCGCTGAAAACTTGTTCCTCTCTTGGAGGTTTCTACATGCAAAGAAATTAGAAGAGTATGGAAAGAACGAGCGGGTTGACAAACTTTTGCGAATTTGAGGCATGGCTGAAAGACTTGGCTTTTCGATCGGCTATCGGATGCTAGTCCGACTCTTCCAGCCTCTGTCTTCAAGCTTCAAGCTTCAAGCCGGCCCACTGAAGCAACTGCACCCCTGCCTCCCTCCCTCGAATCCCTTCTGTAGACCATCTCAAGCGCCGTCCTCGATATAGCACCTTCTTTCAGCTTATTTAGACAACATCGTTATCCTTCGCTGCAAACGCAAGGCACATCTACTGGCCCGGGACGTGCCACTACTGTCCCAACATTCATATTCAAATGCACCTGATACTTTCACGAAGTAATTCCAATGGATTTCATATCGGAGTTGCTCCGCAGATCTGGTTCTGGGTCCACCAACTCATACCAAGAGACTGACTCGCTTGCTTTGGAGTGGTACCCTTATTCTTGACCAGCATTAGTGTGGCCCACCCTGCATCGCGCACGATCCCAGGATATTTCTCCGGCCATCTAACAGCAACACCTGAGCAACACCTCGAATTTACACAAAATTGGAGTGATTGGATCCAAGAGCGGTCGCAGCACACGACGACCTGCAGTTGGCATTGTTATGGGTGCAAAACGTCTTTATTAAGCTTTGAGAACGCATATTTCATATCGGGCACGTGGCGCAGCTGGTAGCGCGCATGCTTAGCAGTAGGCAAGATGGGACTTGAACCCACGCTTACGTAATGCATGAGGTCTTGGGTTCAAGTCCCAACTTGTCCATTCTTTTACATTTTATTATTATAACTTTTCTTTCTTTACCATCTGATCTCTTTTTGGCCTTTCACAGCTCCCTTTGAATATTCTGTGGGTATTACAGTGCTGCAGCGGTCTTCCTTATCAAGCCCTGAGCCAAAAAGGTGCAGTCCCTGGCCAGTTTTGGTGCAGATCACCTCGATTCGGAGTCCCCAATTCTCCCGTTTTAAATTTTCATTTTTGTGACTCTTCCTCGCTGTCTACAGCTTCTGCTACTCTTGTTTCTTCATGTCAAGCCGTAAGTTTTTATCTGCGAGACGCACTTGGCAATAACAATGGGAGTGGCGTCTGAACCTAAGTCGATGCGGCTTTCGTCTGGCTCGAGCTCACTAGTACTATATTCCACACCTTTCAAGTTTTTTTTCCCCGGACAATGTTCTCGGAGGTACCATCCACCTTCAATGATGAACATATTGAATCTCCATAGGTATCGCTTGCTGGTGACCGCTCGAGTCTCTGCAGTGTCCACATTTTAATTTCCCGACGGATCATTCCTTGGGTTCAAGTCCCAACTTGTCCCGCATTCCTGAAAATTTTTCATCGTACTTTGGGAGGTTGGTGAATAAAGATAATCGTGTATAGTATGGGCCATTACATTATATTATTCTATCAATCGCACAACAACAGATCCACAGTTCTCATCCTTGTCAAATCTCATAAATGCCTCCGGGGCTTTCTCGAACGGAACCACTCGATCAACGACTGGATTCCATTGACTGCTCTCCGTCATTTGCGTCACGCCGTCTAGTGAGTCGCGTATATCTTCGCCTTCGTCGTCTACGTCTGCTGTGGGTGATATCCATGCGTATCGGAGTGTCTTTTGGCCCTTTTTGGAGGTGGAAAAGGCGCGACGGAGGGATCGCATGTTGGATTTTAGTTGGGCGTTTAGGGTAGGGACCGCCGTTTCGGATTCGCCGACAAGAGTTGTGAACTGTGATCAAGTTAGTTAGGGTTTGATGAGAAAATAGGAGAACGTACGTGGCCGCCTTCGCGGAGGACTCGACGACAGGCTTCGAAGAGTGATCGACCACCGATTGTATCGAGCACACCGTCGAACTCGGAGTCTGCAAGGGACGATATAGCAGCCTGCTCGTCGCCAGAGAGAAATTCGACAGCGCCATTGGCTTCCGCAATGTCCCTCAACGCCTGCGAGTCTGAAGGAATATGCGCGGTCACTTGCATTCCCTGTGCAGTCAGACGTTGCGTTGCCAATGCTCCGACTCCCTCGTGCGCACGGAGGACCAGAATGCGACTTCCTCGCGGAAGATACGAAAATGTTCGCATAAGACGAACAGTGGGGATACCGGCAAGGGGCAAGACTGCCAACTTTTCGATAGACATCTGAGCCGACGGTCGTGGAGATCGATGTAATCGACGGCGGTCCACAACGATGAATTCAGCGAGTGCTCCACCCTACAAAAAGTGAGAAAAAATAATAAGCAAAATGTCACAAGACCGACCTTTCGAGCATCCAACAGTCCATAGACCCATTCGCCTTTGGAAGTATTGTTGACGTCGAATCCGAATTCAACGACTCTGCCCACGAAACTGCGTCCTGGGATATACCCGACGTGCTCCTTACTTGCTCTCTCTCGCAACATCAACGAGTCCCGACGATCAAGTCCTACGGCCCATACTTGCACTAGCACCTGATTGCCGTGGACACGAGTGGGAGGCGGGGTATGAGAGGCGAATGACAGGGGTGATGAATGAGTGTCAAGGTGTGCTGGTGTCAGGCTTGTTCTTGAGAAGCTGAATCGTGAGGCAAGTCCTGCGGCGGCGTTCTTGGTGATAGATATGGTGGACATGGTTGTCTGAGCCAAGCCGGAGCGGGACAGGTCGACTGAACTCGACACACGCTCTGGGTGCTTGTTGGGTGTATAGGATGCGCGAGGAAGAACTAGACTGGAATATCCGGTGGCTGAAGGTTCTGTGAACTGGGGGAGAGGTGCGGGGATATTGGCTACTCTGGCCAGGTTGGCGCTGGAAGCCGACAGAACGCTTCCCGCACGTCGCTTGGCAGGGAAGACTGGAACGGAAGCTGATCGAATATGATGATTGGGCAGAGGTGCCTCTTCGTCCTCTTCCTCTTCGATAACTGCACTCATTCGCTTAGATTCGGAGGAACTCGCGACCGGGGCAGACCGTGCGGACCGTGCACGTCGACGAGGACGTGAGGGCACAACGGGGTAGAGCATCTCGGATGACTCATCCACCGAACGGCGTGAGGACGAGGACCTGGAGGAGTGGGAGGGAGTAGAGGTGAATGAGGAAGGAGGGACGAGCCATCGAACGTCCTTTGCCCATTCTGGAACCGGCTCGCGAACTCGTGGCTTTGGGGTGCGTCGCTTGCGGGTGGTGGATTCGGGCTCTGAAGTAGGCACAGTGATGTCTGTACTTGACGATTTTATGGATGACCATGAAAAGAGAGTGTCGTTGTCGTCGTCGGAGGCTGCGGACGAAGTCGGGCGGGAAGACGGCGGAGATATCTGTTGTTTGGACGGTTGCGGAAATGGTATTAGCGATGATGTACTGCTGCTGCTGCTTGGATTTGAGGACGAAGACGCTGCCGTCGCAGGGTCTCGGAGTGTCTTGGGGACGGTGGCATCGAGGCCGGCCTCGACGATAGCAAACTGAAAGTCTGAGACATCTGCTGACGCTCTGGGCGATGTGTCTGGGGTGTAGAAGACGTCGTCGTCCGAATTGCTGTCGTCGTCGTCGAGGTCGATGTCGACGGACGACTGGGGACGAGCAAGGGTGTTCTGGGCTTGGGCGTGGTAGGCAGCGGCGAGAAACTCGTTCTTTGCGCTGTAGTAGTTTCTGTGCTGGGCGTTGGCGGCTGCAGCGTATTTCTGGGACGGACGGGCGAGCAGAGACTGGATGAGGGTCGGTTTTGCCATTCGGTGTCGGGAAGAGAAACCGACGGGCTATAAGACTCGGACGAGCGACGTCATAATATTTCTATTTCCCAATGCAGAAATCCCGAAAAAGTGCATCCAAGACGTCTTCAACTGCAATCTGCCCGCCAATCCGTCCAACCTCGTCTGCCGCATATCGCAGTTCTTCTGCGCCCTCGACCACCTCGTCCACTGAATATCCAATAAATGCGCTAATAAATTCGCTCGCTCGTTCAAGATGCACTCGGTGTCGTGCTTGCGTAATCAGTGGGCGACGATCGGGTGCAACAGCGAACCTGCCCGTGTCTCGGTCAATCTTTCCCTTTTCGTCCAGCCCGAGACTCACCTCCGCCGCAGCTCCCGCCCGAACCCGTCCACAAACTCTGCCACGCCCGTCCGTTGCAACAAGCTCATCGTCCACAGCGTACGTGCACCGACCAGCTTCTCCAGTGCACAAAGATCAACATCACTCTGCTCGTCGGCCTTGTTCAAGATAATCAACGTGTCTTTGTCGATCAATGACGACACTCCGGCGACGTGTTCTGCCATGGCCTCCGCGCTGTCCATGGCAGACATGGACAGCATGCATATACGGACATCAGCTGTCGTTGCCCTGCTTATCGTCAGTTATCAGCTAATACTCAAAGAGCGGACCCACGTTGTCTCTGCTTTCGCAATGCCAATGCTTTCCACCAAATCTTCCGATTTTCGTATGCCTGCCGTGTCCGCAATCACCACTGGCATCCCGCCGATGTCAAGTGTGACTTCAAGAACGTCGCGAGTCGTCCCTGCAATCGGTGTCACGATGGCAGCTTCACGCTGAGCTGCATTTGATACTTAGCAATGCCCAATCAACACAATATTGCTCACCTAGGAAATTCAACAAGCTGCTCTTGCCCACGTTCGGCGGTCCAAAAATCGCCAGTCTGATCCCTGATCGCATAATTTCTCCCCGTCTTCCGTCGTCCAGATGCCCGCGTATCTCTGCGAGCAAATTTCTCGCGCTCTCTTTCGCTGTAACAATTTCAGCAGATTTTCAAAGGTTCGTGAATCCGACTCACCGTGTTCGAACACGCCCTCCTCGAGGTCCTCCCCTTCTCCGAAATCAATGACTGCTTCGACATTCGCAAGACATCGTATCAGCTGCTGTCGTATGCTCTCTATCCGCCTTTTCGTCTCGCCCTGTCAGCCTATTATCTTCTCTGGTCTGTCAATCCCAAGATACACGCCCACCCCCGCTGCAGTTAATGCAAGTTTCCTCTGTTCATCCGTCTCCGCGTCTATCACATCCCGGATGCCTTCTACCTCTGTTAAATCGATCCTTCCGGCTTCGAAAGCGCGTCGAGTGAATTCGCCTGGCTCGGCTGGTCTGCAGCCGTCCATTCGTCCAAGCGTGTTGAGAACGGCTCTGAGGACTGCGCTCCCTGAGTGGACATGCAATTCCAGCATATCCTCCGTAGTAAATGATCGCGGCGCTATAGCATATAATGAGTATTATAGTCCAAAACTAAGAGTCAACTTGCCTTTGAAAAATACACATAACCCATCATCCAACATTTCTCCTTCCAGGCTCAAGACGTGACAGCGTTGCATTTTCCATGGCGTAGGTTTTCTGTTTGATCCGTTTGATAATTTCACCATTCGTTCGTATACATCCGAGCTACCAGGCCCTGAGATCCTGATAACACCAATGCCAGCTTTTCCAGGAGGTGTAGAGAGCGCATATATAGTCTTCCGCTCCTTCAGCGAAGAGAGCAATGTTCTCGCCGAGGGCACCACAGTCTGTAGAAAGTGCTTAGAGAAAGGCAATCGAGTCGTTCGAGATATTCGAGGCTGCAGCATCGTGCCAGTGTGGAGAATAATCAAGTAACCGGCCGGAGTTGGAAGTCTCGTACCGTACCTTCATCACGGACGCGGACGTAGTTTTCATCCGTCGTCTCCATATTCTCATTGTACTCTCGAATTCACATATCTCCATTGTCTTGGACGACCTACAAATCTTATTGGACGGCTGACACGATAAACTTGAAAACATGGGGCAATCACGTTCGTTTTTGATGTCTCGTGCCGATGCTTTATATGGTGTTCTTATGGTGTTTTGGTTATAGCATCTCAATTTATGGAGGATATGGAGAAGAAGTCAAATTGTGTGTTCATTACTTCAGTACTCTATCCCTCAACTCAGGCCTTTGATAACAGTCAACGCGAGCGAGTTGGAGCGTCTCAAGAAACGGTTCATGAAATTGGACAGGTGAGCACAATCTCTGCCTTTGATACATACTCTCATGAGACCTGCAGTGATGGATCAGGATCCATCGACCGTGACGAATTCCTGCGCATTCCCCAGATCGCCAATAACCCCCTCGCATCACGTATGATCGCCATCTTCGACGAAGAGTACGTCCCCTTCCCAACTCTACACCTCAGCGCTAATTCTTGTGATTAGTGGAGGAGGTACAGTCGACTTTCAGGAGTTCGTAGGAGGGTTGAGCGCATTTAGCAGTCGAGGAGGACGGGATGAGAAACTGATGTGTTCGTCCACTCTTTCTCCCTCGTCGTAGACGATATTGAACCTGTGATTTTAAGTTGCGTTCAAGGTGTACGATATGGATCGGGATGGGTATATTTCCAATGGAGAGCTGTTCCTTGTGTTGAAGATGATGGTGGGCAGTAATTTGAAGGTAACCCTCGCCCCATCTTGTCTTGTTGGCCCTATTGCTAACGTTGTACAGGACCAACAATTACAACAGATCGTGGACAAGACAATCATGGAAGCTGACAAGGACGGAGACGGCAAACTGTCATTCCAGGAATTCAGCAATATGGTCGCAGGAACGGTTTGTACCACGTCTCGCACCCTTTGCCCTATTCTGATCATAAACCAGGATATCGTGAAACAAATGACACTAGAAGACTTGTTCTAACCTCGTCTTCTATTTATTACTTCTCCTTGCATTCACTGGCTGATACTACGATGCCGCATGCATCCTTCTGACTCTGCGTGTCTCCGCTATCATAGGTTGGCCGTTACGATGATTCAATCTGCGGTTATGATACCCGGTCTCTGTACTATCTACTGTAAAGAAATGTGTACATGATAGTAGATCACACGGAATATAGCACTGAAGAATTATTTCTTCACAATGCTCACCACTGTACGGCGCATCAGACCATGAAGCTATAGTTATTGGAAGCTCTTACCGTCCTCGTCTTCCAAGACGTGATCGAGACCGACTTTCTGCCCTCTTGAATGCTTCGCGCTAGACCCCCACACGACGGCACTGATACACATACGTGAGCTTCATCCAGCGATGAAATTAAAGGAGCGCACTATTTCATCTGCTTCGCGATTTCTTTGTGAATCGAATTACAGAAATCTTCGATCGTCGATTTCCCTCGTTTGAGTACAACAGGGGTATCGTAATCGGGCGATTGACCACGAGGTTTGGTATACACGCGAACGAGATCAAGGGAAGACCACATCTTTTCAATCAGTTCGTCCACGTTTAGCCATTCGCGTGAGGAGATGGGGACGCTGTTCGGAATCTTGTATCTAGATCGACGAACAAATCAACAATAGATCACCCCGAGATGGAGATAGCATACAAAAGGTCTAGTTCTTCTATCGATATTGCGTCGATCTGCGAAAGAGGTCAGTGGATAGGACGGAAATAAGGTCAGAGCTCACTTTATTCAGAACCTGCCGACGAGCTTCAGAATCAGCAGAGACTCGGGGTCTTGACACTTACATAGACTGCAGGTATGTAAACTCTGCAACGAAATCAGATCGATCGCAGCTATTGTGCACATCACTTACCTGTTTCCCTCGATCACGTCCACCAGGTCATCGGCAGTGGCACCAGGTTCTCGGATAGCAACATCAGCATTGTTAATCTTGAATTCACTGAGCACGGCCTTGATCTCATCATGATCGATATTCGTCAGTGGCACGGTATTCGAGATGGCAATCCCTATCCAGCAAATCAATAATACGTTTCTCTGCATACAAAACAACTCACCTCCTTTATCTTTCCTTCGAACGATAATTGAAGGCGGTCGCTTATTTAATCTGATGCCAAACCCTTCCAACTCTCCTTCGATAATCTTCTTGTCTCCCAGAGGTTTCAAGACATCCAAGACGATAAAAATCAAGTTGCATGTCCTGGCGACTGACATTATCAGGTTCGCACCACCAGCATGTTGCACAAGTGAGTCACATCACCAGCAATCACTGAGAGACGTTTAGCAAGCGTCGTGGTCCACTGAGCGAAAGCGTACCTTGTCGTCCTCTCCCACGTCCATCATTGGCACCTTCGATAATTCCAGCTGGGAAACGCGTTTCGAATCAATATCGTGAATCATGGCATTGTTGCAATACACATACGTAGATCCAAGATCTGAATTGGAGCACCGTGAACTTTCACTGTGCCAGGGACCGTCGTTAGAGTTGTAAAGTCAATTTCCGATACTTCAGAGTGTGTTCCCGTCAGCTTAGACATTAAAGTGGACTGATGATGGTCAGCCCTGCGTCTTGGATATACGGTGAAGACTCACCTTCCCCACACTCGGAAAGCCCACAAATCCCACCGACGCAATTCCCGTCCGTGCAACATCGAAACCGACACCGCCCCCGCCTCCACCTCCTCCACCGGGTGGTGCAATGAGTTCTCTTCGTAATTTGGCGAGTTTCGCCTTCAGAAGCCCGAGATGGTAACTGGTCGCTTTATTTTTCTGGGCTAGTTACGTCGTGAGCAGAGCCACATGGTTTCCCGAGAGCGAGGCGTACTGCGAGCCTGAAATAACCGTCAATATACTACAGAACACATATACTGCAAGTCCATACCATTTCATCTTCAATCTCCTTGATTTTCTGGACGGTCGTCATTTTATATTCAGAGTTTGTACACGATTGGAGACAAAGCGAATCGGGAATAAGAAGCGGAGATTGAACCTATTGTGTTTCCAATTGCTCGCCTCGATCACCGCGTCGCTCACTCTCGTTCACCCACACTCTCTTCCTCGTCCTGGCGTCGAGCTGCTCTGCTTTGTCTGTCATCGTCGAGCAACTCGCTCCTACCCCGCCCACTCGCTTTCAATAACCTGCATCGAGCATCTACTTTCCTTTACTGCTTTCGTTCAACATGTGCTTCACCGGTCCAGCATGGAAGAGAGAGGTCGTCCCAGATCATAAGGTGCGTTTCAAATGCGGATTGAGAGAGTGGCTTTGGCTCATGCCACCACGTAGTTCGACTTTGTGGACACGCGCGACTTTCATTCAAAATCTTTCGGAATACGCATGCGGTAGCTACTCAACTCAGCCTCGGAATCATTAATCATTCCTAATGGCCGATCAGATATCTTTGGGTATACATACTCGTGGTCAAATCGTTTCTGGTCTACGTCTCCGATATCTTCACAAGTGTCACCATGTTGACAACACATGGGTGGTCCAACACGATCTTCCAGTCATGTCCGCAGACCGAAACCAACGGTTGTGTTTTCATCCCATTTGATGTCGGCAAATGGCTCTTCGTCGGTTGCATTATCTTTTCGTTTTTACTCGTGAGGCGCTTTGCTATGAAGTTTGGTTACCTATCTAACACCGCTCTAACAGCTGGCCTATGAAGCCCGAAAAGCGAAGAAAATCATAGCAAGCCGCGATATATCCTATGCATTCACCAACGTCATGGCCCAGAGCTATTACAGCCTACGTATGAGACACAATTGTGTTATGGACGAATCACTCAACTGTCCCAGGGTCTTACGATCACTTCTGCTTTTTCTGCCACATCAGTGATTCTACAAAGAAGAAGGATGACTTTGCTTTCTTCATTTTCTTTACCTTCAAAGGTTTGTCCATGTGGCCCGCCGGATTGATCATGCTGATTTGTATGATAGGCTGGAAACGTCTTCTTCTTGCTGATGGCCCTCGTCAATCCATCAACGCTCTCACACTCTATTCTTTCTATCTCGCCAAGAAAGATGACGGCTCCTTTTGGGACTTTTCCAAATACTCGGACGATCTCATTACTTCCGGACTGATTATCTCAACACTTTTCACCGTCTTGATCTTTGCTGGATCTTTGTTGATGCTCATCGTTGCGGGCATATGTTACATTCCCCTTCTCTGCTATATTCAAGGCAACTTGAAGGTATGGTCTTCGTTGCTTATACGCTCACAATCTGACCGAACGTAGGAATACTGCTGCCATAAAGTTGACAAGAGAATCGCAGAGATCGTGAAGCGTAAGAACAAACAACGTCTTGCCAAAGCAGCAGCGCTCGCACGGAAAGAGGCTGCAGGCGACTTCTCGCATTTGAAGAACAAGAAAGGAGAATTCATTGCAAACCCTCTTCCTCAGCCCACGTTGCCCAACGTTTTCTTGGAAGATATCGAGAAGGAGGACAAAATGTCAATGCGAACCCGAGTCGAGCCCAATCCAAACGGTTATCCACAAACCGTCTACAAAGATTATTCCTATAACCCGGGTCCTGCAAACTCCGTGGACCCAAATTCTGAATACCCTCCCATGCCGGCATACTACAGTAACCCTCATCAACATCACTACCAGCCGGATCATTACGCTGCTTCTACCGCCACATTACCCGACGATGGGACATTATACGAAAACGATCAAGGCTCTTATAATTACGCCGATGAGTATGCAGTCAGTCATACCCATCTTACAGCAGCTGCTGCCCCGGTCAGCGGGTATCAAGAAGCTGCATACCCTCCTCCACTCCACAATCCCCACAGTGCTGGCATTGAGGGATCTTTCCCCCGCGATCATTACGCGACGACCAACCGCGGTCACGACCTGGAAGTTCCACAACGACACTCTCGGCCAATTAGTACTGCCAGTGGTGTTAGTGGGCTTGCGTATGATCACGATTACGGTTCGGAGGAAGCGCAACCATCCGGCGGACGATATCGATGAGGTTTTCTTTAGTATTCTGTATTATTACTACTCTTCCTGTGTCATTATTTACGGGGTCTTTTTCGTTTCCCTCCGAACATTGTCATGGTTTAGCGCTACGTGCAGATTGGTATGGTAATGCCATGGCTGTACACAGAATATAACACAAGCATGAGGATGCGGGAAAACATACAAAAAGACAACTACAGTATGAGTCATGAGTGGTATGAAGACAAGCAGAAAGGATGGTCATGAGGAAGATTATGGACATGAGGTAGCATAACAGAAACGTGAAATGTGTGGAATGGCCAAAGCGCATTAGCCCCAGCCATCCCAACGGCCGAAGCGTCTGAATTCTTGCAAAGTACATCGTCTTTCAGAGTGGCTGTCCTGGTCAAACTCGTCCTCCTTCTCCTTTCCCTTCACACTTGCTGGTCGGGAAATAGCAACTGGAGATGACCGCCCTAATGGCGAGGAAGGGATCCTGGGTGATGCTCCTTGATTCTTCAGATCCGACTGAGCAGATTGGGCGGAAGCGGAGGGAAGAGCCAGTCGATACCACCCTCCGCTGTACGTGAGGGCTATCAATTGATATTCCGGTTTAGACTCGAGTGCTTTGCCCTTGCCCTTGCCTATGCCAGGAAGATCAAGGGTCTCCGACGGCACTTCAATCCATGTGACGATGCATTTCTCCTCCTCCCCCGCATCACTTTCATCTCGTGATTTGGGAGAAGACGAAAGCATAATATGCGAGGATGCTGCGGGTAGGCGATAATGTGCATAGGACCATTGCGATGCGAAATATTTGGGCAACTTGATGAACGGCGATAGCGGAGAAAAGGACGAGGTACGATTGCTGTAAGACGGGATCAAATGACGAAGGGTCTGGATAAATGTAGATAGTACCTTGGACCTTCACCTGAACCCAAGGAGAAAATATGAACCGTGCCCTTATCGCTCCAGCAGCAGATTTCTTGCTCGTCTGGTCGGAAAGCCGTCCCGTAGATCTCTGCCTTGTCACTGCCACGACGCAGCTCTTTCACGAGGCCGCCTGTCGTGGCATCCCATACCCGCACGAGGGTTCCTTGAGAAGACGTCGTGGCTAGTAATCGCCCAGATTGCGTCACCGATAGCGTTGTCAATGCTGTCTTGTGAGCTACGATAAAAGGCGGGGCTTTCTTCGGGGAGACTTGGGGTGGTTTGGGGATGCGGGGCTCTCTGTATGTGGGAGAAGTGGTGACAGATAAAGGCGGAGGTGGACAGGGAGAAAGATGTATAAGTTGCACGTGGCCAGCATGTTGACCCAGGATTGCTAGCAGAGTAGATCCCGGTGTAGATGCCATAGCCACAAGACCTGCGGATAGAAGTGACGATCAGTACGAGATTATTTCGCAGAATATCCAGCCCCGCGTTGGCTGACTGCTCGCCCTTCTCGAAATCGGTTTCGCAGGTCCACTCACCACGCGGATGGTCATAACTGTCGTTCATGGCGACTCACCCCTCGGATTATCCCAAGTAGCATACTCTATCACTCTACTCACTCCTTTCTCGCTCACTTTGAACAGGACCACTCTTGACCTGAAGGCAACGCTGAGCCATCCTCTCCGACACGCAAGTCCAAGAACAGGTTCTCTGAATTCCAACTCGGCTGCCTCGCGCCCTGCGGCCTCGTCCCAAATGATGACTTTATTCCGAGGGTAATGAGGACTTCGACCACCGCCGACAAGGAACAGGATAGAAGAGGTTTGACAGGGATGTACAATGTTCAGTGTTCCGTTCTTCAGCTCTAAAATAATATGAGCGACCTCAGCACGAGTGCTTGCGTGCGTCTAGACTGACCACGCTTCTTAAGGAGCTTGAGAGGCCATGTCTCATAGATCGCAAAGCCAGACGGTGTTGAACAAGTGAAGATACGCCCCTCAGCTTCAAATCTGATGTCAATTAATTGTGTTGGATTTGTTGCAAATATCGACTGTCGAGCGAGATGCATGCGTTGGGCGCGCGGCTATCCAAGGAGTGTTTGTCGGAATCGGATGTATGGGCCTCATGCTCCGGATTGTAACAAGCGGAAATACAAACTTGGATTGGCGTGACATAGAGTACAATGAGACAAGGTAATACATAGTAAAGCATGTGCATGAAACGAATCCCGTGAGTAAACTGGATCTTGCTCTCGACCACGACCCTCAACCTACGCCGAGGCCCATTCTGAGCGAACAAAAAGACAAATGCGTGGTATACATGAACAGACAGACGCCTCAATGGCGCGACGACTGACCTACAGCGATGGCGATGGAGTTGGGAGACCCTGAGAAGGTGGAGATGGTGCTATGGCGGTGTGGTTTGGCTCGCGTCACGGTGAGCGATGGATTCCACTCTGGTGGTGGCTGTAAACTCAGGTCACGGACAGTCTGCAACGCAGCGGTAAACTCTGCATTTTCAGCCCTCGTGTTCTCTAGTTCAATGGCTCGGGCTTCTGCCTGGCGCTGCAACTCCTGATCTGACTCGTCCGAAAGATAGTCCGTGAAGCCATCTGAAACAACAGTAGAGGCTATTACTGAAGAAACAGCACCCGATGAAGAGCACGACTCGGAGCCACTCGTCGAGCCAGAAGTGTCGCTCATGTTCGTCAAGTCCTCGAGCATGGTGGCTCGACGAGTTAGGGTTGGACTTACCAAAGTGAGCAAGTCTCTGCCCTCAGTTGGCTCTCGAGATGCCTTTGGAGACGGCCTATTCTCGGAGACTTGTATTCGAGGTGTAGATGGACTGGGAAATGATGGGAGGATCCTGTCAGGAGTGCGTACTGCTATATCAGGCCTCTTCTCGCTGGGTTCTCCAGGCAGCTTTGTCATTTTCCGGTTAGGGGTTCGAGCTACGTCGGCTGACAGAGGCGTGGTTCCGGCT
The DNA here is from genome assembly GCA_001630475.1 of Sistotremastrum niveocremeum HHB9708. NCBI lineage: Eukaryota > Fungi > Basidiomycota > Agaricomycetes > Sistotremastrales > Sistotremastraceae > Sertulicium > Sertulicium niveocremeum. The sequence continues at coordinate 936,556 of KV419396.1, forward strand.
GGAGCAGCCGCAGCGGCGTGACTCGATGAAGGAGGCGATGAAGATGCAGGAGACAAGAGAGGTAAAGTATGTTGCAATGGAGAGCTGTCCCTGGCAGGGGGTGTACGTTCGCGATTTTTGTCCCGATCAGGAATCGCTAGCGTCGGTTTCGCGGTGGTAGCGCTTGTCTTCCTAACACTATTGCTAGAACGCATTGACCCTGAAGTGACGACAGATGGGAGACCAAGGGGGATCGCGACGTCAGAGGGGATCGGAACATTGTGGATTATGCTGACGGCGACCCATTCAGATGGATCTTTCAGATAGCCATGCTCCGATGGCTTTGGTGGGCGACAGCACCCTGGCCAGCCAGTGTTCAAGAAAGCGCGATCGTTGGATGAATGTGGATGTTTACGAGCCCACTGCCCAGATTGGTAAGCTCTTGGTACAAAAACGGTAATTGGCGGGGACCCCATTGGGAGATGGTCGTGCTTACTTTGCAGTATCCACATCCGTTGAAGAGGCTCAGCTCAGCGTTGCGGAAATGGACAACATCGAACCTTGGATGGTTCTGCCTGTTCCGGCAGACGGAGAGCGGAAGATGGGGGCAGCTGGAAGCGACGCTGAGAAGACAATGCAAGGGCGACGGGAAGAGCTGGAGACTTACCCCAAACGGGGTGGATTGACCTTGCACATTGCGCAGGTTCTCGTGACCTGTTCGAGAGAGCCTTTGGGATAGCACATAGCGGCCGGTTGTTGTCAGGGCAAGTCGGGAAGGAAGTGAACTAGATATCGGACGTGACGCTGAGAACCTGCAGCGTGGGGTAGGGAGTACACGAGGCGGTCGTGAATACCAAGTTGGGCTATCTGGACTGCAGAGACGATTAGAAACCTGAATTGTGCGGGATTTTTCCCAGAAGAAAATGTTTGCCTGGGAGTGCTATTATAACTACGATGTTGGGTTACAGAACACAACAGCGACTAGAGATTACAAGGCATAAGTACTTTACCCAACCCGCACGCGTTTTGCGCGAGGCAGAAGGAAGCATAGCTCGGCCGTTGCCGCTCGTCCACGGAACCGGCGTTCTCAATTGCTGATTACGTAATGTTCACCGCCTCCATCTCCAATAATCTGTTGATGCAAGTGACGCGCCCTTGGCCATCGACCTCCCTCCATCCGCACTCCTAGATGGGCAAATCGCAAAGCAAACTCTCGCCGGACCAGCTCGCCGACCTCCAGAAACACACCTACTGTGAGCAATCTCCACCATCGCCCCGGCCACCTCTTATATCACCGCTCAGTCGACAAGAAGGAGCTCCAGCAATGGTACTCCAATCGCCGCACATCCTCACTGCATGCTCGTTCAGCTGACATCTGTCTGTCTCTTTCCAAGGTACAAGGGATTCTTGAAGGACTGTCCCTCCGGCCAACTCGATAAAACAGAATTCAGCCGCATCTACAAGCAGTTCTTTCCGTTCGGAGATCCAGGCCAATTCGCGGATTTTGTTTTCAACGTCTTTGACGAGAATAAGAACGGGACAATCGATTTCAAAGAGTTCATCTGTGCCCTGAGCGTCACGAGTCGGGGCCGGCTAGATGAGAAACTGAAATGTGCGGCATAGGCGATTGCCTTTCCGAGATATCGCATGCTGATTTATTCGCGCAGGGGCGTTCCAACTATACGACATCGACGGCGATGGATTCATCACCTATGACGAAATGCTGCAGATTGTACAATCGATATACAAGATGACCGGTCAGATGGTCAAATTGCCCTCCGATGAAGACACCCCTGAAAAGGTACGCCACTTGTGAATTTTTTGGAGCGATGTTTTTTACGTCAAAGCAGCGGGTGGACAAGATCTTCCGGAACATGGATCGAGACAAGGATGCGCGGCTGACATACGACGAATTTGTGGAGGGGAGCAAGCAGGATCCGACTATAGTGCAGGCAAGCTCTCGTTGTAATATTTCGTGACATTACCTGAACACGGCATGACAGGCACTCTCATTATACGACGGTCTGGTATAATATATTCATAATGCCACATTGTACGATTTCCGGGTGCTGGGCAATGGCAGAGAACTGTATCGACCGACATGGCTCGGAGTGTATTAGACCTCCTAATCAAGTGTTTACTTATTGTTTGCTGTTGATATCATAAAGCAACCTTGTACCGATGTTGGCTCCGCGGGGCCGAGGCGTGATGACTCGTCCAGAATTTTCTGCACAAAACGACGTTCACGTTCGACTGTGAAGGGTTCGGGCACACCGGACACGAGGCAGCGCGACTGAGCGCTTGAGAGGCGCGAACAGACGCGAGTGGATCACGTGCTCCTGAGAAAGTCAAACATGGCTCGCGAAAATAAACAGAGTCGATTCGCGTCCGACCCTTTCTCTCACCACAACGCGTCTCTTGAACCGCGACTGTCACATAGTCCCAACCTCCATCTCAACCACCACCATCTCTGCTATCCCCAGTCTCCTCTAGACGCGTCTTCACCCTCTTTCATCGCAGACATGGTTGCCGCAATCGACTCGCCCCCCGCCGCCCTCCCCTACGACACCCCCTCCAAGGGCGTTGCCACCGCTCTCGACAAGTTCAACATCGAGACACCTATCAAAGCCAAGCTCTTCAAAGACACCGAGCTCGAGTCCAAGAAGGAAAAGGAAGTCGTCGTCGAAGATGACTTTGAAGCCAACCGTCTTCGCTTCGTCGGCGACGTCGACCTCCCCGAAAGCGAAGAGCCTCTGCTTAAAGAGTCAAGAAGAAGATTCGTTCTCTTCCCTATCCAATACAACGAGGTAAGCGCGTCGCTCATCGTTCTGACTCGACACCGACTAACCCCTTTTGTAGATCTGGATGATGTACAAGAAGGTAGCTGCTATTGTCGCGACCTTGTCTCTGCCACATACTGAAACATTCTTGTCCAGGCTGAGGCAAGTTTCTGGACTGCTGAGGAGATGGACTTGTCCAAGGATCTCCACGACTGGAACAACAAGCTCAATGACAACGAGCGTCACTTCATCTCTCATGTCCTTGCCTTCTTCGCTGCTTCCGACGGTATCGTCAATGAAAACTTGGTCGAGCGCTTCAGCAACGAAGTCCAAGCCGCCGAGGCTCGTTGTTTCTACGGTTTCCAAATCATGATGTAAGTTTTTCGATCTCGTCCACGAGTGTATCTAATGATCGACGTTTAGGGAAAACATTCACTCCGAAACCTACTCCCTTCTCATCGACACTTATATCAAGGACATTAACGAACGTGAATATCTCTTCGATGCCGTCGATACTATTCCTTGTGTCAAGCGAAAGGCCGAGTGGGCTCTCAAGTGGATCTCTGACAAACGCTCAACCTTCGCTGAGCGATTGGTCGCCTTCGCTGCCGTTGAGGGTATCTTCTTCTCAGGATCCTTTGCATCAATATTCTGGCTGAAGAAGCGTGGTCTCATGCCTGGTCTCACCTTCTCAAACGAGCTCATCAGTCGAGATGAGGGCATGCACACAGACTTTGCTTGTCTCCTGTTCAGCCACCTGAATAAGCGCCCTCATCCCGATACCGTGCGCAGGATCATCACTGAGGCCGTCGTCATCGAGCAAGAGTTCTTGACTGGTATGTCGATTGTCTTTACGCCTTGTCCACGTCATTTATCTATGTCTAGATGCTTTACCGGTATCACTGATTGGTATGAATGCTACCCTGATGGCTCAATACATCGAGTTTGTTGCCGACCGACTCTTGGTTGCCCTCGGTAACGAGAAAGAGTATAACTCTGCGAACCCTGTATGCTATTGTTTTCGATGGCGCCCACTGTCACTCACAGCGCTATAGTTCGACTTCATGGACATGATCTCGCTTCAGGGCAAGACGAACTTCTTCGAGAAGAGAGTATCAGATTATCAAAAAGCAAACGTCAACCAGAGCTCAACATCAACCGATGAGGACGATGAAGAAACCCCTGAGCCTCAGCAGAAAGATTTGTGAGTAACTACTCTATCGCTCAGAGGGCTCTTGTCTCACATACGTCTCAGCTCGTTTGATGAAGACTTCTAGATTCTAGACTTCGACTAGATTGTTACCCCCTGCATCCTCTCACCATTCTGTCCTTCGCACCTTGTCTATAATGTTCATAGCTTTGTCCTATATTGTCTATATGTACCAACACTTCCATTGACTTATTACAACTGTTTCAAATACGATTCCCATTTCTCACATTTATATCCGTGCTTAACTCCGAGACACTGGAAACAAGGCTGAGTTTGTTTGAGACATCCACTATGTTTCGTAAGCTTTCCACTTTGCACTGACTCGTTGAGTTGACGGCCTTAATGCTATTTCGTCCTTCGTTGATGTCTCGGACAATAACATTGTGCCATGTCGGCCGCGGATGCATATCCTTCTTTGGTCGGTTTGAAACATCCGTCCACTTCATCTGTTTACTTTGATTCCGAGACAAAATTTTGGGTCCGAGACATCCGCTGTTCAAACGATATATAAGAAATCCAGAAATGATTTCGGTCGTCCAACTTGGTCACTGGTTGATCCCGTATTGTAATCTTCTGATACATGATGTCTCCTTCAGTCCTCGCTTTCGTCGCTATCTCCTTGCTCGGCACCCACACACTTGCAGCACCTCCTACATACCATAATCAGTCCTCTTCATATCTCTCTTCGAGACATCACCGAGTCGATCATGATGCTGGTTCATCGTCTTCTTCCGCACCTGCTATCGTCGTTGACGCCTTGCCCCTCGCCGAAATCACACTGAAGAGGAGGGCACAGTCAGATGCCTTCTCTCATCATGCTAGAGACTACCCGTCTCTAGTCGAACGCTCCTTCCACCGGGACGTCTTCCACAACTCAAAGGCCAGGCGCTCTGGAAATTCCAATCCGCCAAACAGCGACTGCAAAAGTCTCGCCCACCTATTCAATGTCACCTCCGGGCACTCATGGACCGTCAAAGACGGCTGGAGTTCCAATGGAGCAAGTGGATGCTGCTCATGGTACGGCGTAGAATGTTCTTCGTCAGGCCAGATCAGCGCTCTCAATCTCGCCAATAACGGCCTCAAAGGTCGTTTTCCAGAATCCATCCTGAACATAACAACCCTGGAAAATCTGTACGTATAATGAAACGTCACTTGGTATTGAAAAGGCGCTAAATTTTTATCATAGAAATCTATCCCTGAACGCCCTGAAGGGTCCGCTTCCCAACCAGTGGCAGAACATGAACAGCCTTAGTACCCTGGATTTATCTCATAATCCAATAGGCGGTTCCGTTCCGCAGTCTTTGGCATCTTCACCTATCATCACCAATCTCCACCTCTCCAATGATTCTCTGTCCGGCCCTGCTGATTTCAGCAGCGCCAAGAAACTCCAGAACGTCTTTCTTAACGAAAATCGCCTTTCCTCGTTGTCTCCCCCGCGCTCAGGCGCCTCACTTCAACGACTCATCGCTAATGATAACCAGCTCTCCGGCGAGCTACCGGACCTAAGATCCTTCCCAGAATTGCTAATCGTCAATTTTGCCGGCAATCAATTGTAAGCCCTAAAGCAGCGATAGCTATCTCGCTTTGCTAACCGAATTAATAGGTCGGGCAACCTTTTTGACTTGAACACGTTCACGAACATGTCACGTTTTGATGTCAGATCCAACGAATTGACCGGAAACATACCCGATCTTGCGTCGTTGACTCTCCGCAACCTCCGCGTTCTTTCTTTGTCGAATAACTCGTTCTCTGGTTCTTTCATTTCCCGCACGTCCGCACTCGCTCCAGACTCCCTGTCAACCTGCGATATCGTTCCGCAGTCGCCCAAGTTCCAGCTCCCTTGCTCGGACGTCAATCAACCGCAGAATAGTTGGGTCGCACGCTGCGGAATACCCGAAGCTTGCAAGAATTCGAACGCAAGCTCGGGTAATCACAAGAATCACAAAAAGGCTCAGCTGATCGCGAGAGAAGTCAATAGCAGGGCTTCCCCTTTGTACGGCATTTATAGCATCGGCATGGGCTATAATATGCTCTTCTCGCTTCTGACCTTCAGTGTGCTATGTACACTTGTTTGTTTGCTGTAGTCGTAATACTCCACTTCATGAATACGAATGATTGATGCATGATTCGTTCCTATTCCTTAGTCGTCAAAATGGACTTCAAATTGTTTCAGACCTTCAGCGGCGTCCTTTGCTTCCTTTTCAATTGTTCTCCGGATATCTTCGTTCCTTACCATAATTTTGCATTGGAACGGATGAGGTCGACAATTGAATCCAGAGGTATAACCAGTCTCCATGCTTGCATCAGGTTGAATGATATCACCGGTTTTCGGATCGGTAGAGTTTGAAAAACGGAAACCCCAAAGCAAACGAGAGGCGGTCAAGAAAAGGGCTGAGGGCTGTCACTCACATATCGGGACGAATGATGTAGGTACTTACATCGTTCAGCTAGATAGGCACCCGGACAAACTCTGTTGCAGTGATCAATGAAGCGAACGCTCCCTAAGGATTGACAGACCTTCTTCCCCACCCAAAAGAACTGCGAAAAATCAGCGGTTCAGGGTTGTCTTCATGCAATGGTGAAAACAAATACCTGTGACCTCGAGAACCGGTGCCCGGATATTCCTGATCTCCTATAAATCGTTCAGGCTATATATGCGTAAATAATAATGGCCGGTCAGGCGTCATCTTATGAGAGACATACTTTAAAAGATTCGGGATCGGGGTATGTTGTAGGATTCATGTGAATGGTCCACATGCTTCCTAGACTAAGGTCGTCCCAAGTTAGCCTAGTGCCCAGGGAATTAGAAACAACAGACATTATTGAACCCTTGGGTATGAAATAGGTGTTCCCTTTGTATTCCAAGTAGTCGTCTTCTGTACTTGCATGCGGCGTCCCACCCAAAATAGCGACCGGTCTCCAGCGCATCTATACACTTAATTAAAAATTGTCGCCACATGATTAGAGTTGTCTAACAGTTTCCTTGATAACTGCCTATGACACCTATTGAGTTCACGTCATATTGGTGTATGATAAGATGCAAACCTTCACATACGGGAGATCATCTTCATCCTCCCAACTCGGGGATCGCTCATGACCAACAACTCGGTCAAGTTCAGCTTGAGCAGCTGACTGTACCTCTGGATGCAAGACCATCGCCAACACAAGGCTTTGTAAAGTGGCAGAGGTCGTGTCCACCCCAGCTGCGAACAGACTTCCAGAAGCTTGATTGAATTCTATGTCATCCAGCTCTGGGAACTGTTCCCGACGTTCTAACATTTGTTTCACATAGCTACACCCTTTAATTGAGCCCGTGGAACGGAAAAAAAGGTAGAGTTTGGTACCAATGGGGTGCGATGCCCAGGGCCATCTTCCTGGCCACTTCCTGGACCAACGCGGCAAGATTTTCCCGGGCCAGTACTCGATATTCCAACGCGATTCGCTTAATGGAATTCAGCGACGACGGTACATACTTCAAGATGGGAAAGGTCTCGTGCCCTACACCTCTATTATCGCGCATAAAAATGGTCGAGTATATGCATGCTTACATTGAGCGCCTGGCACGTTGATATGGATCAAGAAATCATTTGTGACGTTTAGCTTTTTCAATGCGGAGTCGGTTCGGGTGTCCAGTATCCTGCGGCCATAAGCAATAGCTACGATTGAGCTCGCCGTATATCTGATCCGATGCCGTCATTTTGAGTGCATTTCGAAGCAAAGAAACGGTACCTGAAAATTTGCTGATACCAATCTTGGGGGTTTTCGATGAGAGCATTTGCTAAGGTCTTCCCTTCCATCTCAAAGATGGGTTTATATGCTTATAAGTAATGAAATGAAGAACGAGTCGTGTCGCGGGAGAAGCAAGACGCACTGTCTACGACCTTCGGCATAGTTGCCAGATGCAGAGCCTTGCGATACGCTCTCCAGCGTTCTCCATATTTTGCGAACAGAATTGTCTTGTCTACGGTAAGAGAATGATGATTCAGAGAGGCGGTATGTAAGGACCAAATAAAGTGATTTACTTTCCGTCAGGAGATCACCTGCGAGGACATAATGGGGTCGGGAGCTGTATTTCGCAGATCGTCGCTCCATGATCTCCACAGCCAACTAAGATCGCTAAGTAAATCCGAGGGCGCATGTATGGTATGAAGATGACTACTTCGGCGTCGCCGACGAGGATGGTGGGCGTATAGCCATTCCAGAGGGTAAGCAAAGGGCCATATTGTTCGCTCCAGCGTCGAAAGATGATCCAGCTCTTCTCCTTGGGAATGTCAAGGGCATTTCCGAAGAACGGAATAGGGCGTTTGTTGCCAGGGGTCGGAGGCATGTTTTTTGGCCGCTGTAGTTCCTTTATGACGATCGACGTGATACATGCTAAGGCAAGCAGAGCGAGAGCACGGAAGCTGATTGCAAGGAAAGAGACGTAGAGGGACATAGTGGGGGTGCTAAGGAGCGTTGTGAATTGAGGATAGGCCGCATGTGAGAAGCCAGTGCGGGAACGACGCAGAAACGGATGAGGCGCAGGACGAAAAGCGTGTGGATGGAGCCGCGGACGGTGCTCAAGTCGAAGGCGCAACACGAGGCGTGGATGCGCATATATAGCGTCGGCGCCGTCGATCAGCGCGGAAGACCCAAGAGCGGACGCTGCATCAGAAATTGAGGGAGGTAAGATTTGGATCGGAGATGCTAGATCTCGGGGATAGCGGGGTCAAGGCCCGGTGGTCCCGGTGGCTGTTGCTGTCGTTTGTGTTTCCAATTGCAGCGCAGGTGTGCCATGCGATGACGAGCAGAAAATGCATACCGCACTAATTCCTATATCCGTGCAGCCAAGTTCGAAGTGGACGCCGTCGTCGCATCTTCGCGCGAATATTTTGGCCTCGAGCCTTTAGCGACTCGTGTTCCATTTACGTTCCCTTCCGGTAAAGGAGCCGGTCTATTCAGGATGCTGACGAAACCGAGGGTACTTAAAGCCTCCATCTTGCCATCATGAGAACCATCCCCTCCCCGTATCATTAACCATATCCTCTATATTTTCTCCGTTATTTCTGGCCTCTGAACCGGCGTGCCAGCCCTCTCGTCGTCGTTGCCGTCGTCGTCGCCGCCTGCTCGCTCGTTGTGGCTAGTCCTGTCCTGTCACGCGTCATGAAGGCATTCTCGCAGCTCTTGACATCCAAAAAGAAGCGACACGGCCACCAGCTTCCTCTCCAGCTGCCCCCAGAAGAGTATGGCTCAGAGTCGGACGCGTCACCGACACCTCCACTCAGAGCCCAACGCTCCGTCACGATGTTGAGACAGACAAGTGATCCATTAAAATACGCTATGACCCAGTCGGCTATCTCGGGTCGATTACCACATCCTCACGCGACCACACACGACGCCCACGACTTTTTGGCTGCAGAACGCTCGCAGTCCAATGTCCATCCGATGCCTCGCGGCCGCGTTCGATCCCACACAATCCATTCTTCACAGGCTCCCGATGTCGGCTCGGCCCGGCTTGTCCCCCGCGCGATAGAACCGCCGGCTCGAGATCTCTCTTCTCCTGATTTCCTTAGCCGTTACGAAACTCCTCGTCGAGCGCCTCGACCACCCAGGGCCCTCGAGGTACGCACCAGCCCTGAGGTGGATCCTGTCCCGACCTCCCCAACTGCTAGCGTGCCTAGCCATCGCCGTAATGAAACGTCCAGTTCATTCGCGGAATTGGACGAGCTCGCTTCTTTCTTGGACATCGACTACGAGGTTTGTAATCTTTTTTTTATTGTTGCCTATCATAAGCTGATTATCATGCTATAGGACACGTCTGATTTCGATCAAATCGCCCAAGTTCTCAACCGCCCTGCCCGTTATCCGTCTGACTACCCTGATCCCGTGCACGAGCTGCCAACTCCCCCTGCATCCCCACGCAAAGCTTCCCATCGACGCACAGATGCGACCTCCAACTTTGACCCCATCGCCATCCAAACTCAAAATCCTCACAAGAAAGCCGTGTCTTATCCAAGTGATAGCTACCCTCGTTCGATACGAAAAGCTACATCACACATGAGTCTACTATCAACATCAACTCGCTCCATCCCATCCGCTCGTCCACCCATTGTTTCGAAACCTCTTCCGAGTCCGCCGCTATCACCTACTCGAGAAGAACCCGTACAACCCCGTGCGAGCCAGCGACCTTCCTATACGGTTCCGTCGCCAGAAAATTCTCCAGTCGCTCAGTCGCCTCGAGGGCGTCTTTCAGGCCGCGGGCGGTCCTCTACTATTCATGCCACCTCAGGGCCACCTCAAGCCGCCGTAAACTGGGGTGTTGCCGTCTGATATATGTCTTCATGGACCCACTATCGCACTGATTCAGAAGAAGAAGAAGAAATTGAACTGAACTCCACAGAATTCTCATTACATACAATCATTGTAAAACCCACATGCACGTCTCTCCGTTTAGTACGCCTGTAGCCCACAATCATCGCTCTTTTTTCGACTCCAATTTCGAAGCTGCTCGTTGTGATTCTTCTCTTGAACTTTTGTCGTCCCGCGCGGCTATGATTATATAGCCCACTAAAACAATATTGGCCGCAAGGACCGCGCTGAGTGCAGCATATGTCGTGTTCCCTGATCATCATTCAGAAGTCGAAGTCGAAGCAATAAACTCAGACGCGATCAACTGACCAGGCCATATGTAGTTCAATGAGCCAAAATACGTCGAAATTGGCAGCAGAGCCATCGCGCCGCTGAAGAAGATCAACGAGAACAACACGCTACTAAACGTTCCTTTAGTCTTTCTCATACATCAAGCTACTCAAAACTTACTTAGAAACCACCTCATGCGCCGTCCTTGATGCAGCTACTTGTTCGCTCATGTTGAGCACTTGTGATCGGACTCCGAAGAAATGGTCAGGGTTCAACTTCGCGGCGTCACCAACTGAGGCTGGCACATCTGTTGCGCACATGCAGGCCACGGAACGCGAACGGAATGTATCTTATGTTCCTTCGCCTCTTCTGAGCGTAAAGGAGCACGTCGATGACTCTGAGAGCCCCGAATCGTCGAGTAAAGGATGGAAACGGTGGTGGGCGGAGTGGGGAATTACTAGCTTTGAGAGAGACGTCCTGATATTCTCAACCGCTATCAAAGTGTTGTTATTTCCTTCATAGTAAGCTCATCCGAATTATCTTGAGACCTTGACTTATTATTTCGTCTTGTCTGTCAGCCGTTCGACCGATTTCGAGGTCCATCGCAACTGGCTAGCTATAACACATAGCCTCCCTCTTTCCCAGTGGTATCTAGATGTGAGCCCATCTCATCATCTTCCGACTATAATTCAAAATGCATTCTAGACAACGTCAGAGTGGAGTGCGTATACAAGACCCTTCAGTTCTGTCCAGCGGCGATAATTCCTGTAGCATTGGATTATCCGCCATTCTTTGCCTACTTCGAGTGGCTCTTGTCGATACCTGCATCCTTTGTGGACCCCAAGATCGTTGATCTTCATAATCTCAATTATGGCGCGTGGACGGTCGTGGCATATCAAAGGTCTACTGTGATCGTGACAGAACTGCTTTTGGCATTGGTGCTCTTCAGGTTCGTACAAGGATCTGTAATAATGAGACCGATGAAGTTAACCCCGGATAGGTTCATCAGAGGCTCTGTAGAGCCGTCTACGCAGCGACTGATCTCGGTTTCCCTATTTTTACACCCGGGCTTTCTGATCGTGGATCACATTCATTTCCAATACAATGGATTCATGTTTGGTATTCTCTTGTGGTCATTATTAATGGCCCGTAATGTAAGTGGACACTGCATGCTATCGTTGGCTCAGCTCACGTCTTTCGCAGGGCGACAAGCTCACGTGCGGGCTTCTGTTTGCAGTTCTGTTGAATTTCAAGCATATTTATATGTACTTGGCTGTGAGTGACGAATCGAATTTGTGTTCATAGCATGACTTATGCCATGAGTAGCCGGCATATTTTATCTATTTACTTCGATCGTTTTGCATGAGCCCCCAAGGTTTGGGAGAATTTCTATGCAGTATATTCCAACGTACTAATTCTGCGCGTACCTCCAGGAAAACCTCTACTCCCTGAATTTATCTCATTGGCAAACACCGTGATTCTTACCTTCACAGTCTCACTGGCTCCATTTGCATTATATGGACAGCTGCCTCAGCTTTTCTCTCGACTCTTCCCATTTACCAGAGGACTGAATCACGCGTATTGGGCTCCCAATTTTTGGGCACTAGTCACTGCCCTCGATCGAGTGCTTCTTCGTGTTGTACGCTTGACCGGCATAGATCTTTCCGTTAAAGCCGAAGGAGTCTCTTCAACGTCCCGAGGATTGGTTGGCGATACCTTGTTCGCAGTGCTACCTGATATCAAGCCCATCCACACATTTGTGATCACCGTTCTCATCCAAGCTGTAGTGCATTATCTTCTTTTGCTTTGCTGATCTGACGCCACCCCCACCAGATATTTCTTGTGAAGCTCTGGCGAACGCCGACATACAAGTCATTTATCACTGCTGTGACACTCTGCGGATACACTTCCTTTCTATTTGGATGGCATGTTCATGAGAAGGCTGTTTTATTGATTATCGTGCCCTTGAGGTATGACGTATATACTAGTTTTGACACAATGTTTGACATTTGTGACAGTTTAATTGCTACTGAGAACCATGCATACTTCCGGACATTCGTGATTGCGAGTGTTTCAGGAATATTCGGCCTGTTCCCTCTTCTCTTCACCCCACAAGGTAAACGTTTTGAGAATAAAACCTGACATTTTTTCACTGAGCCGCATTATAGAAACTATCATCAAGTTGGTATACAGCGGAATCTGGATGGTCATGACTTTCGAACCTCTTGGTCGCCGGATTTATGAGTTGAGTCCACGAAATGTGTATCATTTCCGAGGTCTCTAAAGAGTGCACAGGTTTCCTTCGTCTTTCCCGATGGTCTTGTTGGATCGTGCCGAAAAGATCTATTTGGCCGGCTTCCCCTTATTACAGCTGGTCGTTTCGTGTCTCCCTATCATATCAAGCATTCGATCTGCACCGCAAGTAGTACCTATCGGTACGTGCACTCCGTTGGACAACATTTCGACATGCCTTGAGCCAGCGGCGGACTCGATTGGACATTCAGGGTCGTCGTCAATGGACTTTTTACCGCTAATGATGACGAGCGTATACTGTTCAATTGGGTTGTGTTGGGCCTTTGTGCGACTGTGTACCTTGTACATGTATTCCCACCCGCGCTGATCCAGTTACATTACATGTACAATACTACATAATAAGTGCATGAACGTGCATGAAGCCTGACAGCCGGAAAACTAAGTTAGAACCTGGGAAGAAATAGATACCGTTCCGAGTCCGAGTCCGGTGCCGTGCCTGCTTCTGTCCTCCGCCGGCCCTTGCTTGATGGCCCCGTACTCCTGAAGACAACGCTGCTATAACATCTCGTCGACTCCCCTTTTCCTACCTCTCGCTCTGGAAAGCGCTTCACATCTCCTGCACGCTTAGCCTTGCTCTCAGTCCACATTACACCCTCTTCAATTCGATTTGTCGTCGACCCCACACTCTTTTAGATTTCTTCTTTCACTCTCATCAGATCTGGGCAAATGGTGTCCAGAGGGAACGTTCATCATCTGGACTTGCTTCATATCTGCCGTCTAGTTGTCTTCGGTACGTCTTTTACATTCAAGGAACCGAGATATTCACGCCAGCGTCTAGCCATCGTTCTCCTTTTTTCTCTGTGCGAACTGGGACTATGCGCAAACAACATTCGAACCACAAAACAAGGCGTCTTCATCGATGAAGGCCAAGAAGTCTTGCTGCTTTCTCCTTTCTATTTCACCTTTGCCGCGTTCGGTGTCGCCACATCAGCCTTGACACTCTTGTTCATGGTGCCAATGTAATGCCAGGCCGAGTCGGAGGGTCATGCATATGCTCATTATTATGCAGAATTATCGTGGACCTGCTCAGAAAAGACGCGTTCACTTCCATGATTTTCGTGGAACTCGCTTGGACAGGTACGATGGCGCGATCTCCAATATTAAACGCGAGCCTGACATAAAAATAATTCAGGTGTGCTTTGGATCCTATGGCTCGCTACTGCCGGTGATGCTACAGCAGCTGGGATCTTTCATGAATGTATATTCGAAGATGGCAAGTCGTCTCTCGTTCTCGTATTCTCTTGTAGACTGACAATTTCGCAGAGAACCTTAGTACCATATGTCATCAATATGCTGCGATTCAAGGCCTTGCCTTTTTCAACTGGATTCTACGTTCGTCTTTTTTTCAATGGAAGTTTTCCTTACTGAAACTCCGGCAGTGTTTGGATGGTGGATCGTCCTGCTCGTTCTTGCCCTGCAAATGAGAAAGAAGACTCAAAATCGCAACATTTGGCGTCAATCAGTGGCCGATACAAACTTCACTGTGGCAGGTGCTGGTTTCCGTCAAAGCCTGGCCTTGAGACGAATGTCTACTGCACCCAAAGAGACAGCTATGGCAGAACACTCCTCAGGGCAGCAGACCGGCGAGGTTCATCCGTCAGACCCGTTCAACACCCATGCAACGGCAGCATGACCCAATTTTGTCTGGCTGAGATGCCGCTCTCTGATGACTGCATGAACCCACATCCTTCAATCATATACCTTGCCAATTATTTATCTCCTTAGTATTACCATTTCTTGTCTAGTTGTTCATAAAGGCATAATCGTATCGTTCTCTTGGTCTCATTGTGACACCGAACGCACGTTGGGGAGGGTCAAGCGCTAGCGTCTAATTGCCCCAAAAGGGCGCGACCGAATAAAAACGCGAACACATGAAATAGGGTCTTCTGCTATTCTACGCCCCCAAGTCTTGATCCCAGCCTTCACTCAGCCATGAACGCTGTTTTCGAGCCCATAGCGACCTCGCTGGGCGCGTCAGTGGACCAGCTCAAGGTGAGCCCAGGTTCTGCACCGTTTGGGCCCTGCAGCTAACAGGAACATACCAGGTCATCGTCTGTCTTCTCTTATCTTATCCACTTGCAGAGATCTTTACGCGCTTGGACGCGTCGAATCCCAACTCAAAACATATCTACAATCTTGCCATATCCTCATTATTTCTCCTTGGGTTCTTGGAGCTATGGACTGGAGTGCTGCATCTGCTAGGCAGCGTCCTTGCAACCTATGTCATATGCGCAAATTTCCAAGGATCAAGCATGCCATGGCTTGTGTTCACGTGAGTACTATCAATGCATCAAAATGCTCTATCTGATTTGATCTTGCAGAGTCGTTATGGGACATCTCACAATAAAGTAGCTTCCATTTCCGTTTTGCGCAATGGGCCAAACTGATTCCTCTGTAGCCATCTCTATCGTGCATTCTTTGAGATCTCGTTGGATACGTTCGAGATTACTGGTCCCCAGATGGTTCTCACCATGAAACTTTCAACATTTGCTTGGAATGTCTATGATGGAAGACAGCCAGCAGAGGTATGCAGCCACGCCACATGTCAAGACACTGTAAACTCAGTCCAATCCTCGTTTCTAGTCTCTGGATAAGTGGCAGTCAGAGAAGAGGGTCGTCAAGATGCCATCCTTGTTGGCTTTCTTGGGTTATTCGTGAGTCTATTATGTGGAGAGGCGAACCCCAGTCCTCATATGCGTAGATTCTATTTCCCAGGCATGCTTGTTGGACCTTATCTGGAATATGCCAATTATGCCGCTTTGATCGACCGCTCAGCTTATGCCACTGAGAAGGGCAAGGAAAAGGCATCGGCGGCTGGCCGGCTCCCTCCTGGACGAAAACGCGCTGGGTACTGGTGCATGATTCAAGGCCTTGCTTTCTTGGGAGCATTCGTATTATACGGTGGAAAATTCACTTTCCCTGTCGTTTTGACGGATTGGTGGTTGACCAAAGGTTTCTTCTATCGGTGAGTTTCGTATGATACACAAAGTGATGGTATCTCATGACGTTGTTTAGCATCGGTTATACCCAACTCATCGGATTCTTCGAGCGCACGAAGTATTACGCTATATGGAAACTTACTGAAGTACGTGTATGCTATAACTCGACATACCCAGAAGACTCAACCCGAGGTCTAGGGCGCAAGCATAATTTCAGGCCTCGGCTTCACTGGATACAGCGTTGATGGAAAGCCCTCCTGGCACGGAGCCGCCAATGTCAACATCAGGGTGATCGAGTTCCCGTCCAATTTCAAAGTTCTGTTGGATTCTTGGAATATGAAGACCAACGTTTGGCTCCGCGAATGCGTTTACAAGCGTGTTACTCCCAAGGGCAAGAAACCTGGCTTCAGAAGCACGCTCATCACATTTTCGACCAGTGCTTTCTGGGTGAGTGCAGTTCCATCTCCATGATGCTTAATGTTAATTTCGGCTTTTCAGCATGGCATTGCGAGCGGATATTACATGACTTTCGTGTTGGGTGCATTCATCCAGACCGTACAACGGCTGGTGCGATCAACCGTTCGCCCCCTCTTCTTGCCTGCCGTCTCCATCATTCCCATCGAGCTCCATGGCCCACCTGGCACGTCCAAACCGAAGCCAGCTCCTGAAGGCCCCCCCTCATTTGTCAAACGGATCTACGACCTTGTCGGTACTTTGGCTTCCATCATCATCCTCAACTACGCCGTAGTTCCATTCATTCTGCTCGACTTCTGGCCTTCCATCGAAGCCTGGAATCGCCTTTACTGGCACGGCCACATCGGACTCGGACTGTTGCTGCTCTTCTTCTATGGTGGCGGCGCTGGATACCTCAAAGGTGTCCAGAAAGCACGTGTGAAGAAGGCTGAAAAAGTCTACAATGTAGACACCAACGGCCAAAACGTCGTAATTGCCAATGGACGCACTCCTATGCCCATGACCCCCGGCTCGCACGTCGTCCCTCCTGTGGACCTCCTCGCGCAGAAAGTTGAGAAGGGTGGTTTGAATTGAGGTTATGGTGACTTTATGCTGCATTGTACTTGCGTTGCTTCGTCTTGCTTTCCCGTATTAATGACTCTCACTCAGCTAACGAAATCATATATCGAGTTCACCGTATGTACTGGTACTAGGTAGAACTGGTAGATTACTAGAATACAGTTCTGGCCATGCCACTTACAGTACAATGGACAAATTTCCCTCAACGAAACTTTGAGTGATCCATTCTCATTGGACATGAAACAGAAAACCTGCACGCTGGGACATACCTGTTATGACCGCATGTTGATTTTCATTTGGGAGACGCCGTCTTCATTATACACCTCCGTGCCTGCCACAACCCGACGGTCCTGCAAAGAGGCGCTCATCAGTGTACTCTCCGATTATTACTTACCTCGAGTCAAGGGGCATAGGAACGTTCTTTCAGGTCCAGTCATTGTATATTCATGGGATAAGTATGCCACGGTGAGCGTTCTTGATTAGACTTGATATGGAACTACAAAAGCTGGGATTCGGTACTTGTGTATTGAAGCTATCGACGCAAGAAGTCTTTTTTCGGGGTCTTCATAGAGCAAGGGGAGCATAGGAAACTTGCAAACTGGTAACGTTGACACGACAAGAAAATGAAAACTTGAATATCTGCAGAGAACATGATAATATCACCGCTTGGGACGAGGTCCTCTGTTGTCCTTGAGACCTTCAGGAGGAGGTTGACCATCTTGGATAGAACAAAAAATGATCAGCAGCGTCCTCAATAGTTACGGCCAGGGCTACCTCCACCACGCGGAGGGCTACGGCTGTAACTCCTACGACTGCGCCTATCCGGACTGTATCTGCGAGGGGGTGGGCTGCGGCGATCTCTCCAGTCGCGACCATAGGAGTCCCTATCAGAGCGGTCATACCTACCCCTTTCGCGACCGCCGCCTCGGTAGTCGCGATCACGGTCGCGGTAGTCTCTTGAATCACGGCCTCCCCTGTCGCCGCCGCCTCCGCCGCCGCCAGAGTAGGAATCCTTGTAGCCAGCTCGACGGTGGCCCATGTACTCGCCCGGTGTTGGAGCGTGCGGCCTATCTGTGACAGAATAGTCGACACGGATACGACGACCATTTAGTTCCTATCTCAGTTCAGAAAACCGAATTTGAAAAAACAAGGTAAAGTCTCACAATTCCGTTGAGCTCTGTGACACAGCGAGCTGCGTCGTCGACTGTTGCCATACGGATGAATCCAAAACCACGGGACCTTTCGGACTGTAACGCCTGTTCAGTCAAGCAGGGTCGTTTGATGTGCAAATTGACTCACTCGTTGATCATAGACAATAGTGACTTTTTCGACGCGCCCATGTCGGCTGAATTCATCTTCCAAGTCTTGCTCTCGGGTGCGAATGCTTAGTCCGAAGACGCCGAGCACATTACTCGGATTTGGGGCCTGCTTAGACAAAGGGGAGATGTGTAAAACACGATGAAAAAAGAGCGAAATATGAAAAAGGACGTACAACAGGTGCATGACTGGGTTTGCGAGGCGGAGGAGGGGATCTTCGACGGTAGGGACTTCTGTAGCCTGGTCCTGGCGCACCTGGTGTTGGGGGTGCGCCTGCACGAGGAGGGCTGCGGGACCGCGAACGCGAGCGACGCGCAGGAGGTTCTTTGTCATGGTCGCGCTCGGCGGGCGGGGCTTGAGCAGGGAAAGTGTTGTCAGAGTAAGGATCCAGGACGGGCTGGGCAGACATTTCTGTGAACTATGGACAGGAGAGAGTTGAGAATGAGGACGAAGGGCGGCACAAGGCACTCACACTCATTTGACTGGTAACGCGGTGCCGGGGCTTGCGGGGTCGGAGTATAGAAAGAGCAAGTTGAGCGCGAATGCCGGCCCTAAAGTACTTTGTGTGGTACTGTACAGTAACCAAACAACGCAACAGTCCATACACCAGTTCCCAAAGGGCCATCGACGGCGTCAAGACCATGGTTCGTCGTTCAACTACCTTTGCTCACAGCATCTCACCTGCGTGTCTAGGGTATCGATATCAAGAAACACCATGTCAAAAAGGGGAACCGTACCGCCCCCAAAAGCGAGGATCCCTACCTCCTTCTTCTGGTCAAGGTATGTTTTAGCAAAATCTTGGACGACCATGTTCTCACCTCTGGTATTAGCTCTACCGATTCTTGGCTCGTCGCACGGACTCGTCGTTCAACAAGGTCAGCTCAATTTTATACTGCGACGAATTACTTTCTTAGTTTGGCAAAAGGTCATCTTGAGACGCCTGTTCCAGTCAAAGATCAACCGCCCTCCCCTCTCTCTTTCTCGCATCACCAAGGAGGCCTCTGCTTCCCCCGATTTCGAGAACAAAATCATTGTGCAAGTTGGAACGGTCACTGATGACATCCGCTTCATCACTATCCCCAAGCTCACCATCGCTGCTCTCCGTTTCACCCGCAGTGCTAAGGAGAGAATTGTGGCTGCTGGTGGCGAGGCCTTGACTCTTGATCAGTTGGCTCTCCGTGCACCTACCGGAAGCAACACGATCCTTTTGAGAGGCAAGCGTACTGCTCGGGAGGCTGTCAAGCACTTTGGCATGGGTCCCCACAAGCACAGGAAGCCCTATACTATCTCCAAGGGTCGCAAGTTCGAGCGTGGTCGTGGTCGCAGAAAGGTATGCGTGTCTTGCTCAACATTCTTTCGCGTTATTCATCTTGTTGCTAGTCCCGTGGCTTCAAAGTCTAATTGTCTTCGTGCTAAGAGCGAGGTTAATTGGCGTCCATCTGGTCGCCGTTTCGGGTATATGCTATGCGTCCTTACTATGATCAGAATGAGCATTTGCTATATCCATTTTTATGCGAACTACATGTGCGAAGGGTTTAAGGATAGAGTGATAAGAAAAAGTGACAAATGCGGCATATAACAATGATATTCGTGAAGTCCAAGATGTCCATTAACCACCAAAAACCCATTCAGAAGAAGCATGTCCGTTCAACTCGTGATCCTCCCTTGCTACGAACTGATGTACCAGGAAATGAGTCGCGACCACGAAAAGGGGAACTGCAAGCACGACGGCGAAACGAAGACGGGTGGAGACCGGGTGAATTTTGGAGGCGAGAGAGGACAGCAGACCTGACGGCGGCTGTGGTTGTTGTGACTCCTCCTTGGAGGTATAGGAAGGTATGAAGGCGACCTGATAATCTGTCGCGCAGGACGGCGAGCAAGGCGTGACGATGATCGACGGTAGCGGTGATTTCTCGTTTGGAGATTCTGAACACTTTGGTCAGAATAAAGTGACGCGTAAGACGACTATGCTGACCTGGAGTAGGAGAAAGTGGGCCTGGGGAAAGAATAAGAGAGCTGGGTCTGCCTGAGCGGGTCAGGAGAGCTAGTGATCCAGGGCGTCATGAGAAAGGAGACAGGGCTTCAGAGACGACGCTCACGTTGTGAAAGCTGGAAATCTTCGGATGACATTGTGCTAGCGAATGGTACAGTTTGGAGAGTTAAAAGAAAGGATAGTCCGACGTGGACGACGAAGAGCAATCGAGAAGAACAGCGGAAGATGAGAAGGGGAAAGAAGATAACTGTGTTTGTCCGTGTTTGCTTCCGGTACCTTGCAAATCTCTCGGCGCATGTGAACTTGCTCTCTTGCATTGTTATGGCCTCTCCAGCGTTCCGTGCCTCCTCGTCTTTGCCTGAATATACACTTTTATCACCAACTGTATCGACGATAATCAACCCTTCTAATCCATCCTATATCCTGCACATTGCCCCCCTTCCTGTACATTCGGGCTATGTTGTGACCTCATCTTCGCCTGCACACCGCATCGTGATACTCGACGCGAACACCATTAGAGAAAAGAGAGGCTGGGATGCTCATGATGGCAAAGGAATCACCGGATTGAAGGTTATGGACGGTCGACACGTGCTGAGCTGTGGCATGGACGGCACTGTCAGTCAGTGGGATGAACGCTTGCCTCCAAAAGCAACACTCAAAAGTGAGCTGGTTCTATATCTCGCTTAATCAGGGAACTAACTCGTGTGTAGTGCGTGCCCCTAATGGCTATGGAGTCCTAGGTTTCGATATTGCTTCCGACGGATGGACTTGCGCCGGTGGTACAGATCTCCATGGTGAGGATGCTCACATTGTTTTCTGGTCAGCCAATCGCGTCTCGCCTGTCCAATAATCAATCCAAGCTGAATATGTCTCCCAGGGACGTGCGCTCACCCGATCAACCTATTCGAAAGCATTCATCGACCCATTCCGACGATGTGACCTCGGTGACTTTTGTTCCGGCTGCAGAACCCTTGCTATTATCGACCTCCTCGGACGGATTGATATCTCTTTCCAACCCACGTGAAGACGACGAGGACGAAGCTGTGATTACTGCCTCCAATTGGGGTGCAAGCATCGCCAGGGCAGGAATTGCTGGTACTAACCGCATTTGGGCAGCAAGCGATATGGAGACATTCAGTTTGTGGTCAGCAGACCTGGACCTTGTCAAAGACTTAGGAGACATTCGTTTGCCACGAGCTTCTCTTGCCTACACGCCAACACGAGGCGAACGACGGGGAGTCCGAGAAGAATGGAAGATTGATTATCACATCGATGGATTGTGGTCCGGGAACGAGATGCGCATTGTCGGTGGTACAAACGGAGGAGATATTGGAGTGACAAGCGTCGAAAAAAGTGATAGCTGGGAACTGGGAGCACTGCTTCGAGGGGGCCATGAAGGCGTTGTTAGGAGTATATTATTTGATGATGAGGTGAGTCGATCACAATCTGAGAAGGCGATGCTTGCTGAACAGGACTTAGCATGGGCTCTGCATTTCGGGAGGCGAAGATGCACAGGTGAGTCTGTGGCGGCTGAGGGACCCTGTAGAGGTGGACGGAGCTCGCTCTGCCAAACGACGTCGTTTAGACACCGGCTAGAATTTCAATTCATTCAATCGGCACATGCCGGGTTCGGCACAGCCAGCGCCAAGAGCGACGCATGTTTACGTAATTCAACCCTAAATCTCAGGAACAAGACCCTGCGACTTCTGTTTGTTGTGACTCAATATGTCCTTTAATATGGACAAGTACAGCCACCAAAAAATTATATATAAGAGCCTCCGCTTTGTCTCACTCTTCTCCAACCCCTTTCGCCCGCCATGCACAATTTCCACCTCGCTCGTCTCGTTGTTTTCGGTCAGTCAAGCTCACTATGCCCCACTGTCGCTCATTGTGTTTCGTAGGCACCGTCCTCCTGCTCAGTCTCATCGTCTTGGGCTTGAGCGCCAACATAAATCATGACACGAGCAACATCCAGACCGGCTTTGGTTTCGAATTCGGATTTACGTTCGTCTTCAGCTCGCTTTCCCTCGCCATCTCTGTGATTTCTATTGTGGTCATTGTCCCCGTGTACGTGAATTAGTCGAATACAGCAACCCTTTCATGCTCACTGCTAAACAGCCTCGTCCTCGATCACCTTCGCAAAGGTGTCATCACTTCGATGGTCGTTGTGGAATTAGCTTGGACTTTTGTTCTCTGGGTGATCTGGCTGGCTGCCGCCGCCGAATCCGCTCAAGCTGGGGATGTTTTCAGCCATTGTGGAAACTTCGATGAGATTGGTATGTTTCATGAATGAAAGACTGCTATACACCACCTGATCGGTATTCGATATAGGTGTCGTGGGCACCGTCTGTCATTCGTGGGGTGCTATTGTTGCCTTTGACTTTATCAACTGGCTTGCTCGTGAGTCAATTCTGTGCAGGGCTCTGTACGTTCCATTGATGTTTCCGTTATCAGTCCTGGGATGGTTCACCACCCTTCTTGTATTCTCTATCCGTGGGCGCCATTGGAACAACTACGTGACGGAGGAAAGCATGGTGCAGCCATACGTCGAGGAAAACAAGACTGCCCCCGCTCAGGCTCCCGTTGCCAACTACCAATATCCTCCTCAACAGCAGCAACAGCCTCAAATGGGTTGCGCTCCCACTCAGTCGCCTGCTGGTACCAATTACGCCCAGGCCTGAGAAGTTATGACGTGCCTCTAGTCTTCATGAATCTTTTTTACGATCCGGAACGGTACCACGTCTCTTTCAACGATCCCGTAATTGTTTCCCCGTGTATTGTCGGCGGCTGGAGAGCGAAGCGTCGATAAGCGATAGTTTTGTCTTGGTTACCTTAGTTTGACTAGTCCCGAACTCAATGAAATTCTTTGTCTTTTGGGTTGGAACGAAAGCGGAGTTTGAATCCTAGATCTGAGATCGCGGTAACGAGGAATAGGGATAGCAACGGACAGCGACGGCGTGATGGTCATCTTTCTTTCTCTTCTTGAACCACCACCATAATTCGACCATGGACGCCCACGGACACGACGAGCCTACTCAGATTTTCGATAATCTTGACTTGGACCTGATTGTGAAAGTGTTGTCGCACACCGCGTTCAGTAAGCTCATAATGAATGCATCCGTTAACGCTCGGCGGTACTTATGAAATGGGGGCACCCCTGCACCACTCCCAGGTCCCTTCTTTACCTTTTTTATTCCGATTATGTACCGTGCGCAGGGAGCGGAATGGTCCTCGTCGATCATCCGGACCTCCCTTGGCTGGTTCTTTTTCACGTTTGCCCTTTGTGCGTCGCTTTGATAAGCTGCCGACCCTGCCGGAACTCATGCGCGTGTCGTCATAGGGTTTGCCGGATTCGTTGAGCGAATCTACAAAAATAATGGAAGTCTGCTCTTCAGGGGAGAGCGGTGCGATTGGGGCGAGCAGATTGTCTTGATAACTGGCGGTACGCTTTGCGCTCGTGATTCTCCTAAGGCGCCGTATTGATTTGGGCTTGGCTCTAGGCTCGTCTGGCGTAGGGGCTTTGCTTGCCAATACACTTGCTGTGAGGAACGTTACCGTCGTTGTTCTGGATGTCGTGCCGATAGTCACCGAAAACTGTGAGTTCCCTCCCACGCCTTTGATGCCAGTCTTCTTACTTAGTACGCCAAGATAACATTAATTTTTATGAATGTGATGTTTCCAACTGGGAAGCAGTCTCAGCTGTGCATCAGAAAATCGTAGATGAGGTGACTTATAATTTATACTTTGCGAGCTGCACAAGTTGACCAGTATCAGGTTGGCCATCCTACTATCATCATAAACAACGCAGGGATCGTTCATGGGAAATCCCTCCTCGATCTCGCTCCGAAAGACATTGAACGGTATGAGCGATCAACGCATTGTAGCATAACCTTATACGGATCCACAGGACATTCAATGTTAACGTACTGGGCTATTTTTGGATCCTGAAGGCTTTCTTGCCAGAACTTCTGAAGCAGAAGAGTGGTCACATTGTGAGTGACAGCACCTCTTGAACTCAGTTGATGCTAAGCATGCCAAGGTGACTGTTGGCTCCGTTCTCGGCTTGCTTGGAATCCCATCTTTGTGTAAGTCGCGTCGAACGACTGCGCTTGCTTTCCGTAGCTGACCTGTCTCAAAGCCGACTATTGTGCTTCAAAGGCCGCAGTCATTAACCTACACGAAACCTTACGCTATGAATTGGATACAAAGTTGGTACACCTTTGACTGCAGAAGCCACAACATCTAATTTTGATCAGATATTGCACACCTAATATCCGAACCACTCTTTTAATGCCAGGGCATATCGAAACAGAGATGTTCTCGGGCATCAAGATGCCGGAGAGTTTCTTGAATAAATTCGTCGCACCTCGCTTGGCACCTCACACTGTTGTGAAGGCTATCATCGCGGCTCTGGACGACCAAGAATCGAGGACCATCCGCCTGCCGTTTTATACACATCTTGTTCCTTGGATTAACTTATCACCTAGTTATATACAAGACTTCTTTCACTGGGTAAGTTACGCCATGCTTGATCACTCATGAGACTAAGTTCCTTTTAGTTTTCGGGATCTAATGATTCGATGAATGACTTTACTAAACGGAATGTTTCTGCGGGTGGAGAGCTTTCAACATCTTCCGGAAAGGAAGAGTGAGCATAGTTTATTCGACTTTATCTGTAGTGGCATATCAGGTACGAAGGTGTAGCCTATATAGCGTGATCGGTGCTCCGCGTGGCGCACTCATATGTACATGGCGTCATCGTGTGAACAGGGTGGTGAACTTGAAGCTCTCTATCAACCAACATGTCTATGGACAAGATAACTTCAGAAAAAGGAGCAATCCCGGCTCCAGTCAATGCACCAACGAGGCCAGCCAAGCGCGTCTCGCTCACAAAGAAACTAGTAGCGACTGCTATACTGGTTGGGACATTGTTTACGCTCTCGACCCTTCATTCCGGAGAACGTGCCAGGGGACATCTCACGTCGTCGTTGGCGTCTAGCAAGAATGATTGGGTGGCTTTCTTAGGCAAGCCAAAGCGTCCGCTGTCAGGCAAGAAGGCGGAGAAGCACTTCTTGTCAGTTGAGCCGTATCCACCGACGTTCACGTTGACTTTCTATTCCTAGGAGCGTTCCGGACCCAGAATCTATTATCAAGTCTTCTCGACACTTCACTGCTAAACCTCACATCGCTGGCTCTGAACAGGACCTTCAGACTGCCAAAGACGTCCTTGAAGTCTTCCGCGAGCATCTCTCAATCGCTACCACCCCTGAACTCCCTATTTTCGACGCTGGCTCCGAACTATCCAGGAACTCTACCTTGGGCATCACAAGCTTGACGGAACCTTCTGCATGGATTGATACCTACTACACTTTGTTGACCACACCAAAAGATAGAGCGCTTCAAATCCTTGGTGATGATGGAGAAGCGGTCTGGGATGCCGATTTGACTGAGCATGCGGATGAGACGGACCCGGACGCCCATAAATATGCAACTGATATTCCCACCTTCCATGGATATAGTCATGGTGGAAGTGCCGAGGTACGAGGGTCATGGCATTCTCCACCTTCCGCTAGTAACTCGAGGGCAGGGCCAACTGGTCTATGCTAACTTTGGTCGTGCCGAGGATTATGAGGAACTCGTCAAGCAAGGTAGGCTCTGTGCTCGTGGGCTTGCATTCTCTAACGGCCATCAGGGGTGGATTTCACCGGTAAAATCGTAATCGTCCGTTACGGTGCTCTCTTCAGAGGTCTGAAGATCAAGTTTGCCGAAGAGTTGGGCGCTGTTGGTGTCCTCATTTACAGCGATCCAAGAGATGACGGTTCAGTCACTGTCGCCAATGGTTATAAGCCGTATGTCCTCCCCTCCCCTTCACCTTTAATGTTGTGTTTATATGCCACTTACAGATACCCGCATGGACCAGCTAGAAACCCTACTTCCGTGCAGAGAGGCTCTGTTTTCTATATCTCTTACTACCCAGGTATTCCCTTTTTCTTGCGTAGGATATCCTATATTTACTCGCCTTGTAGGCGATCCCACAACTCCAGGTTATCCTTCGTATCCCAATGCCACCAGGGCCGAAGACACTAGGCTTCCTTCAATCCCTTCCCTACCGATCTCATGGGCCAATGCAGAGCGCTTACTGGAAGAAATTGGAGATTTGAGGACCGCAAGCAAACGGTCTATCAAGTTTCTCAATGATGGTGCGACAGTTGTGTTAAGTCTTCTTGCATCCAACTAACGGTGATATCTGGTAGTGAAAAACGAAGTCAAGCCGATCTGGAACACTATAGCCGTAATTCCTGGCCATATCAAGGATGAAGTTGTTTTCTTTGGAAATCATCGAGATGGTGTGTCCATCCTCTCATTACGACTGAGCAGAAACCTGATAGCATATAGCTTGGGTACGCATATATACCCGTGTGGTCCATTCTGTACTGAAAGTATTTCGAAGGTTCTCGGCGCAGCTGACCCTACCTCTGGAACCGTGACTTTGAACGAGATTGTCAAGGGTTACGGGTCTCTTCTTCGCAATGGTTGGCGCCCTCTTCGCACTCTCGTCTTTGCAAGCTGGGACGGAGAAGAGGTAAGTATAATGCTCATGCTCTGTGCGTCACGACTTATTTGTGTTCCCTAGTATGGACTTCTTGGAAGTACTGAATACGGCGAAGACTTTTCAGAATGGATATCTGAGCATGTCGTTGCGTACTTGAATCTTGGTATGTGGTTGTCTAGAAATTTCCCCCTGGTATCTCCAACGTCTCGTAGATTCGGCCGTCAGCGGATCGCGTTTCCATGCTTCCGCATCCCCATCTCTCGCCAGTCTGGTACAGAAAACTGCGAAAGACGTCGCCCACCCGACGGAAAAGGGAAGCTCTCTCTGGGATGCGCGTCTCGACTCTGGAAACTTCCATGGACCCGTTGATGCGGAAGTTCAGGCTCTGTACGATATCGAATCAGCTGCCGACGAGAGCACTGGAGTCTCTGCGCTTGGATCCGGCTCTGATTACACGGTATGTGTCGCAACTATTCGCTGTAGACCATCACTGAAGATGAAGCATATAGGTCTTTGCTCAACGTATCGGCGTGAGCATCTTCGCTGATCCACCCATAGTATTGTAATTGACCTTCTTCCTAGATCGCTAGTTCCGACCAGGGCTTCGGTGGTTCTCTATCGGACCCAGTATATCACTACCACTCCATCTACGATAGCGAACGCTGGCAGGAACTCTATGGAGATGCAGGATTCCACAGACACGTAAGCTCCCTCGTAGGACGACCCGTCAACCGATAACCAAGATCTCATTGTAGGCGGCCATCGCTAAATATCTGGGCTTGTTTGGTCTTCGTCTTTCGGACTCGTTTATCCTCCCTATCAACACCACTCAATATGCAGTTGAACTCGAGGGCTATCTTGAAAAGTGCGGGGTTTTCCCCTTATTCGTCAAGCTCATTTCTTACCTTTTGTTCCAGGGTCGAACAATTGGCCGAACTCAGCAAGATAAAACCTGATCTCGGCCCCCTTCGTACTGCCATCCAAGAACTGCAGGCCGCCAGTATCGCTCTGGACGTAGAGAAGGCCAAAGCTGAGAAGAACTTCCGTCGATTGCTCAAGAAGATCCAAAAAGGCCACGGTCGTTTCTCCCTGTCGCGCATGTTCAAACGCGTAATCCGATGGTTCAAGCACAAGCTCGGTTTCAAGGAACATTCCTGCCGTGAATCAAAGAAGAACCATCTTATGGGTCATTCCAAGTTCAGATTCGGACGCTACTTCGGATGGAAGAAGGAACAGGAAGAGAAGGGAGGTATTCCTCGCAAGTTTATTGAAGCGGCCAAAAGGATTCAAAGGGCAAACAAGAAACTCTCAAGCTTTGAGAAGGGCTTTATTTCCACGGGCGGTCTTACTAAGCGTGAATGGTACAAACACTTGGGAACGGCCCCAGGAAGAAACCTTGGTAAGACAAACCGTCATTATAATGTCCTCTGCCTTACATAGATATCAGGATACGGAGCGACGACCCTTCCAGGGCTCACGGAAGCCATCACGCTTGACAAGAATGTGACTCAGGCTCAATATGAGGCCGGAAGATTGGAAGCTCTCATTACTTCCCTTGCTGAATCATTGGGAGAGTAGATAGCAGACATTGAATGTTCAATATATGTATTCGGATGTACAAGGAAAAGGATGTAGACTCAATTGTAGAGTAAAATAAAAACTATGATGATTGTACAGTCTGTGATGATGTAGTCCCACTACGCGCCCCACCAAGAATCCAAGATGCTATTAATGTTCTAATAATAGTGGTATATGCGTCGCACAATCGGAGCTTCTATGCTGGTATCGTTTTGTTGAGTTTCTCTATGAGGAGTCGGTCAACGGCAGCTGAGTTGTCGAGATACACTGCAATGAAACCATCAGTACGATATCTTTGCAGGCGTCATGACATGCATACCATGGTGTCCCGCATTTGGGATAATGTGCATACTAGAATGTCTATTTCCAGCCTGATGAAGCTTCTCAACTGAATCTTTTCCACCCTGAGGATCCATCCAGTCATGGTCACCATCTAAACAGAGCATCAGCCAGGGCACGGAGATATAAGACTGGGTGACGCACAAACAAAAGTGACGGGAACTTTGATATCCGATATACGGTTTACGAGAGGCATGCGAGCAACGGCTCCGGGAGCCAAGATATGCGCTGGGTGGAGATCAGACAAGACGAGACTATGATAGAAGTGTGGCACGTACATATACAATATTCTCCCGAGCCCTTCGCTAGAGTGATATTAAGGATGTAGTGGTGCATATCACGCGTTTCATCCTCTGTAAGACTTGAGAACCTTCGGCTGGAGTACTATCGGACGAGTATTAGGAGTGGTTAGGACGAGATATCGAGACACATACCTTGCCGACTAACCAGGGACCAAAGAAAAGGGTGGAGCGGACGATCTGGAATGGTGACCACCCTTCTTCCCATAGATAGGTAAAGAGTCTCCGAGAACGGCTTTCTTCCTTCTTCTGCACGGTCTGTTCGGCTTTGAGTTTCTTGATATCACCGGTAGACGCAGGTCGTGGCATGCTGGGTGTCGACGATCCAGGGGGAGTGGACGGTGCTGAATCAACTTCTCTCGACGGAACTTCGGTATTAGGATCGTCGGGGACG
This sequence comes from Sistotremastrum niveocremeum HHB9708, assembly GCA_001630475.1. Classification (NCBI taxonomy): domain Eukaryota; kingdom Fungi; phylum Basidiomycota; class Agaricomycetes; order Sistotremastrales; family Sistotremastraceae; genus Sertulicium; species Sertulicium niveocremeum. Next base: position 965,900 of record KV419396.1, read on the forward strand.
CCAGCAGGGGATAAGAGAATGAGTCTGCTGACTCGATCGGGATGGCGGAGGGTATATGCAACACTGAGATACGCCCCGAGTGAATGACCGACCAGTGTCATCTTATCGAGGCCCTGCTTGATTCTCCATTGCTCAAGGGAGCCCACGAAGAACTCTTCGGCTTGAGCGACACGTGCAGCTGTGTCGTGTCGTTTGGCATGCACGCGGAAGGGTGGACGAGCACTTCGTCCCATGCCTAACCAATCTACTGCATAGACTGGCGTGCCACTTTGTTTTGCCCAAGACCCGAGAGCAGGGAAATTTCTGAGGAAGAAACCTAGGCCTGCCCCATAACCGTGCAGCAGAACAGGTGGCGGTGCAGGCTTGGAACTTTCTTTGAGAGGCTTGATCGAAAGAGTGTTCAGAAAGTGTTTAGGGTTGTCTAATGGGACCATCTCGGATTTGGCGACGACGCCATAGGATTCTGGAGGTGGTGGTGCGCCTTCGGCCTGATAAAAGGGAAGGCGACGAAGGAGACGCTCTTCACTGACAGCACTCTCTTTCGAGCCAACAGCCCACCTGACAAAAAATATTAGCTTCGGTGATGACAAGATAGCGATGAGCAACGCACCAGCCTTTCAAGCTTGCACCGAACGAGGAGGGGATGTCGGCGGCGGGAGGGAGCACGGAGGTCATGATGGGCGAACGTCTAAGGAGTACGGATAGAATTGTGGGCGACAACGAGGAGAGCGAGGCAAGTGATCATATACTCGACGCAACGCCATTCTCGCATTCGCCGTGGCGTCTTCGTCATCGCTCGCCTGCGGTTCGGCACGGCAATCGTCTTCCCCGAGGCTTCGTCACCGAGCCGGGACCTCTTTCGTTCGAGACGCGTAGGCCTGAATGCTATAGCACCCTGGTGCACTGCATGCTATGACAAAATTGATTACACAAATACAAGCACAGCGTCCTAACGACGACTGCGATAAAGTCAAAATACATATCGATGACAAACTGGCATGGTCAGAATTCCAGCTTTGGTCCGGCTCTAGAAACTTCAGGAAAATCAGCACACGACCAAGTTCTACGAATGCAAAGCTGACCTTTATTGTTTGCTCTTGCCTCGCTCATCAGTTTGTTGATGTACTGATCAAACATTTCAACATATGGCCGCAGAGAAGTCTTCTGCCAGTCTTCATCCCAATCGTCAGGCTGGCTGTATTCGGCACACAAAGAAACTCACCAGAATGATGTTCTCCCTCGACTAATGTAGGGTCGTTCAACTCTTCAAGCAGCTGGCCGAGAGTAGGCACAGTTTCCGGGTTAAACTCCTTGACGTGTTGTGGATCAACTGGTATACATATCCTCCCAGTTCCAGGATGGACGCAGAATGGCGCTTTCAGCAAATGGTTGCGATGCTTGGAAACCTCGGCGTCTAGTCTGGGGTACAGGTACTGCAGGATGACATCTTCCAAGGCAGCTCGTAGAAGGGCCTAGAACATGATCAGTCTCGCCTGATGCTGATTATTCGAAGTCTTTTACCGCTTGCTTGCCACCGCTCTGTTCCACCTTCTTGAGCTGCCGTCGACAATCCTCCCATTTCTTGGATGAGCTCCTCCCTGGATCCTCTTCCCACTGTTCGCGTAGAGTGGACTGAACACCTTTGTCGGGTATCAGTTCCAGCAAGGTTCTCCAACCGTCCTCGTGCTGGAAGCACTCCTGGTCCTCCAGAACGAGTTCGCTGAAGACGCCGCTGACTCTTCCCACTGCGCCTTCCAAAGCAGGATGTAAGGACCGCGATGCAGGCATCCGCACATTGACTTTCTTATGCATCTCTTTACCTCCCTTTACAACCTCGAGCCAACCCATAATAGCCTTTCGTTGCTCGTCCGTTAATGTCATTGCTTCCTGGTCAGATACCCAGCAATGAATTCCACGACGACCTGAGTAGACCCATAGAAGATGTTTGAATCCAAACTGATCACGTAGAGCCGTGTCGAGGACGATGACTGCGCTGCTTATGAAGCCCCAACACCGTTTGCAGATCCCTTTTCCGGAGCAGCATGTACGCACGGAATCGTAGTCCGTCATATCGATATCAAACACCAGTTCTCGTTGTTGAGGCACAAATGCAGTTGGCCGAACTGTTTTCTTGTCTCGAGGCTAGCACAATGTCAGATGCGATCGACGATTGAGAGTGACCTTCGTACCTTGGCACTGTAAATCGCCCCGATCTCAAACCGACTTGGGTTCAATTTGACGATTTGCTTCTTCAAGTCATCCATTGTGTCAAATGAATGATATCGCAGATATACATCCCCGGGAAGCGTGAACGCGAATTCGCGATTGCTGAACAGCTTGGAGGGAGCTTGGCCCTGGTTCAGCCATTGGAACAGAGATTTGAATGGATATAGTCGTCTGTAGAATGCGAGCATCAGCTCAGGCGAGGTGGATTCAAATTCAGGCTGCATTGGATGAGGACAGCTGGTAGGTGACGCGTGTTGAAAAGGTTGAGGACGCGAGCAAGCCGTAGAAACGCGAGCGCGTAAGAGAGGAGAGAACGATCACGTGCTACTAGTAACCCTTCCTCAGGTCTCCCATGTCTGCGACGTCGAGCTCAACGCTCTCAACGTCGCCTAGCCGCCCATTACCATTGTCAAGACCTCAATGGCCGTGGTTGCCTCACAGCCATCTCAACCATTCGTCATCTTCGTCCAGCCTTCCTCGCACAGGAACCCCGTCTGATCATATGCCAGCTGGATCTGGCAGTTCTTCTACAGTGCACAACGCTCCGCGACGCAATTCAGCGCTCACACCCACTCCTTTAGCTTCTATACAGACGCAGGAAACGTCTAACACAAAGGAATGGGCATTCACTGCTTTCGAATGGACTGTACGCAATGCAAGCGCTTTGGACAGTTGGCTTCAAGGCTCGCCAACCGCGTCAGAGGAAACCACAGAAGAAACCACAGTGTCTCGAGAGTCGTTTGAATTCTTGAGAGAATCTCCCATTATAGGCGACGGCAAATTCAAACTCGAGATAGGTCAGTGCATTTCGTAATCGATCCAGATTATTCAACGAGTAGACTGTCTGCTTGTTCGGCCAGCGACCTCACCTTCTGAAACAACTCAAGACGAAACATCTGAGCCGAGGCCAGAAGGCGATGGACTACCCCTCCAAAACTCCCTGTCACTTTATATCACTTCACTTATGGTCGATTTCGCTCACGGCGACTATGAGCACTCTGCCTCTGTGATGGTTGCAATCAAATGCCCCGATGACCGTTCAGGAGAGCGGGGCTCTCGGTCCGAATGGCTTTGGGAGCTCTGGGCTCACGATTTTCTGTTCAGAAGGGAGAGCGAATTCTGGCATTGCGAATTGCCTAGTATCTCCACGCTCTTGCAAAATCCTCGAATCGCAAGCAACGACTCGTTCGTGCTCTGCATCCAAATACATACCCCAAACGGCCCCATCTTCCCATTGCAACCGTCGGCTTATTATGTGCCTCGCGAACTGCTCGAAGGCCTCGAAGCAAGCTTGGATAATCCCAACACTGGCGATGTGATGTTCGTTTGTTTGGAACGGGTGTCTCAATCCCCGGGTAGCCCCTCTCTATCGACTGCATCACAGCATTCGACTTTCTTTTCTCCTAAATCCGTTTACAGATCGACTCGTGAATATTCTGCTCGCAAACGTGTCATTTGGGCACATGCCGACATCTTAATCCAACGCTCCGAATATTTTGCTACGATGCTCTCTTCCTCATTTGCGGAGTCAGCCACTGGCCCAACCGGGCGAAAGATTTATACGATCGTTGTGGAGGAGGCTGACTTCATTACTGTCTACTGGTTACTGAAATGGGTATATGGAAACTGGTTGTTGTTTCAACCTGATGATGATCCTCGAATCGCGGTGGACGGGCTGGGAGCTGGATGGAGCACGAAATGGCTTCATGATCGTGGCGGAGAATGGGACTGGAAAGTCCTTGGGCCCAATGAACATGCAACGGATGGCAGTAGAACTAGTCGAGAAGACGACGGTCCTGCGCTGAGCATTCATAGCGCAGACAGCTCAGGGTCCGTCCATGCCAATGATCTGTCAAACAGCGCTGCCAGCAGTAAATCCAAAACTGCAACACGACCCTCCTCAGGCATCTTGCTCTCAGCCTTGCCTACTCCCTCCTCACGCTTCGTCGGTAGAATAAGCTCGTCTACGACCACTACCTCATTGTCCCGAGGGCCATCCAGTCAATCCACTCCTCCACCTCCCCGCCGTTCGCCTTCCGCTCCATCCAAGTCATCCTCGGGCTCCACGACCGACACTAAGACGCCGCCTGTCTCGATAGCCTCCAGTGGGCGCTCCCACTTTCCGATTTCCCCCCGCCAATCCCGACATACTCTGTTCCCTCCTACAGCCCCTGATCCTCATTCTCATCCTATTAGACCCCCACCACCCGCTTCTGCGTTATCCGTCTACCAGATTGCTCACCGATATAGCCTAGTGGCCCTGCAACATCTTGCACTGGAACACATTATTTCAAACTTGACTGTTGAGAACAGTTTCCCGTTGCTTTTAGCTTCTCGACTATGGGACGATCTACATGGTCTCGTGGAGGTGAGAATGATCCCTCTCCCCAATATTTTGCTTATTCAATGACCTCCAGGATTACGTTGTCGAGTCTTGGGATGGGGTATCGCGTTCACCAGAGTTTGATCGATGTTGTATTGAAGTAGCTGCGGGAGAATGGGGACCCGAAGGTGGTAGAACCCTTGCTGCTCTATTCCGCCGCCTACAATCTCCGTCTTTCCCTCGTCCGTAAGGATTTCTTCAAAGTACTGTAGTATCACCAGGGTTATCACCACCCTTGCATTTGTTCTATTCAGATTTGACGAAAAATTCAGGGGGATACTGTTTGACGTGTCCTTTGGTCATTGCCGGACTCGGCAGGTTGGCAGGGAAGGGGGCTCCGAACTCCGACGGCGACTTGCTTCCGCTCCCCTTGCACAAGTTGCCATGCAAGCTGCAGCGACCGCTGCGCCTGGTCTTGACGATGCTGTTCTCGCTGCTGCCCTCTTGTCTGGACCTGAATGCACTGGCTGAGTTGATTCGGAGTTCTGAGCTGGACGACGGGTACAACATACTGACGGAGTCCGGAACACCTCTTTCTTCATTCCCCCCATCTTCCTCACCAGTTTGAACGTAGCTTCGGCTGGTGTGAGCTCAGTGTTCCTCGGAGCACAACCAGCAAAGGGTTGCGCCCCGCGCCCAAATAATGGCATGGACCCTCGATGGCCCTAACTCCCGTTGCTGGCGAGACTGTGCGAAGTTGGGTCCCTCCACCTGACGTTTCGGGTTTGTGTGGCGAGTACGCCACGCAATCGAAGGGAGCCGATGCTGCGAGTACCCTCGGACCAGAGATGGACCGTAAGCTGTACTGCACCACAGTTGGGGACAAAAGGCTGCGACACTGGGATGGATTCCCACTGGACTCGGGGCTCTCTGAGCCACGCTGCAACCGTCCAGCGCGTCGATGGATTCGGGACTCTTTGAGTCACGCTGCAACTGTCCACAGCCTACACGCCGTGACACCAAGCCTCAGCAAACCGAAGTCACGGGTGTCGGTACGCTCTCGATTTCTGTCTGAATCCTGACTCTCTGACCGTACCATTAGCATCACCATTAATCTTGGATTCGCATTTCGTCCCCTCCTTCGATTGGCCAAGGCCATGCAAGAGCCGGGTCAGGAGGGACCCCGTGTTTCCTCCCACTCGGCCAAGTCATGCGATGGGAGGTTCTGCTCTTTCGATAAGTCCTCTCTATGTCCTATCGTCTCGGTCTGCTGATATCTGGATCTTCAGGGTTACTTGTTCAGGAGCTGCTGCCCGCTCAATGTCTGCTCCTCAGCTGAACCCTGGCAATGAATGCTCTTGCCATTGACGAAGCCATGCCATTCGCAAATCGCACTCCGTCATGTCAATAAAGATAGCCTGTACGTACCACCTTCCATGAATTTGCACTGATTGCCCACAGTCGGCTCTAAGTTCCTTTCTTCCGGTCCTTTGATTCGGGAGTTACTTTCGTCTGACGTGGGAGTGATCGATATCGTCCATCGATGAATTTTTGAGCATGAATCCCAATATCAGTCTGACATTCTAATGACTTCATAGAGATACAAGAAGATGGCGCTTGTACAACAGATTCGTGTAGGCTACAGGTACATAACCGACTGCTTTGGCGGCAGGAATAGACAATGAAAGGGAAAGTGAACTGATGCAAAACAACACATTGAAGTGATAGAATGCGACAAGATCGACCGTCATGGATCAACGGTGCCGTTCGTATTCGAACTGGACTGTGACACTGGTAGACGAGCTGTTTTGGTGTTCGCAAGGTACCATCGCACCAAGTCCAGTGTCGCGCGAGCATCCTCCAATGAAGAATGTCCGCTGGTCCCTCCGCCGGCCTGAATGCTTTGGCCAAGCTTTTCGGATACTCTGCATCAAAGGTTCAGTTTAGCATAGATGCTCATACATATTGACTCACAGTGCACGTAGTGCCCGCCTGTAAGGCAGGCCGGCATGATGGGGAAATAGTTCAACAGTGTCAACACATCTGGGGTGTATCATTCGTAACGTCTTGAGATCATTCTCGAGCGCATGCCCAATCACGATAGTAGATGGCCCGATGTAAGACTGTAGCGCTTTTCTGACCGAAACCAGGTTCAGTCTTGCTTCATCTAAACTGGTGATCCCCGAAAAGCGTGTGTTGAAATCTCTGAGATGCAAGTTAATTTGGGATCTGAAACAGGGCCGAAATTCGAAACGCACAACACGGAAACCCCTTCGTCCATTCTAACGAGTTCATCAAAAACCTCTTTTCCGTCCCCGTCGACAATGGAAACTCGAGCAACGCGCATTCCCCCTGTTGTGTATATCATCTCACAATCGAGAGCGACCACATCAAGGACCGATGCGCTCAAACTTTCCGTGTATGAGAACGCATGCCGAGCGTGCAGATCTGCGACCTCATTTTCGTAAAAGACGTGCACGCCAATATCGCAGCCCGTAGAGCCCAGCGGTTGTGAGCAACAACTCCAAATCTTCTGCTTCTCCCCCATAGACTTGTCAAAGACTTGTCTTCCCCAGTGAGCAACGCATGTTTCTGGTCCATGCTCGAGCCTTTTTACAAGGAAGGCCTTTTGGCATCGATCACACTTGGGATACACCTTTCCTTCTAACGAAGGCTGTACACCGCCTGGCGAGCTTGGAGGGTCCAGAACATATCCTAGCTCAAGCTGCTTCTCCTTGGACAGAATCAAGCTTTCCAAGTCGGAGCTCTGAACCCGAGGGTACTTGATTGATTTGGGAGCCTTGGACTCCAGTACTCGTTTTGCGATCTCGGCCTCCGTACCGACAGAGGGATGGGATATGGAGTCGGGTTTGGGTCTCTTCTTAACCCTGGCAACGCAGCTGATCATGGCCTAGGATATACCAAATCAACAGAACCGGAATGGAGATCGAAAGAAGGCGGACCGTTCTGTAAGTAATCTTGACAGATTGACTGTAGACCTCTTCTTCTTGAGCCAACGAATGTGCCCTTGCCAAGTCCGGATGATTTGGAAGAAGCTCAGAATATAATTCAGAGAAATGCTTCCATAGCGTGCTCAGCATTGTCTTCAAAGAAGTGTTAAGAGCATGGTAGTAGGCAAGACGTGCGTTTTACGGACCTGCCGCAGCGGTACGGCAATTTTAGATGCCGCAGGGCTGATACGGAGCAACGGGGCACCAGTCTAAATGTCTTGAGACTTTATGAACTGATTGCGAAAGAAGCATATCCAAGACACACTGGAGTAGTAGCCGCTTGTGGCACTGTGGTACGCACGCGACCCTGAGCAGAAATTGTTTTTGCTACTTTCTTAGGAGGTTCCAATGCCAGCGACGAGCTAGGGCTTGAGGCGGATACATCTCCCAAAGTCCTTTTCGCAGGAACCAAGTGTTCTGAGGAGGTCGAAGCGGCGGCGGGCTGGACGATCTTAGGAAATTGCAGTTGCGGAACTAGATGAGTATCTTCATGAGAGAAGGGACATGGATTACGGGAGCAAGAGGGCTTTTCAGGACATTTGACCGAGCGAAACAGACCAAGGACCGAGAACATGAACCTCGTTGTCGTCGTCGGCCACGATGAGCGCGACTCGACTCAACGCTCGGTAATTTCCGGCGACGCGAAGCCCGAGCGTCTAAATTTCGCTCTTATAAAGTTTCAACCGCGATCGGGTTTGCTCGCTTACCGCCTCCTCAACTCCTACAACATGTCTGAGCCAAAATCGCTCAAGGCTCGACCACGAGCGTCGTCGCTGAAGCAGCTCGAGTAAGCTATCTTAATACCGGTTGTAATGTTATTTGAATTCTGAACCCAGGGGAGACCCTGCCCATCATTTGGCGGGCTCGTTCGTTCCACAGACGTAAGGCTTTGAACCGCGGTATCTTCATTCTGGAAGCAAATTGGCTGATTTCTGCCAAATTCAGTCCGCTGGAATCTGCACCTCTTTCAAAGAGAAAGTCTACTACAGGACAGGCAGGTATCGATGAGGCTCAGTCACAGGGATTCTGGAGCAACATACGGAGTATGCAGTGGATGCGCGTACCTAGTGAGTCGCATGCTGCTCTGAGAGCCTTTTATTCTCATCTCTCTCAGCTTCTTCCCTTAAACTTCTTGCTATACCCGCCGTTTTATATGTGAATTGGCAAATCCTGGCCCCGGCGCTCCCCAACCCATTCGCATCCGTCCTGTTTATCTCCCACAAAATCCCTGGAACACCCACTGAAAAGCCGCTCTACCAGAAAGGTTATAACGTATGACCTTCATCGTTCGAGCGCACCCAAACTCTGAGCTTTACTTGACTTGCAGGATATTCCATTCGTTCTCTACTACATTATCATGTGGTCTTTCGTTCGACAAGTTCTCGTTCTTTACATTTTCCGTCCATTCGCTCAATGGTGGGGAATACCGGACGGAAAGCTGGATCGATACGGGGAGCAGGGATATGCGCTTCTCTACTTTGGGTTTTCGGGATCATGGGGTCTGGTGAGCAATCTTTGGGCACCCGGCTTGACTTGCCCCTAACATCGCGTAGAAAATCATGTCCGAGCTTCCTACCTGGTATTACAACACGAAAGCTTTCTGGATCGGTGCGTTCTTGTTCTCGATCCCTTGCCCGTACGGTTTTGTCAATTGTCTTGCCCAGGGTATCCTCATTGGGAGATGATTGCTGAACTCAAATGGTTCTATCTTCTTCAGATGGCATACTGGATGCAACAATTGCTGGTGCTGGCTTTGCGGCTCGAGAAACCGCGAAAGGATTATAACGAGCTAGTGATTCATCACATAGTGACTTTGTGGCTTGTTTGGTATGCTGTTTCTTTCGGGTGCTGGCGTGACATCAGCTGACACCTTCAAGTTGGAGTTATCTGGTCAACCTGACCTACATAGGCAATGCCATTTTCGTCAGCATGGACATTCCGGATGCATTCCTTGCGGTATGATAGCCAGTCACCTGACTTCAAATTTGGCTGATTTGCTTGCTCTGCAGATTACAAAACTCTTAAATTATATGCAACTCGAGAACTTCAAAAATGTTATGTTTGTCATCTTTGTTGGCATGTGGAGGTCGGTGCCTTAGTGAATGAATCCTAGCTGCTGATCACTCACAGATCTTTGAAAGTTATTTCCGCCATTGGCTGAATCTCCTGATGATCAAATCAGTATGGGATGAATTCCATTTAATGCCGTGAGTACACCGTCTGTGCTTTGTCTGGCCCGTAGGAACTAACGTAGTCCTGTTTAGTGAAACTTCCAAACAATGGAATCCGCCTACAGGTGCCTGGATGGTTTGGTGGATGCAGTATCAGGTCCTTGTCCCTATCGTTCTTCTTCAGCTTGTTCAGCTTTTCTGGTATTTCCTCATTTGGAGAATCTTGTATCGGTGAGTTAGTTTCTTGTAGTAGGGACGAACATTGCTGACGCGTTGTGATTTCATCAGGGCGGTTTTCCAATCCACATTAGTAGATGACGAACGCTCCGATGATGAAGATGAACCTGTTGAGAAAGCAGGGAAGAAAGAGTAGGATATCACGGTTAATATAGGGAGGGAGACAGGGCCTTCTGTCGAATATAGTACAACAGTCTACGAAGATAGTATTGATACCCATACATGTAGACCATACAGCTCATAGTGCTCGTGATCCTAGACGACCCAGAACGTCTTCACTATTTTCAGTTTCCTCTATCGAATCCGACTGTGCAACCTGCGTAGCAACAAGGTCAGAAGGGTCGCTCAGTTATCGAAATTGATACCTACAACTCGCAGGACAGATTTCTTTGAGGACTCTTGCATTTCTCCAGAGATGATAAGCTCATCAAGGATCTAGCGAAGCACAATAAGCTGAGTGGACACGGAATGTCCGTACACTTACCGCGTATGCTTTCTGGAAGTTGAAGATACTGCAGGAATGGACACTTGAATAAGAGGGAACAACAGCGAGGACATATCGACGCACAGATCCAACTCGCAGACCTGGAAATCATGTCAGCTCATCTAGTGTTGGACAAGACGCGCACCGCACATTTCCAAAGTATCGATCCAGAACCTCCACATATCGGTGAATAATCTCCAGAGTTACAAGCTCATTATCTCCCGCGCCAATCCCACAGACGAAAAAGAGTGATGCATAGCGTCGATAGACCACCTTCGTATCTTTATATTCTAGGAAATTGCACATACGCGTGCGTCTTGCTAAGACGAGCTGGGTAACATCCTTGATGATCTTGGACTTTGTCTTCGGAGGCAAAGTCGTGAACCATTTTGCGAGACGAACTTTGCCTATAGGGCCTCGTGAGCTGACGGCGACAGTAATATAACGGTTGTTCAGTACCCTGTCGGGAAACAAGTAGAACGTATTCAATCATCGTTGAGGGGAAGGTTCGGCAAGTTATCCGATATCACCGAATACAGGTTTTCCGAAGTCAGGAAGAGAATTCTGCAGAAATATATTTTCCTACATTGAGAGGAACGAGGCAGTAGCTGTATATTGAGCACATTGATAGTAGGGATTGCTTATATTAGAGGCTATGTGCATACTTCAGCCAATAGGTGTCTGCGCTCGGAGACTGGTGGTTTCGTGTCAATCGGCTCGATTCATTGAAAGCGACAGGGTGATGTCTCGCTTCCATATGTAGAAAAATGCATCTTTACGTCTCTACTATCACCCATATCTTGCTGGCCCGCCGGACTCAGCGAACCAGTCATCTTTTCTCATGGCTTCAGTAGAAGAAATGTTGATGATCGTCGATTTGCTTTGCGAGTCTGAAAGTGATCCTTAAGCGACTCAAATCTAACTTCACGATAGACAACTCACAGCTTTCTAGCGCTTCGACGCCATTCTCTCTGCCGATCCCGCTAGCTTTCATGCCGCCCCTGCAGTTTCACTCAATACAAGAGGTCAACGCACAAAGGGAGTCGCTTACCACGGGGAACTAGGATCATTTCTATGGTGTGTGTTCACCCACACGAGTCCTGCTTGGATGGCAGCGGATGCCCAATGCGCCTTGGCAATATCGGAAGTCCAAACGCTAGCACCCAGACCATACTTGCAGTCGTTTGCCAGCTGGATCCCCACATTGTCGCTCTGCGGGACGTTACGCGTTCGGTCAGAGAATCAGACAATAGTGGGGGGATTGACTCCATACCCTGAATCTCTGCAAGACGACGACCGGCCCGAATACTTCTTCCGTCCAGAGTTCATCGTTCAAACTCACGTCGGAGATCACGGTAGGGGGATAAAAGCTTCCCTTTGACAGTTCAAATCCATCAAGCGGGGATGGTCCTTGCATTGGTGATCCGCCCACCAAAACCGTTCCTTTAGTTCGGCTGACCATGGAGTGAATGCGATCCAAATGCCGTGTAGAGATCACTGTGCCCATTGAAGAGAGAGGATTCATCGCTGGAAAAAATGGGCTCGAGGGGGACTTTTCTGGCTGACAAGAAATTGTACTTACGGTTGCCTATGCGCCTCGTGATGCTGGCTACTTTGATAAGGAATTGCTCTACGAACTGATCGTAGATCTCGTCTTGTATTATAATCCGAGTACCCGAAACACAAGTTTGCCCTGAGGCAACGAAGCTAGCGAACGCTGTCCCATTGACGGCGGATGGAATGTCCGCGTCATTAAACACGACAACGGGTGCCTCGAGAATGATCGAACATAGTTCGAAGGATCGCTGAGAGGATAACACACCTTTCCACCCAGTTCCGCTGTGAAAGAAGATAGATTTGCACCGACCAGGCTCCCGATCCGCTTGCCCGTTGCGGTGCCCGCCTTGAATGAACTTTAGATGATGGCAGAAAATCGCTCATCATGGGCGTACCGTGATATCAACTTTCTTCACTCTGGGATCAGATACCAAAGCCTCGCCAATCTTCGACCCAAAGCCCGGAAGTACAGACAAAACGCCTTCGGGTACTGCAGACTCATCAGGTGTTATACCGATACGGGAATATCATGACGGACCTCCTGCTTCCACTGCCATTTCCGCAAATTCCAGGACACTGATAGGTGCAAGCTGAGAATTTATCAAATAGGGAAAACGAAGCAAAGAAAGCCACTTACCTCAGAAGGTTTAACAATCACACTATTTCCAGCAGCTAGCGCAGGTGCGATCTTTTTGACCGCAATAAGGAGCGGATGGTTGAAAGGCTGAAGTAGGGGATTAAAATCTGTTTGACCTGAGGCATAGAACGAAAGTACAGTACAGTGATTTGGGCGACGACTCCAAGGGGAACCCTAGAGACGAAATTATGGATTGGTCCGCTGGTGGGAGCAACGAAAGCGGTCTGCGTCCTGATGAGAGCTGAATAATAATCTCTGCACATCTTCAGTCCATGTTTCATTGTAAGTGACGGGCCATTGAGGACTCACAGCCATTCCGGCAAGCGACCCAATTGGGTTTTCATTTCTCTTATCGTCCGACCTGTTTGAAGAGACTCTATCTCAGCGATATGGGGAACTTGCTCCTCAAGCGATCGTGCCAGCCGACTGAGCACTGTCGAACGATGTTTGGCGGGAGCAGACGACCAAACGCCAGATAAGAACGTCTGCTCTGCTTGAGAAATGCACTCGACGACGTCTTGCTGTGTAGCAGACACTACGGACGCAACGACAGTGCCATCTGCTGGATTATTAATTTGTAGCCTATAGACAGGCTGTCATCTCATCGATCTTGGAACATATAAAATGTATTGGGAGGCGTACGTTTCGGGTTCCTCAGATGACTTTTGGGCATTTGGTGGCCGAAGAAAGTGTGGCTTGTATACGCTTCTCTAATGAACGTGTCAACAATAATGTATCTTGAGACATACATGAGACTTACGATGTGCGCTATAGCAGTCCTGCGCATTATCCGAGGCCGGGATGACGAGTTGGTTAGCGCTTGATCGAAACTGAGTCGAAAGGAGTCCGCTTTCCGCTTGCCCGTCGCTTTTCCATGGACGGCGACCATGCTCGACAAATCGAGTCCATCCACACCATTTCGGACCAGTCAACACCTGCAATGATGGACAGCTCTGCCAACCCTGGGTCTTCTGCCACCCAAGTCAACTCCTCGCCGGGCCATGACCTCGAAAAAGCTGGTGAATTCGAAGAGCCACTTCGTTCGCCAGACGAGGCAGGCTCTGGCATCATCGAAGATGCTCGGTCGCTAGCGTCGGTGTCCATGCCTCCGAGCGAGAAGGAGGTCAAGCCCACTTCAGTCGTCTATTCACCATTTTCGTTACAAGTCATCACACTGCTCATGCCAGCCTCCGTGCTGGGGACCCTAACGCGTTTGGGGATTCTCGCGCTGTGCAACTACGATGGCAACGACATCTTCCCATTAGCTTGGGTCCAAGCTACTGGCTGTTTTGTGATGGGATTTGCTGTGACCTTGAAAGATCCTCTCGGTGACTTGTAAGCCTGCCGATCGACTGTTATGTTTGACATGACCTCCAACCCGAAGTGTAGCTACGGGCCTTTGTACACTGCCATAACAACTGGTACATACCTTCTTCCCCGGTCTCCAGCAACTAAATTCGTGCAGGATTTTGTGGTTCCGTCACCACTTTCTCAAGTTGGCAAATAGACGTATTTTCCGCTTGGGCGAATACCGGCCACTTTCATCGAGCATGGATCAGAGATGTAAGCACCTGATTTCTCCTGCCATCTGTCCTTGCTGACTGTCTTCAGGTAGTCGACGGGCTTGGTCGATCGGTCTTCACTATTGCGATCTCACTATCCAGCGTGGCATTAGGCAGTCATCTTGCCCGTGTTCTGTTCCCGAACATGCCTCGATGGAGACCACCTCCCCCATTCATCCGACATTTCCTGGTCGTCTTCTCAGTCGTCATTTACGCGCTGACGATACCTTTCTTCGTACGCCTGAATCACAGTTGGCGGCCGAAAGCTACCGCTGCGCTTATGTTTTCGTTTCCCGGGACTCTCACACGATACACGCTGGCCTGGGCACTTACGCCCCGCCTTAAAATAATGCCCTTGGGTACCCTGACAGCCAACAGCGTCGCAACGGGATTACTGGCCGGTTTTCATGCACTGCAGGCCACAGGACCCGGATCGCATCCTGTTTCGTGCGATATTCTCCAGGGATTAATCGATGGCTATTGCGGGTGCTTAAGCACCATCAGTACATTCGCTGTTGAGATTCGTTCTCTTAAAGGGAAGAGGGCGTGGCTATACGTCGGAACGAGTTGGATTATCGGACAGCTTCTTTGTCTGGTCATCCTAGGACCGTCATGGTGGCACGCAAAACTGAATGAAACACCGACATGTACTACTACATCATAGATAGAGATGACCATTGTATTTTTACTCAAGTATGTAACACCGATCCGCTCTACGGAACATGCAGGTGATGCGTTGGAGATGGGACAAGTGATGAAGACCACAATCCATTGGCAACGCAGCCAATGTTCGCAGAAAGAACCATGGCTGCGATGCGAACGGAAAGGCAGGTCCTAAAGGAACCAAACATTATGCGAAGAAATGACAAGAAAAAAGTGGACTTATCGGAAGAGCAGAACCTCCCATCGCATGACTTGGGCGAGTGGGAGGAAACACGGGGTCCCTCCTGACCCGGCTCTTGCATGGCCTTGGCCAATCGAAGGACGGGACGAAATTCGAATCCAAGATTGATGGTGATGCTAATGGTACGGTCAGAGAGTCAGGAATTAGAAAGAAATCGAGAGCGTACCGACACCCGTGACTTCGGTTTGCTGAGGCTTGGTGTCACGGTGTGTAGGCTGTGGACAGTTGCAGCGTGACTCAAAGAGTCCCGAATCCATCGACAATCTGGACAGTTGCGGCGTGGCTCAGAGAGCCCCGAATCCAGTGGGAATCCGTCCCAGTGTCGCAGCCTTTTGACCCCAACTAAAGGTACATGTACAGCTTACGGCCAGTCTCTGACCGAGGATACATGCACGGCTCCCTACAATCGGCGGCAGCATTGCCACGTACACCCAAAACGTCAGGTGGAGAGACCCATCTTCGCGCAGTTCTCGCCAGCAACGGGAGTTAGGGCCATCGAGGGTCCATACCATTATTTAGGCGCGAGGCGCGACCCTTTGCTGGTTGTGTTCCG